>SJYX01003047.1:187318-231522 GCA_006410675.1 Oreotragus oreotragus | reverse complement strand
ATAGTTAGGAAAGAGAAAAGAGAAGAGCCCTGTTGGCAGAGGGAGCAGCAAGTACCAGAATCTTGTCTGGAGGGAGCTGAGTGGTGGTGAGGCACTGAGAGGAGGCCAGTGTGGCTGTTGGAGAGACGATGGGAGAGAGAGTGCTGGGCCTGGGGCAGGTGGGGAGGATCAGTCCATGGAGAGTTTTACAGTCTATGGGGAGGAACTTGCCTTTCAGAAATATTTAATAATTATAACTAGGGCCATGCCAAGCCAAACTTCCTCTTCTCACAGTAACAATTCCAGTTCCTTTCCTTTTCAACTCTGGGGACCTATATTAAAATTTGAAGCTGGGGATTACAGACTTTCTTTTCTTGGCGATTTCTTCTTGAAAGATGATTGGCATAGAACTGAAAGAAGCAGCTAGAAAACACCTAAAGGTTTTCTCTGGGCATCTCAAGATGGGGTGTCTTAGAGTCAGACCCTGTTACCTGCTTGTCAGGAGAGAAAGATGTATGTCTTTGCTATGTATTATGTACGTGGGAGGCACTTAATAAATACCTGCTGATGAATCAGAGGTGACATCCAGCTCTCAGGAAGGCAAGACTGAATTTTCTCTTTCGCAGCCATCTGAGTGATGTTCACAAAGAGTGCCTGGGGAGGAGGGATGGGTTCAGCCGCATCTGCTTCGTTGTCCTGTGTGTGTGCTTGGGCCACCTGATGCCAGCTCCACAATGGCACATTTGTCTTCTTAAGTGTACGCCAACCCCTTTCCTTCTCCCGAGGCCCTCCAGACAGTGGCCATGGAAGACAGGGATGTGTGGCAAAAGCCCCGCTAATGCGGTCTGTAAAGGGAGGTGGTGGCTGCTGGGGACCGCTCAAATGAAGACAAATGCATTGTTAAGTTTTTATGGACCAAGGCTGCACTTTCATTAAGTGTAATTTACATAACATAACTGATGCTCAAGGCCAAACAGTCCTTGTGGCCTAATGACAGCCCCTGACAACCCATGGATGGCAAGGCCTCCTGCAGAACTCCTCAGGTCAGGAAGCCTCTTCCTTCCCCTGCTGGCTCAGCATGCTGGTAGCTCAGAGCTCTCTCTTTGACCTCTCGAGCTGCCTGCTGGTGACATCAAAACTACACCTTCTTCTTTGCAGTGAACCAGCCCAGCTGCCCTGGGCAGAGCTCACTTGCCATTCCTTTCTGTTTCCCCATAGGAGTGGTTTCTGGGGTGAACCCTCTCATAGCCCTTGCTGGGGATTTTCTGGGGTTCATCTTGGCCAGGCAACAGGTTCCTGGTTCAGGGTTAAGATGTGGGAGCAGAGAGAGTGGACTTTAGTTAGAGCTGTCTGTGGTTCCTAACAGCACACTTGGGAGATAAGGGTGTCTGGTGGCCTTTGTCTGTACCCATCTTCATAACCTGTTTATACCACCAGAGACACTTTGAGGTCGGTCTCTCCACCTTGCACAGCAAAGGCAATTGTCGTTTCCTTTCGGTGTAGGGGTGAATGTACGGTATCACATGATGGATTTTCACTGGTAATCAGAATTTTGTGCCCATTGGTCTTCGGGACATACTTTTGTGCTGACATTTATAAGGGATGTGTCAGGCAGAGCCGAGGTGCGGAGTGAGAAAATGAAAGGGGGAGGGGGTGAGGGGACCATTATATTCAGTTTAATGATGACAATTTCCCTACATTTACAACTTCCAGAAGTAAGAGACAATAGATATGTGTCTTCTGCTTGCATGCACACTGAAAGAGATGACACAAGGAGATTCTGTTAGTGGGAATGGTGATATATGGCCTTAATGATTTCATTGCTTGCCAAATGAAAGAAAAATTCTCGCTGTGTGGAGAGCCCTGTCCTCATCAAGCTATTCATTGTGAGGCATTTGTTATGAAATTGCAAGGCCTAAGGAGGAATTCTGACCTTCCGTAAGCTGCTTTCAGGTTTTTATTTTTTTCTCAGCTACCTTGACAGTCTGGTTCATCTCAGTTTACAGGACATGAATGAGCATTTGTAGGTCTAATATTGATCAATATTATTGGATTGGAAGAGCTCTTAAGTTTGGGCAGGTGGCTGTTGAATCAATGGAAACTTTCAGAGTAGAGTTCAGTGAAAGCTCTCTTCCACTATTACACTGGTGGCTGGAAGGGCAGGTGACTCTGTGTGTGTGTGTGTGTGTGTGTGTGTGTGTGTGTGTGTGTGTGAATGTTAGTATGTGAATTGTGGATAATTTGAGCAAATCCCAGTTACACATGAGAGATTAAAGCTGAGGTGGGATCCTTTGCTCCAGGTAGGATCTAGAAGGGTCATTTCCTTAGGGCTGCTGGAGGCTGGGCAATATGAGTGTAGCCAAGGAGGGGTACAAGTCTTAGTGGGAGAACAGCACCAGGTGACAAGGCCTGTGGTCCAGGCAAGGTGGATGATCAGAAGCTGGTAGGGCTTAGGGATAGTTAGGCTGAGGTCATGGATGTGTTTGTGGCTAAACCTAGAGCTAGAAGTGTTAGAAGCCTCCAGATTTCATCATCGTGTGGACCTGACTACCTCTGTTTACAAGACTGATGCAAGGCCTGGTTGTAATGGCATGATTGTCACCCACTTACTCTGTGCAGTCTGCTTTTTGCTAGTAGGCTACCTAGATTTCCAAAGTAGTGTTAGGATACCTAGTGTCCCAAAGTCTATGTTTCTACAGTAGAGTTTAAGAGCTGAAAGGGACTTTTAGGACCATGAGAGTCATGAAGTGAGAGGGCCTGGAAAGGATAGCTGTCCTACTCAAGGCTTCTTAGGGCGTCACCAAACCTCCTCATCCAGCAATGTTGCCATCACAGCTTGCTTCCATGTACTTGTCTGAAGCAGTCCTGCAAAAGCTGGGTTGCTAATATGCCTGGCAGGCCCCCTTCCCAAATGTGCCAGCCAAAGCTGGACCTTGCCACACAGCTTTGGACATAATGCCCCCAAGGCTTATTTTTACCTGCTGGTTGTGTGGCTTTGAGTAAGTGACTTCACCTTTCTGGGTTCTAGTATCTCATCAGTGCAATGTTAGAAGGTCTCAGTGGACCCTTTCAGCTTAAGCATAGTATATTCTATAACAACTGCTGAGTATGCAAGCAGGCCCAGTTGAAAGCTTTTGGGTGCACCATCCATGTGATTAAAGGAAGCTTCAAAGAACCCATGGACATAGAAATTATGCTGATGCTTGCATTCTCGACCCACTGGAAAGATCCTGTGGAAGAGTCCTCTAAGCTGTGAGCTCCTTGAGGACAGGGACCATGTCTCGTTCTTTTTGATCCTTCCAAAGTTATCAGACTGTCTGATGAATATCTGATGTTTAATAAGTTTCGACTGAGTATGGGGAAGTGAGGTCCAGTTTTGTGTAAGACATACCATTTCTACACTTAAGGGAATGAACACTTGTAAGCACATGTACCTAGGACATATTTCTTCTAAAGAAACTCACCAAGTCTGTTGGAGCAGTGGCCAAATCTGTTATTCCCCACTGGTTTCCAAGTGCTTGAACACTGTCAGGCACACAGAGGCTGTCAATAAATGTTTGTTGAATAGATGCATGCATAAAAATAAGACATAGAAGATTGGTAGCTGGGCTTCCAAGGTCAACGGAAGTAAGGAGAGAATATAGGCCTGGAAAAAGAAGAAAATAAGCAACTTGGTAGTAGTGTATTGAAGTTTGTTTTCCTTCCACCTCTAGGCTGGAACTTACATCTTTTCCGCATATAAGAATGTAACAAACAGGGGACTGTGTTTACTTGTTGATACTGGCCTGCAAATGGCTACCAATCTGTGACAAGATAGTATGGAAACAGAACAGAAGCAGTCAGAGGCTTTCACAGTCATTTGACACCCAGGCCTGTGATCACTGGATTTGTCTTGTTAAATCGTATGCAGACCAGTTTGGATGTCATCAGACTTGCATCAGAATCACACACAGTGTATCCTGCACTCCAGTCATCCACAGTAGGACCGTGGACTGGCCCAGGACACACTAGGGAGATAAGGTCCTTCAGCACATCTCTGGAGAGAAGCCAGGTGAGTTACCTGGCTTTATAGCCCAGTGGTTGTAGCTCTGTTAAAATGTTAATAACATTGTCACAGAAAGCTCTTTCTGACTTCCTACCGTCAGATATTCTCTATGTTGTTGACTTGAGAAGGACTGAATGAGCTGCAGTCCCTCAGTCAACCAAGCTGAGTTATAACCTGTGTGACAGTGTTTTCTCTATTCAAAACTATGTAGCTTTGCATGGCTGTTTAACTTGCTCCTTTGGCCTCAATATTATCCTGTAATCAAATGAGCTAATTAAGCTGTTTTCTGTCTGCTGATCAGAGTATGAAAGCTTGAAGGTGACTCTGGCCATCCTCTGATTCAACCTACTCATTTTTCAGAGGCAACCAAGGCTCAGAGAGGTTAAATTACATGTCCTGGTAATACAGTTATTTAGCAAAAGAATTGGAACTAAAACTTTAAGATCCTTTACTCCTCGGTCATGGTGTATTTCCACTTTACCTTGAAGTTCAATAAAATCCTTTGGGATTTTGCAGTATCTAAGGTATATTTCTGCTGTAATAATTTATATACCTCTATTTGATAAA
This sequence comes from Oreotragus oreotragus, assembly GCA_006410675.1. Classification (NCBI taxonomy): domain Eukaryota; kingdom Metazoa; phylum Chordata; class Mammalia; order Artiodactyla; family Bovidae; genus Oreotragus; species Oreotragus oreotragus. The sequence continues at coordinate 226,931 of SJYX01003047.1, read as the reverse complement.
GGATGTAGAATGGACAGATTTTGTTCACCAAATAATTACAGATGGTTTACATCTAAGATAACTCAGTGTTTGAAATTACGAGCACAGGAAACAGCAGAGGTATTTATATATAAATATTCACATCTATAATATGTACATATGTTACACTTGAATATTGTATTTATATATACATGAAATATTCATATTTATAAATATATAATGATAGCAAAATAATATACTTATTTATGAAGTCCTATAACAATGCTTGTTCTGAGTGGAAGGCTATTGACTACATTCATCTAGTTCAGTCCCAAAATGAGGATAAAACTTCACATAAAAGTATGTATTAATGAAAAAATAGGATGCAATTTAGAATGTATTGATTCACACACACATTCAGAAATATATTTATTAGGGAAATGAGATGTCTTTTTACTTGTGAATTAAAACAGGTTAGCGATCGAGAGTAGGAGTTCATTTCTTCCCAAATATCATCCCTAACTGAGTGGGTTTCAGTGTGGTTTCACTCTGGTGCTGGCAGAATATGACCCAGAGACCAAATCCTGCAGCCGCCTGTTTTTATCAAGTTTTGTTGGCACACAGCCATGCTCATTCATTTATGCTCCTCTGTCGCTAATTCCATGACATAACTTCAGGTTTGAGTAGTTGGGACATATGCCTTATGGTCTGCAAAGCCTAAAATATTTACTCTCTGACCCTTTACTGGCCAAGCTCTGGTCTGGATGCATATCTGTTCCATAACTCTGGTTCTAATACAATTAGGCAAGTTATCTTTATTTGGAATCACACCTAGCTGAATTTTGATAAGGAAGGAAAGAAAGGAACTTTAATCCTCTTGTCCAGAAGCCTGTTTTAAAACCTTGTCCCCAGCTGCCAGTTTTCAGTCTACATGTGACCTTTTGGTGATCCTGGGAGAATGAAATTAACCTCCTTAGGAACAAACATCCAGTCTTTTTATTTTTTCCACTTTCTTGGAAGAGTAATAAATATAGTCAATGACTCTGGATTCTATTACTATGTAAGAGCTCTTTAAAAACATCTAACCATCTGCTTAATGGCCAGTAATATGTTTCTAATGGTCACTCTCAATAAGACACTTTTAGTTCACTGCTGTGTAATAGTCATCCAGCAGCCACGAGGCTCTGAAAGTAATAGGATCAAAGGCCAGTTTCCAGCTAGCTGCCTGGAGATAGTTTTAAACAGAAAAATAGAGGTCTTCTGTGAGTTATATGTGCAAACTCTATCCAATGAGTGTATGTTCTGTCCATAAGTAGTTTTGACTAGTACAAACTTAGAACTTTGAAATTTTTGGCATTTACACATCCAGGTCAATTGCAACTGGAGGTCAGCTTAATTAATATCTGTCCTTTCATTTAGGATGACATACTCTGAATTATTGTCACTAAGAATCCTGCATCTCTGGTCTGGGCCCAGCAGCTGGTGACAGCTTGGCAAATTATGAGTTTCCTAGCTTAAAACAGACTAAATTGCAGACAAAACAAGCCATTAGCTGAGTAAATACTGTATTTCTGGTTGGCTTCTATAAGAAGATTAGCATGAGTGTTTAGTGTTCATAATTATTAGTAGGAGGCAAATAGTAGGCTCAGGCTGGCTGGAGATTGTTTCATTATATCCAATTAACACCCACTTGATTATTCTTAATTACTTCTGCTTCGTGACAGAAAAGTAAAGATGGCATACTTCAAATGTACAAATAACAACTGGGTCATCAATATACACATATTTGTATTGTCAGATCCTGCTCGTTTTGAGACAACTATTTAATATCTCAGAGAGATGGAAAATGGAATGTCCACTTGTCAAGCTCTTATGAGGGAAATTAGCAAGATGCAGAAAAATAGATATTAGGATAAAAATGTGTTTATCCACAATCTGCTTTAGAAATATTTTCTTTGAATACATCTTATTGCCTGTTTGAGAATTCCTTTTCATTTGTCTGCTCTAACTGTGGCACAGAAGCTTAGGCTGTAAACAGAGAGAACAGGGATTACAAAGAGAAGTATCTGAATGTAAACTTTCTAGGGATGAATGAGCCATATATATGTCAAATGGTATGAAATGGAAATCCCCACCCTAGGGGGCTTATGGGAGTTTGAGAAGATGACACAGAATCAACCTCTTCCCAAGAAAGTTAATGACTAATTTGGTAAAGAATATGAAACACTAGCAAGTGATATAATCGCAGAAGCACATATAAGGGGTAAGCTCAACGAGCCAGATTTTCTTAGTTTTAAACTTGAAATGAAGACTACCATTAGTAACAGTAGTAGTCATCTTTCCTTTTCAAGCTTTTGGGAAAAAATGAATATATCCTTCCCCTTCAGTTATTTTCTTGGGTTGAGAAGAGTTGCTGTTGTAGCATACATGGGGAGAATTTTTTGCTTTTCTGAGTAGAGGGTATTACAGTGTTGAGTTGCCTCTCTTCCTTGCTTATGGTGTCCATGATCTTGGACTGGAAACATTTGGATTGTTATTTTTTTCCTGTATCAAATTTAGATATTCAGTCTTTCTTAAGTACAGAGGAAAAGAACTTGGCAAAGAGCAGAGAATGGTGAGGCTTGGTGACTGTTCTAGGGCATTCTTGGAACTGGCAACTTGCTTGAAGATCAGAGATGAATGCAGTGGCAGCAGGCTGGTGCCACACAAATCCCCTGTCAGCTCTGGAAGTCAATCCACAGTTAGTACTGAGTAGTTGCTCATGCACAGCATCAAAACAGACACATGGACGGGTATGGAATGGACTGAGTCCTCCCCAGTTGGGGAGACAAGATCTTCCTATTACATGGTTGTGTTTAATTAATTACTCAATTGCATGGTTAGAACTAAGGGCTGTAGAGGTTCAACAAAGAGGGCTTGGCTAAAATTGTTAAGACCAAGACTTGAAGACTGAGACCTAAATGGCAAATAGTCTTTAGCTACTTAGGGTATGTTCCAGTTGTTGGTGCTTCTAAGACTAGTGGAAGAAAAACCTGTTCCAGGTAAGCAGAAATATGACCCTTTTGCTCTGTGATGCAGGCTGTCCTATGTCCATGCTCAGGTCCAGGGACAAGCGACCTTGGTACATCTCATAGCAAACATGGGGCTGAATCCCAGGATGAAAGGCCATCTCAAGGAGAAGGCTTCCAGAAGATAGAGTTAATGAAGATTCCCTGGAACTTATTTCCATTATGAGGGAAGAGACATTAAGCTATCTGTTAAAGTCAAAAATTCATAAGTATATTTAAAGATTTAAGGCTAAAATGGAATATCTTAGGCAGTCATTTGAAGTCTATATATATGTGGCAGCTGATATTTAAAAGGCACACAAAACATTTAAAAATGACCTCAAGAATAGTGTACCCTCCCCTGAATAATAAAAAGGGTAATATCAGGGAATGGAGTGGTGTCAGAGTATAATAGATTCCAACTTGACAAATGATAGTCGGGACCATCTTTGCTGGTGATATGGGAATCCAATGCCAGTGTCCCCCTGAGTAGACAGAAGGGGTTGGGCAGTTTGTGTGAGAGTCATGAAATAGTTACAATCTTGGTAGTTTTGTATTCGTGTGTTTTGTGCATGTGTTGTGTGTCTGTGGGGAGTGGTGATGGTGGTTGTGTGAAGGTGATCTGCAGCATACTTCACAGGGTGCAGCAAGATTGACACAGTGTACACAGGCAGTGTAATAGAGCGGGACAGTGTGTGGCCCTTAGCACGTGGCTGTGGGCGTGCATCATCACCCCCTGCCCAATGGTTACTGGGATCGTTAGTGGTCTGGCTCAGCCATTGGTCGTTGCCACAGTGGACCCTCCCCCACCTGAATGGAGCAACAGTTGACCGTCAGTGATTAGTGGTCCCACTCAGACCTTGGTGGGCATGACAGCGGACCCCTCCCCCAAGTGGGCAAGCAACTGTCCATGAGTGACTGTTAAGAGGTCCATTCAGTCACGGGTCAGTGTTGCAGCGGGCCCCTTCCCCAAGTGAACAGCTGTCACTGTGTGACCGTTAGTGGGCCCATTCACCTAACAGCCAGTGGGGTGGCGGTCATGAGGTGGGAGTGAGGTAAGAGTCATCCCGGCCTTCTCCTGGGGCTCAGCTCATCCAGCCTTGCTCCAGTGGGCGAGCTGGGGTGCCCAGGCAACAGGCTGAGGTTGTGTCCTCAGGGCTCTGGAGCCCTTGCCAGGGTCACCTACTGGCTGGGCCCAGGCCTTGAAGCAGCAGTGAACCTCTCCCCATCTCTGTTTCTTTGAACTAACGTCAGCAGTGGAGAAGGCAATGGCACCCCACTCCAGTACTCTCACCTGGAAAATCCCGTGGACGGAGGAACCTGGTGGGCTGCAGTCCATGGGGTCTCTAAGAGTCAGACACGACTGAGCGACCTCACTTTCACTTTTCCTTTCATGCATTGGAGAAGGAAATGGCAACCCACTCCAGTGTTCTTGCCTGGAGAATCCCAGGGACGGGGGAGCCTGATGGGCTGCCGTCTATGGGGTCACAGAGTCGGACACGACTGCCGCGACTTAGCAGCAGTAGTGGTCGTAGGAATGGCAGCAGCTGTCTGCCTGGGTTGCAGTCTGCGGGACTTGGCCCCTGCATTTTGGGCAGCCTGAGGAGCCTGAGGGACGCTTAGGTCCTGGCACCTGGCTCCCCCAGAGATGACAGCTGGGCAGAGTCTGGGGACTGGGCCCTGAGGGAGCTGACAACTGAGAGCTGCCTCCTCTTAGCCAGGACCTGAACTCAGAAGGTGAAAGTTGGGCCTTGGGGCCCCGCCCATTCTTGTCAGAACAGAGAGTAACATTTGTTTGGTGGAGATTTACAGGAGCATCATTACCTGACCGTGACCTGACACCAGGAACGAAGGATCTCATGCCAAGGAGTTTGCAGCAACCACCCAGCCACGCCCCTCCTTCACCTCTCCTGGAAAGAGGGCTCTGCTGAGAGCTTTTGGGGAGTTTGAGGTGATGCTATTGACTTCACTGTACATTACTGGGCCATGTTCGGCTCTAGCTCTGTCTTTGGTTAACTAACCAATCCATCCTTCCATGTCTTTCTTTTTCCCTAACTTGGGGATATTGGGCTTCTCAGGTGGTGCTAGTGGTGAAAAGCCTGCCTGCCAATGCAGGAGACGTAAGAAATGGGGGTTCGATCCCTGGGTCAGGAATATCCCTAGGAGGAGGGCATGGCAACCCACTCCAGTATTCTTACCTGAAAATCCCACAGACACAGGAGCCTGGTGGGCTACAGTCTACAGGGTTTCAATCAGTTGGACACAACAAAATTGACTGAGTACGTACACACACACACACACACACACAGACACACACACACACACACACATCATCCAAGGCCTTTAGGATAATGAAAGAAGATAAGGCAAGTGAAAGTATTTTGAATTGGCAAAGCTCTACACCAGTGCTTGACAATAGTAATTGCCCTTTATAATCACCTAAGGACCTTGAAACAAAATGCTGGTGCCTAGACTCCACCCATTCCTGCTTTAAATGGTCTTGGGTGGGCAGGCCATTGAAACTTGAAAGAAACTCTTTTGAATTCCAATGAGCAGAAGGATAATCCAATGATGATTCTGATCTTAATTGTTACTGTTCTCTCAGCTTCTGTTCTAGAACCTTGAGAAGGGCTGGTGTGGGTGTCAGGATGAAGGGTCAGTTCTACTGATTGCTCCTCTGTGGAGGTGGATCAGTGTGTCCTATTTCTCCAGAAATGCTACTGCTGGGAACATTTTACTTACGTGTTTGACCTGTCATCCTTAAGTATTGTGAGTGCTTGTTCATATTCATGGGCGGGTTGGACACTTGAAGGGCAAGGCCTGCTCTTCTCTTCTATCTGGTACAGCCAGCATCTCAAGCAAGCAGGGAGGATGTGTGTGAAGTAAGATCGTGGGACTGAGAAGCAGGAGATCTGGGTTAGATGTCAACACCTTCCCATTGGTCTTACCTGTCTGCATTTCCTGTATCATAGAATTTGTACTGTGGCAGTACTTTACTAACTAACCTTTTAAAGCTATAAAAGTGTACAATCATGCTTGATTAATTTTGAGTGGTAGAATCATATAATGAAACAATACTGACTTTGATGTCAAGAGTTTACCTGAAATAGAGGCTGCTGCTGCTGCTAAGTCACTTCAGTCGTGTCCGACTCTGTGTGACCCCACAGACGGCAGCCNACTGATTGCTTGCCCTCAGAGTTCCTGGTCTAGTTGGGAGGCAGCGTTCGCCACGTGAAACATCAAATTGCAAAATCATGCTTAGTGTCCGTCAGAAAGTAGGAGACATGATAGAGCTTCCAGGCACCGAGATGATGCGCGAACCTTCTGGCTACACATCAGGATCACCTGGGCAGCATTTGAAAATGAGGACACCTAGGCCCCAGCCCAGGCCCGCAAGGCATCTGTATGTTTAAAAATTTCCCTGATTTTGACTGTGTTGCATAATGCAGCATGAAAACCACTGTTCTGTAAGAATAGGTTGAATTTAGGTGCTGTTGGGAGCAGCCTGGAATGATAAAGATGCAGGCTCAGGAGGAGTGCAGCAAGACTCCTTGGTGATGATTGTCCCTTGCCCTGGTTGGGGCTAGTAGATGGGGTTTGTTCGGAGGAAGAATTGAAATGCAGGGGGAAAGGAAAAGCTTTCAGAAGAGTTTAAAGTCCTGGAGAAGAGATTGGATTTTATCCTGAAAGCTACAGAAGTCCTGTAGGTCACCACCATACTTTATGTGACCTCATTTTCAGATAGTGAGTATTTGGACTTTTTATCACTAATGACATGCAGCTTTTGAACCAATGAGAAACTTGAGGAAAGTGTTTTAAGCTGAATTGTCAGGTACTATGGAGAAGGCAATGGCAGCCCACTCCAGTATTCTTGCCTGGGAAATCCCATGGATAGAGGAGCCTGGTAGGCTGCAGTCCATGGGGTCTCTAAGAGTCGGAGACGACAGAGCAACTTCACTTTCACTTTTCACTTTCATGCATTGGAGAAGGAAATGGCAACCCACTCCAGTGTTCTTGCCTGGAGAACCCCAGGGACGGGGGAGCCTGGTGGGCTGCCGTCTATGGAGTCGCACAGAGTCGGACACGACTGAAATAACAGCAGCAACAGCAGCAGTCAGGTACTAGGTGGATTCAGGAAGAGGGCATCTGGAAGCAGAGATGAGCTAAGGACTCAAAATGTTTTCTAAAACACCATTATCAACAAAAACAAACCCTGATTGAGCCCTCACTGAGTGTCACGTGCTATCTTGAGTCCTTTACATGTATCATATTTTTTTAATTTCCAAAAAAACTGTGAAGTAGGTAGTCACAGTATGTCCATTTTACAGATGTGGAAACCAAGGTACAGACAAGTAACTTGCCCACAGTGACAAAGCTAGCATCAAAGCTAGCTAGCATCTGGATTAAAGCCAGACAGCTTGATTCCACACTGTGATAGGCTCTTAAAACTCCCAGGACTTGAACAGTAGTGGTAGTGGACATGGAAACTGAGATATGATCTCCAGAGTGAACTTCAAGAGTTTCAAGGTGTTGGAATAGCTCAAGCATGCCCAGGATAATCCCCAGCGAAGAAGAGCACCTTGTACAAAGAAATAGAGAAGAATTTAGAATGGCACATGGGGGATGGCAGAGAGTCCTGCTGAAACAGTGGGTCTGGATTTAGAACATGAGAGAGGAGAGAATAGGAAATTGCTAGCACAGTAACGAAGTTCAGAGACTGACAAGTGAGTCTTGTAAAATGCGTAGAGGACTGGGTTTCGAGTCAGACAGATGTGTGAGTTTCAGTCTTCTCGTTAGCAACTTTGTGAGCTTGGGCAGCTCACATAACCAGTGCGTCTGTGGTCTCATGTGTACATTAAAGATGATAAAAGCTTCACTCTTGTTGGCATGTTGCAAAGATTGAGCTAATGGATACAAAGCACGTGTGAAGTACATAATGTGTTCCACCAATACCAGCCATTATTACCATTACAATTCTCATTCTGATAGTAATTCATAGGCATTGGAATGAAATAATGATAGGACTATTTGGAGTGAATACTTTGGCACTAATGGATACAAACATTAGTGCTGCTAGGAGGAGCTGCTAGGATTCCAGTTCTGGTTCCATCACCTGTTAGCTGTATGATTTGGGGGTAATTTACTTTACCTATTTGTCAGTTTCTCCATCTGAAAATAGTATCTACTACCTTGTGGGTTTATGATGATTATTATGTAAGATAATATGTGTAACATACTTAGAATAGTGCCTAGTGCACTCAGCTGTTTATTGATGATTTTTTTTCTTTTAATTGTGGCTTCTTCCTCTTCAGTCTGTTGCCTCTGAAACCCTTAGACCTTGTTATCCCTGGCATGTACTAGGGACTGGTGGCCCCATAGTATCCTCCTGGCTGAATCCTATTGGAGTGTCGAGAATGTGCCCTCAGTCATAGATTCTTTACTGCACAGGGTGGCCATGACTTCTATGATATTAAGTGAGGGTGATGACTGCACCCAAAGGACTGAGTCCATGGTTTTAGGAGTCAGGCTGGGCTGCAGGTTTCTGAAATCTCTGCACATTTATCCAGCCCTCTTCTCCCTTAGGCATGAACCCTGCTACCCAAGAAGAAAACTGCTGACTCTGGGGACATGCAGTGTGTGCATGCCTGCACACACACATGTGTGTGTTTGTGAGTGTGAGTGAGAGAGAGAGAGAGAATATTTGTAGCCTAAAGGTAGTTCTTATGGTGCGTTGCTTTGTTTCATTTTGGGGGGGGGTTGTAAAGTTGAATGAAAGGCACTTAGTCCAAAACTTTAAAAAATTGCTACCGGGCAAAGTAATTTTGTGTCAGGCTTCTGTTCAGGGCAGATTTACACTGGTTATAAATCTCTGAAATTAAGGTCTTACTGTAGAAAAGCTGAAATGTATTCAACATTAGCAGACACCCAGGCTTGCTCTGAACCAGGGGCTGTTCTCCCCCCATGTATAATAAGAATATCTAGCTATGTGTTTGGGGTAAAAATGAGTTTAAATATGCCTCTTAGGATGGGTAATGGCTGTCCAACGAGTAGCAGGATTCTCTACCAACAATTCTTTCCCTAGAACCAAAGGTTAAGTTGAAGAGTTTGATTTAATGACAAATTTAATTAGGCCTTTAACATTGTAGGGTTCTTTCCTTTCGTTTTCTAATCAAGATCATAGTCTAGGGTCAACACCCTTGCAGAAGTGGGGGAACTCATGCTTCTGTGCACAGTTCTTCTGATGTCTGGAGAGGGTTGGAGTAAGACTAGGGGTGGTTAGAAATCTCTGAGTTGACAAAGAGCTGGAAAATGCTTCCTGGTCTTGAAGTGTTTTTTCCTCACCTTCACCAAACCTTAGATTTGTAATATCCTTGATCTGTTAGGTACTTGACGGGTCATCTGGTCAGTTCTTTCACTTTACAGCTTAGCTTGGGAAACTGAGATTAAGGGATTGAGGAATTTATCAGTAGTTGCCTAGGTCATTTGGAGCAGGATAGTGGATCGTCTAAGGTCAGCCTGTCTCCTCCTTTTGGTCAAATTGATCTGTCTGCCAAGACTCACACTCAAGGAAAAGCAAAGCCTCTTTTTGGCTTATGGGATGTATGGAACAGTTTGCTAGAGCACTTCTTCCTACTACTTTGCAAGGCAGATGTGCCCTGTTTGGTCTCGTCCATAGGGTACCAGTAAAGACTCTTGGTTGCAAATAAAAGAAATTGCCTCTTGCTCTCTTAATCCCTGGTCCTTTCCCAGACAGACAGACAAATAAGAAAATAACAACAACGACAAAAAAGGACATCCATTACATACAAGTCTCTCAAAGTGGACTGTAGGCTGGAGGGCCTCGTGAAGAGAAGAGACATCACAGCATGTTCAGTGTTGCACAAAATACTGTGGAGGTCAGAATCTGAGCCTCCAGTGCTTGACACCACTCTGATACAAGTGAGTGGTCATCAACCTGTGTCTTTTCCTCATGTTTTCATGATTCAGATCAGTGCAGGTAGGGGATGTCCAAGAACTGAGCTGAGGGGCTTGTTCATGCTTTGACTGCCAGGAAGGCAGGGAGAGGGGAGATAGAAACTCATTGGCTTCTATTGAGACTTGGAGTGGCCGCTGCCCACTCTAAGGCCTCACACAGTAGGGAATTACACAAAAACAAGGGGGAAAAAATGCATGTCAGGTTTTGGATAGTCTGAAACTTTTAATGTACAAGACGAAAGGCGTCATTTGTCCCTCTGACCTGACCATGCTGTATAAGTCTGCCTCTAAAGGAAAATATATTCCAAGTTACAGAATAATTCATTGATGACTTGGGGGAACAGTTTAATTCTGGGCTTGGCCTGCTTGAATAGGGATATGCTGGTCTGCAGCTTTCACCTTGAAGAGCAGTTAATATGGCAGGACTGGGGACAGTGTATAGGAGATAAGATGTGAAATACTTTTGGAAACATTGACTTCAGGAATGCTTACTCGTTAATCTATGCATCTTTCCACTTAGGAAATATTTATGATGACAAACTGGCAATGTGCTGGGCATTTGTTACAGAGAGGTGGACAAAATGGTTATGTTAACTGGAGTGGGTTGCCATTTCCTTCTCCAATGCATGAAAGAGAAAAGTGAAAGTGAAGTCGCTTAGTCTGTCCGACTGTTAGCGACCCCATGGACTGCAGCCCACCAGGCTACTCTGTCCATTGAATTTTCCAGGCAAGAGTACTGGGGTGGGGTGCCATTGCCTTCCCCGGAAATAGAGGCACAGCCTCTTAACGTAAAAGCTATTAATATTTGGCATGTGCTGACTATCTAAGTATTCATTTATACCTTCAACAAATTATTCCCCACATGTCTATATGTTCTAGGTGTTCAGAAACAGCAACGGCTGAAACAAACAAAAAAAACTCAAGTGTCAAATGCGTTTTCAGGGAGCTGACATTGTCCTGTATGGTGTATAGGGAGAGACAATAAACATGCATGTCTATGTCAGGAAGTAGTAAATAGAATGAAGGCAAATAGAGCATGAGGGGAGAGGTAGAGAATGAGAAAGTGTGGGATGTGATTCATAAATGGAGGTCTGAGATAGCCTCTCTGATGAATGGTGTTGCAGGGAGGAGGTGAAGGGATGAGTGATCTGGATGTTCGTGGAGGTAACAGCGCATGCTACCTTAGATCATGCTTGGCATCTACCATTTGGCAAGGAGGGCATGGGAGAGGCAGTTAAACGAGGAGGGGCACCGTAGCCAGTGAGCTCAGGAGCTGCTTCAGAGGTTCGGTCACAGAAGGCCTTATAGACTCTGGTCACTCAGGTATTTGGGTTTTATTCGTATTAGAAGGGAAGCTATGAAGGCTTTGGACATAATTTGACTTGAATTTAAGTCAAATTGTTCACTCTGGTGGTGGTGTTGGAGGAAAGCAGGGAATATAAAGTGGAACCAGGGTGATCAATACGGGTGCCGTCATGACAGTTCAGGTAGGTGTGGATTAGAGTTAATTACTGTGAAGGTGGTGAGGCCTGGTCACATTCTGGATGTTTAGAAGGAAGGATCTAAAGGATTGGCTTACTTGAAATGCAGTGTAAGAGGTAAAGAGTTACAACAGGAAGAACCGAGGTGCCATTTGTTGTCATGAGGGAGCGGGCTTGAGCTAATCCCTTGTTAGGTTTTGGACTTGTTAAATCTCAGATGCCTGTTAGCCATCCAAATGCAGATGTCAAGAAGGTTACTGACTTGGGAGAAGTCAGGCCTGGGGATAGAACTTTGAGAGTTTCTATCAGTCTGTAGGTGATACTCACGGGGTGGATGAGAGCACTTTATTCTGCGCCAGACATACAGAAGGAGTGAGCGTGGCAGTGGTGATCAGCGGCTTTTTTTGATCACGGTGGTATCACTAGAACTTAACCAGCTCTAATGTTCTTTGATGCCATAAAAGCAGCCACTCATTATCTTCCCTGTCTGCTCTAAATTTGAGTGCATTTTCGTGTCCATCAATGGCAGCAAAGCGAAGAATATGTTATCGACTGAACTTAGGTGGTCTTCTGTCTGTCCAAGTTCCAGTGCTCACCAGGGGAACTCTTCCTCCTTGCTGGCCCAGATGAACTTGTCACCTTGAGCTGGCTCAGCCCAGAGAGCTATGGTTTGGGGTGGGAGGGAGAGGGGTCGCTAATTTTGACCAACTTTCCAGGACTTCAGTGCAAAGCAGGATCGATAAGATATTCCAACTCATTACTTACTGGTGTTCTTTAAGGGAGTGCTTAGGAAGTTTTACTCAGTTTAACTTAAGACATAAGTAATGCCATTCCCAATTCAGGGCAACGGCTTAGAACCTGACTCAATGTCCTTTTTACTAAGTAATTATCCAGATTTCCTTACTAAATGTTATTTTATGTACTATGTTTAATAGCCTCTTTCTTTTGGCTATGGAAGGATGGTAATGGCAGCTGATAATGGATCACATACTCATCTTAAAGCGCTGCCTCTGGCACCTGTGGCCAGCGTGGAGGGAAGCTTCCAGTCAGGGCTGAGATAGATCCCATGGCCCTACTCACTGGTCCTTTGCTTTTCGGGGTTCTAAGGGATCACAGATAGCTTTGTAACTTTTAAATCATGGGTCATTTTTAAAGATTCAAGGAAGGCTAAGGAGTGTGTCTGGCCAGACTTCTCACTGGCTTCAGTTCAGAGCCCCCTATGGAGAACTGTGGCTGATGGAGAGGTAAAGCCCTTGCCAGGAGGAACCAAGTGGCAGAAAGTTTCAGATGATGGTTAAGACATCACAGATGCCTGACACACATTAAGAAGCACTGTCATTGTGCCCTCAAGGTGGCCAGTTCCTTTCAGGATCTTGATCATTGATTCTCAGGAAAGGTTTGTTGGGTTATACTCATGTTGTAGCAAGTATGTTACTAATGTTTGTATGGTGTTTTGTGAGACAGCTTGTACATTGACTTTTTAGTGATGACCTAGTTATGCAAACAGTCTTCCGGTAACTACTGAGCACCTACTTTTTCCTGATTGTGTCCCCAGATAGTTCCTGTGGGCTCAGTGCGTGCTGGGCATCACTGAGGCAATACCAGAATTGTGTCATTCATCTCCATCTTTCATGAAATTATGTTCTCTGGAGAGTCAAGATGAAAACCCATGTCAGAAATATATATGATGACCTGAGGATGGGTTAGAACAGTGGTCCAGGTGTTTATAAATGCGCTAGACTGATTGCTTGCCCTCAGAGTTCCTGGTCTAGTTGGGAGGCAGCGTTCGCCACGTGAAACATCAAACTGCAAAATCATGCTTAGTGTCCGTCAGAAAGCAGGAGACATGATAGAGCTTCCAGGCACCGAGATGATGCGCGAACCTTCTGGCTACACATCAGGATCACCTGGGCAGCATTTGAAAATGAGGACACCTAGGCCCCAGCCCAGGCCCGCGAGGCATCTGTATGTTTAAAAATTTCCCTGATTTTGACTGTGTTGCATAATGCAGCATGAAAACCACTGTTCTGTAAGAATAGGTTGAATTTAGGTGTTGTTGGGAGCAGCCTGGAATGATAAAGATGCAGGCTCAGGAGGAGTGCAGCAAGACTCCTTGGTGATGATTGTCCCTTGCCCTGGTTGGGGCTAGTAGATGGGGTTTGTTCGGAGGAAGAATTGAAATGCAGGGGGAAAGGAAAAGCTTTCAGAAGAGTTTAAAGTCCTGGAGAAGAGATTGGATTTTATCCTGAAAGCTACAGAAGTCCTGTAGGTCACCACCATACTTTATGTGACCTCATTTTCAGATAGTGAGTATTTGGACTTTTTATCACTAATGACATGCAGCTTTTGAACCAATGAGAAACTTGAGGAAAGTGTTTTAAGCTGAATTGTCAGGTACTATGGAGAAGGCAATGGCAGCCCACTCCAGTATTCTTGCCTGGGAAATCCCATGGATAGAGGAGCCTGGTAGGCTGCAGTCCATGGGGTCTCTAAGAGTCGGAGACGACAGAGCAACTTCACTTTCACTTTTCACTTTCATGCATTGGAGAAGGAAATGGCAACCCACTCCAGTGTTCTTGCCTGGAGAACCCCAGGGACGGGGGAGCCTGGTGGGCTGCCGTCTATGGAGTCGCACAGAGTCGGACACGACTGAAATAACAGCAGCAACAGCAGCAGTCAGGTACTAGGTGGATTCAGGAAGAGGGCATCTGGAAGCAGAGATGAGCTAAGGACTCAGAATGTTTTCTAAAACACCATTATCAACAAAAACAAACCCTGATTGAGCCCTCACTGAGTGTCACGTGCTATCTTGAGTCCTTTACATGTATCATATTTTTTTAATTTCCAAAAAAACTGTGAAGTAGGTAGTCACAGTATGTCCATTTTACAGATGTGGAAACCAAGGTACAGACAAGTAACTTGCCCACAGTGACAAAGCTAGCATCAAAGCTAGCTAGCATCTGGATTAAAGCCAGACAGCTTGATTCCACACTGTGATAGGCTCTTAAAACTCCCAGGACTTGAACAGTAGTGGTAGTGGACATGGAAACTGAGATATGATCTCCAGAGTGAACTTCAAGAGTTTCAAGGTGTTGGAATAGCTCAAGCATGCCCAGGATAATCCCCAGCGAAGAAGAGCACCTTGTACAAAGAAATAGAGAAGAATTTAGAATGGCACATGGGGGATGGCAGAGAGTCCTGCTGAAACAGTGGGTCTGGATTTAGAACATGAGAGAGGAGAGAATAGGAAATTGCTAGCACAGTAACGAAGTTCAGAGACTGACAAGTGAGTCTTGTAAAATGCGTAGAGGACTGGGTTTCGAGTCAGACAGATGTGTGAGTTTCAGTCTTCTCGTTAGCAACTTTGTGAGCTTGGGCAGCTCACATAACCAGTGCGTCTGTGGTCTCATGTGTACATTAAAGATGATAAAAGCTTCACTCTTGTTGGCATGTTGCAAAGATTGAGCTAATGGATACAAAGCACGTGTGAAGTACATAATGTGTTCCACCAATACCAGCCATTATTACCATTACAATTCTCATTCTGATAGTAATTCATAGGCATTGGAATGAAATAATGATAGGACTATTTGGAGTGAATACTTTGGCACTAATGGATACAAACATTAGTGCTGCTAGGAGGAGCTGCTAGGATTCCAGTTCTGGTTCCATCACCTGTTAGCTGTATGATTTGGGGGTAATTTACTTTACCTATTTGTCAGTTTCTCCATCTGAAAATAGTATCTACTACCTTGTGGGTTTATGATGATTATTATGTAAGATAATATGTGTAACATACTTAGAATAGTGCCTAGTGCACTCAGCTGTTTATTGATGATTTTTTTTCTTTTAATTGTGGCTTCTTCCTCTTCAGTCTGTTGCCTCTGAAACCCTTAGACCTTGTTATCCCTGGCATGTACTAGGGACTGGTGGCCCCATAGTATCCTCCTGGCTGAATCCTATTGGAGTGTCGAGAATGTGCCCTCAGTCATAGATTCTTTACTGCACAGGGTGGCCATGACTTCTATGATATTAAGTGAGGGTGATGACTGCACCCAAAGGACTGAGTCCATGGTTTTAGGAGTCAGGCTGGGCTGCAGGTTTCTGAAATCTCTGCACATTTATCCAGCCCTCTTCTCCCTTAGGCATGAACCCTGCTACCCAAGAAGAAAACTGCTGACTCTGGGGACATGCAGTGTGTGCATGCCTGCACACACACATGTGTGTGTTTGTGAGTGTGAGTGAGAGAGAGAGAGAGAATATTTGTAGCCTAAAGGTAGTTCTTATGGTGCGTTGCTTTGTTTCATTTTGGGGGGGGGTTGTAAAGTTGAATGAAAGGCACTTAGTCCAAAACTTTAAAAAATTGCTACCGGGCAAAGTAATTTTGTGTCAGGCTTCTGTTCAGGGCAGATTTACACTGGTTATAAATCTCTGAAATTAAGGTCTTACTGTAGAAAAGCTGAAATGTATTCAACATTAGCAGACACCCAGGCTTGCTCTGAACCAGGGGCTGTTCTCCCCCCATGTATAATAAGAATATCTAGCTATGTGTTTGGGGTAAAAATGAGTTTAAATATGCCTCTTAGGATGGGTAATGGCTGTCCAACGAGTAGCAGGATTCTCTACCAACAATTCTTTCCCTAGAACCAAAGGTTAAGTTGAAGAGTTTGATTTAATGACAAATTTAATTAGGCCTTTAACATTGTAGGGTTCTTTCCTTTCGTTTTCTAATCAAGATCATAGTCTAGGGTCAACACCCTTGCAGAAGTGGGGGAACTCATGCTTCTGTGCACAGTTCTTCTGATGTCTGGAGAGGGTTGGAGTAAGACTAGGGGCGGTTAGAAATCTCTGAGTTGACAAAGAGCTGGAAAATGCTTCCTGGTCTTGAAGTGTTTTTTCCTCACCTTCACCAAACCTTAGATTTGTAATATCCTTGATCTGTTAGGTACTTGACGGGTCATCTGGTCAGTTCTTTCACTTTACAGCTTAGCTTGGGAAACTGAGATTAAGGGATTGAGGAATTTATCAGTAGTTGCCTAGGTCATTTGGAGCAGGATAGTGGATCGTCTAAGGTCAGCCTGTCTCCTCCTTCTGGTCAAATTGATCTGTCTGCCAAGACTCACACTCAAGGAAAAGCAAAGCCTCTTTTTGGCTTATGGGATGTATGGAACAGTTTGCTAGAGCACTTCTTCCTACTACTTTGCAAGGCAGATGTGCCCTGTTTGGTCTCGTCCATAGGGTACCAGTAAAGACTCTTGGTTGCAAATAAAAGAAATTGCCTCTTGCTCTCTTAATCCCTGGTCCTTTCCCAGACAGACAGACAAATAAGAAAATAACAACAACGACAAAAAAGGACATCCATTACATACAAGTCTCTCAAAGTGGACTGTAGGCTGGAGGGCCTCGTGAAGAGAAGAGACATCACAGCATGTTCAGTGTTGCACAAAATACTGTGGAGGTCAGAATCTGAGCCTCCAGTGCTTGACACCACTCTGATACAAGTGAGTGGTCATCAACCTGTGTCTTTTCCTCATGTTTTCATGATTCAGATCAGTGCAGGTAGGGGATGTCCAAGAACTGAGCTGAGGGGCTTGTTCATGCTTTGACTGCCAGGAAGGCAGGGAGAGGGGAGATAGAAACTCATTGGCTTCTATTGAGACTTGGAGTGGCCGCTGCCCACTCTAAGGCCTCACACAGTAGGGAATTACACAAAAACAAGGGGGAAAATATGCATGTCAGGTTTTGGATAGTCTGAAACTTTTAATGTACAAGACGAAAGGCGTCATTTGTCCCTCTGACCTGACCATGCTGTATAAGTCTGCCTCTAAAGGAAAATATATTCCAAGTTACAGAATAATTCATTGATGACTTGGGGGAACAGTTTAATTCTGGGCTTGGCCTGCTTGAATAGGGATATGCTGGTCTGCAGCTTTCACCTTGAAGAGCAGTTAATATGGCAGGACTGGGGACAGTGTATAGGAGATAAGATGTGAAATACTTTTGGAAACATTGACTTCAGGAATGCTTACTCGTTAATCTATGCATCTTTCCACTTAGGAAATATTTATGATGACAAACTGGCAATGTGCTGGGCATTTGTTACAGAGAGGTGGACAAAATGGTTATGTTATGCCCTCCTGCTGCTTGGGCTTAATTCAGGTTTGGATGCAAGGTGCTGTGACTTCACACTTGTAGTAAAAGTTTCAAATGCAAAGTATATATATATATTTGGAGTAGATCAGTAATTCAGGAACGTCAACCCCCTCTAGCAAATTGATGTTCTTTCACAGTAGAGATCCTTCTTCCAAAGTTGGTTCAGAATTTTCAGCAAATGTTTCTTATTAGTCATGGTGCCAGGGTAGGTGTAGCCATGAAGAAGTTTATAATCCAGTGGAGAAAGCAACTTTGAAATGAATCATTTCTGTGTTGAGTTCTGGGACAAGAGTATGCCCAGAATGTTATGTAAAAACAAAACCCTAAAATTGTTCTGATGAGCTAGTGTTAGGAAGGTTTTCCTGTAGCTTGTCTTACTCCTGGAGTTGCAGTTTAAACTCATCTTTTGTGTTCACCTGGGTGGCTTGTCCATGGACATTTTTTAAACAGTTGTTACCTGCCAGACCAAAACCTCACAATTGTTGTTACTACACAATTGCATTCGTCTCACATGCTAGCAAAGTAGTGCTCAAAATTCTCCCAGCTAGGCTTCAACAGCACGTGAATTGAGAACTTCAAGATGTTCAAGCTGGATTTAGAAAAGGCAGAGGAACCAGAGATCAAATTGCCAACATCTGTTGGGTCATGGAAAAAGCAAGAGAATTACAGAAAAATTTTTACTTCTGCTTCATTGACTATGCTGAAGCCTTTAACTGTGTGGATCACAACAAACTGGAAAATTCTTAAAGAGAAGAAATTCTTAGACCACCTTACCGGCCTTCTGAGAAATCTGTATGCAGGTCAAGAAGCAACAATTAAAACTAGACATGGAACAATGGACTGGTTCCAAATTGGGATAGGAGTACATCAAGGCTGTATATTGTCACCCTGCTTATTTAACTTCTATGCAGAGTACATCATGCGAAATGCCGGGCTGGACAAAGCACAAGCTGGAATCAAGATTGCTGGGAGAAATATCAATAACCTCAGATATGCAGATGACACCACCCTTATGGCAGAAAGAGAAGAGGAACTAAAGAGCCTCTTGATGAAAGTGAAAGAGGAGAGTGAAAAAGCTGGCTTAAAACTCAACATCCAAAAAACAAAGATCATGGCATCTGGTCCCATCACTTCATGGCAAATAGATGGGAAAACAATGGAAACAGTGAGAGGCTTTATTTTCTTAGACTCCAAAATCACTGTAGATGGGGACTGCAGCCATGAGATTAAAAGATTTCAAGATTACTCCTTGAAAGAAAAGCTATGACCACTCTAGACAGCATATTAAAAAATAGAGACATTACTTTGCCGACCAAGGTCCGTCTAGTCAAAACTATGGTTTTTCCTGTAGTCATGTATGGATGTGAGAGTTGGACTATAAAGAAAGCTGAATGCTGAATAATTGATACTTTTGAACTATGATGTTGGGGGAGACTCTTGAGAGTCCCTTGGAGGGCAAGAAGATCAAACCAGTCCATCCTAAAGGAAATCAGTCCTGAATATTCACTGGAAGGACTGATGCTGAAGCTGAAGCTCCAGCACTTTGGCCACCTGATGTGAAGAACTGACTCTTTGGAAAGGACCCTGATGCTGGGAAAGATTGAAGGCGGGAGAAGAAAGGGATGATAGAGGATGAGATGGTTGGATGGCATCACCGACTCACTGGACATGAGTTCGAGCAAGCTCCGGGAGTTGGTGATGGACAGGGAAGCCTGGTGTGCTGCCATCCATGGCGTAGCAACTAGTTGGACACAGCTGAGCAACTGAACTGAACTGATACAGTGGAAACTACTGGAAGCTAAAGAATAGATGGAATCCGTTAATGGTATGATAAGGCTAGGTAATTATAAGTGTATTCCAGCATGACAAAATGGAACCAATGACAGAAAGAGATGAGGCTGCAGGGTTAGGGGAGCACTGTGTAAACCCACATTGGGCCCAGAAGATACATGTTTCTTGACAGACCTCTCTCTTAATTTGCATAAACATTTGTATATGATCTTATTTACATTGGTGAGGCAGAACAGTAGTTCTTGGGCTTTGATGTGTGTGAGCCTTGGAGATTAGAGCTGGAGCCCTTCCTTTGAGAAAACAAATACTTTTGTGTTGGTTTCAATGAGATATAAATCATATCCAGGAAGTTTACAGTTGAGTAATAATGGTATAATTACTGATTGTATACCAGAAGAGAACGTATTTATGAAATGACTTGAAAAAGCTTGTAATCCCTTCCCGTATTTTGAATAACTAATTGCTATGTCATTGTGGCATATTTGCACCACAAGAGTTAAGTCTGTCAAACGTTTCCCTCCAAAAACCTTGTTTTAAGGGATTTCTAACTTGGTCGTAAAAATGTGCTCCAAGTTGGAGCTGACTTGATGGCAGTCTGTGCTTGGAACAGTTGATTTGAATGGTGCCAGTCAGAGTTAAATTACAGGCTGGGAAAAAGGAAACAAATTTTTTGAAAAGGAGGTGTTTATGGTTCCCGGCTCCCCTAAGTACTTCTTGAGGATCAAAATAGCCTCTTTAAAATAAATTGCAGACCATTAGTACCCGATGGAGGAAACCCCTTTGAGACTGGGTTGGGGGAGGGTAAAAGCAAGGGGAGCCGATTTAGGCCACTTTGCAGTAGTGTGAAAACAGCCTACCCTACTCATGCATTGACCCCCTGGAGTGGTCTGTGCACACAGATGGCGCCTCCTGTACCCATGAAGGACGTTTCTGTCAGGCTGAGTGGACATCTCCGCAGACCCATTCTAACTCTGACTCCTAATGGGCATTTGAGTGTTGTGGAACAAGTTTCCCCCCTGCCCTACCTCTGTGTTTTCTTTTTAAATAAGCAGAACACTGTTGCCTGTCTGTTTTATGCCCAAAGAGATCATAAAGGCCTCCTACAGAAGACCTCAAGTTCGTCCTGTTTGCTGAATAAGAAAGTAGCTCTTTGATAAGCATGTTTGTCCAGAAATCTCCCCATATCTCGTGCCTGACATTCAAGCCAAAAAGGTAGCCCTTGACTAGGAATACTCATCTGTTACCTTACCTAGAGCTTATATCTTTCCTTTTGATCAGCAGTGGAAACTTCGAGATAATGAGAAAAAGAAAGAAAGGGAAGGAGAGGCAGAAAGTGGTGTCGGGGTGGTGGGGAGAGAGAGAGATCGTTTCTGTTTCTGTGTCAGTTACCTTGAACCCCACTGGTCTTGGGTACAGCCTCTGTTCTGTAGCCCCTGTGGTCAATGGAAGTGAGACAGATTTACAGTCTGTTTCGTTCAAGTCAGGTTTTCTTTCTTTTTTTATTTCACTTATGGCTTAATGATACTTTTTTTAAAAAATGGAGAAAGCTAATGGCATTGGTTTCTTCAAGAGGCATCACTTTAAACAATCCATCCTGATTGTGAAAACAAATACATGCCTGACTTATTTTATTTATTTTTCCCCCCCAAACCTAAATTAGGATAAAGCCATTTTGGATAAGAAGACATGTGTGTTTCTTTGTCACATCTTTTATCATCACGACTGCTTTTCCAAATAATACAACTTGTGACAAATGTGAGCATTAATTACAGTTAACAAAGAAATGTCATGTGAAGGCTTCATAGTGGGGCGGTGTGTGTGGGGGAAGTGGAGAAGAAGGAAAAAAAAATCAGACCATCAATGAGATTACATCTCGTAACAAGCTTCAAGTCAAAGTGCAAAAGTCAGAAATCAAATACCATCAGTTATCAGATTATGTTAATGATTCTAATGAAAGCTTCTGGTATTTTGTTCAAGAATGTGTTGCTATAATGGTAACTAATAGAACAAGGGATGCTGATTGCCATGAATTAATTAGAACTGACTGCTGGAGTTTCCTTTTTATTTATTTATTTAAATATTGACAATCTGTTTAGAACCCGAGGTTTTTCATGTGGTCCTTTTCTTCCCTCCTTAAGTCATTAGTTAGTTGCGAAGTGAGAAGGTAATTGTGTTTTCTTATACAGCAGGTACCCCTCCCCAGACTTTTGGCCCAAACCAACAGCAGACAAATTAAACTAAAGGATGGACATGAATATCTGTGAACAGGTCCATCCCTAACATTTGTGGAGCTCAGGGTGAAAGTACAAATCAAGTCCCTTCCCTTCTCTTTCTACTCCTGATTTCATTCTCCTCCACGGGAGGCCTTGACAGATATACATATGGACACCCAGCTTTCCCACCCTAGTTGCATCCACCAGCTGCTGCTGTTTGGCTATTGCTTGGACTTAGCGGCACAGCCCCTGGTGGTGCCCTCCACTGTTGGGAGGTAGGACCCAGAGAAGAGGTCTTTGCAGGCCCTGGAAAGATGCTCAGGGATATTTGTAAAGGGAATTTGGAGATTTTATGCATCTGTCACATGGTTTATTAACTGGATGATAGGCTGTAGATTAGAAAAGTCCTAGGCCATGGACTCTGTCTCATAGTGGTAGGGAGGGTCATAGCAGGCCTCCTAAAGTGCTTGGTCTAGGTAAAGGACTCTCGTTACTTGGATCTAAGAGCAGTATTGCCCATGTATATTCCATGCTTTTGAGTGCCCGAGTGTGTACATCTGGAGCACTCTCTCATTGGAGTCTCCTTTATCCTTTGTTCTTGTTTATTTATTCCTTCATTTATGCAGCATCTATTTGACACTTACTGTACCAAGCTCTGGAGACAAGAGAAAAGAATGAGATCTCCACTGTCAAGGATCTCGTAACTTTTCAAATTTGTAGCTTGTAGTAAGTACTAGACAGAGATCAGTTGAATGTTCCTGGCCATCCAGGTCTTACTTGTATCCTTTTCTTTCTTATGCTTCTTTCTTCCCTGTCATAGCAGCAAATGATTATAGATTCTGTAGAGGAGGATAGAGGAGCAAATACCTTGAACTTAGGAGAGGTGGCTTCTCCCAGTGGCTCTTGGGCATGGTGTACTCTTGGCCTCCTTTGGCAACCGTCCTCCCCTAGTCCTTCGGAATTCCCACCATCTAGCCAGAGACATGCTCCCTCAGAACAGAAGCAGATAAAAGGAATAATCTGGCAGAGGGCATTCATCCCTCAGAGAGTCTTCTGAGCTGTTCTGAAACAGCTGGACCCAAGGAGCTGTCCTAGCTGACGACCCCAGGCAATCCCCTGCCTACTTGCCACAGGGCCCTTTTGTGGGGCTCCTGGCTGCAGAATGAATATATCTTGTTTGCATGTTAAAGTCACTCACTGTATTTAAATCACTAAGGATATTTCCTAGATCTTTCACCATGGAGTGAAGGTGGTCATTATCTAATGGGTATTGACAAGCTCGTGCTCTTAGAAAACTAATCCTGACATCTGGGTGACTGAGTGCAGGTCAGTATCAAAGCTCTCACTCTGGGTGTTGGGAAGCCCATCAGACTGTGTTGAATTCCCTTTGCTGGCTAAATTGGTACATTAGGGTAAAAACGATTTCCACATTTGCATAGTTGATTTCATTACTATCACCATTATTGATGCCCAGCTCCTCTGAAAGAAAGGAGCCATAAAAGCAAATAAAATCACTTTGCGATTCCATTATTGGATAAATTACCACATTACTGTCTGCGTTTCAGGGCTAAAGCCATTCCCCACATTTGCATAGTTTATTTCATTATCATTATTAATAACAACAACAATAATAATGATGATGACTAGGATCCTTGAATGAAAGGAGCTAGAAAAATGCCACAGCCTGGAGCAGTCTTTATGGACTAGCCTGGATCACTAAGAGTCCCTTTATCTGCTGTGGAGACACAGCTACTTCCTGGAGTGAACCAAAAGCTTTTCACAGACCCCGTGTGAAACTGAACTTGTGGGGCTGGCTTGCTGGTCTGAAGAAGTGGCTGGTTACTCATTGTGAATACTGAAGACTGAAGTTGGGAGTCCTTGCTTAGTGACTTGTGTCCCTTTAGGAATGGTGCTCAAAATGTACAGAACCTCACCCTTCTTATCAAGGGAATGGGCATTATGATGCTTGCTTTGCAGTCAAGAGCAAAGGAAATGGTGAATGTGAATGGATTCTGTAGAGCATGAAGCTGTCCACAGGTTTCAGAGACTTATACCCTGATAGTGAACACTGAAGTGGCCGCTGTGGCTGGCACGCTCTCTAATGCTGTGTCGTAGCGACAGCAGACATCCTAGTTGGTCCCTGTGGCTGGGAGAATGCTCCAGATTCTTCCTTACCTCTCTAAACCATTATCCTCTAAAACAAGTAGGGAGAGAATACTGAACTTACCAATTGGATATTTACAGATAGCTCCTCTGGTCACAAACATTCCTGGGCTGATTGGGTGGCCTCAATAGTGCTTTTTCTTACACAGCAGTTTTCAATTATCTACATCTTTTCTCCTTGGCTGTGGAGCCAAGAAGTCCAGAGTCTTTTTTGTCTATTAACTCTGAGGTCCTATTGCAAAAGGAAGGTCCACTGGTGGCCGTCTCTGGTTCACTGGAGAATTTTCCCTCTGGTTTTGTTTTTATTATTTTATTTTATTTCTGCCGCACCAGGGGCTCCCAAAAAATGAATGTGTCAGTAAAGGATCTGACAGTATGTTACGACAGTCATCAATCCACCAAGCCCTGTAGCCATAAATAAGCTTCATACGCTGCCACACTAAAGAGGACAGTTTTTCTTCTCCAGGACATTGAAAATGTCACAGCGAGGGAATTGTTTGTCCCTGTCTCCACGGCAACGCCACCAGCACTTATCATTAACTTTCACACCAAGATTTTAATCAGCGCTCTTTGCGGCCTGAGACCAAGTCAACATCAGCCCAAATTTTCAAAGCCGTTATTCTAATTATGACGAGAAAGCTATAGATTGATGAGCTGAGTTTTCTGCAAGGACTGGTGGCAGTTAATTCTCATGACCTGCGTGGCTCGGGGAGTCTCTCTTAGAGATGGAGTCTTGAAAGTTCGATTATTAGTGACAGCTTGTAAGTGAGAGGAGCCTTATCTCTCCAGAGAGTGTTGATAACTTGAGACAAGGTTTAACTAGGAAGTACTGAGACAGTGGAAGGAGGGGAGAGCGGGGGGGAGAAAAGAAAAAAGAAAGTGCACACTCTATCTGCAGCCTGCACCCAGCGTAATGAGAAAATACGGACAGGCACAATTTCACAAGTTGTAAATTCTGGTAGCCTTCAGTTGTAAATTCTGGTAGAGGCTGTTTTACTCGGCTATCTGATAATGTGTGAAAATATTTGTCCCTTTGCTTCATAGGCACGGGCAAGCACTGTGTTCCAGAAAATGCATTCAAATTCCCAGCTCTCACTGCCTCACATTGCTTTTCAGTTTCCTTTGGTGGCGAACCTCTGGAAACAAAAATGGGAACTTGCAATTGAAATGAAGCAGTAATTAATTTTTTAAAGAGACTTCTTTCCGTTTCTCTTCACTGACTCTCAGCCCAGCTTCTTTGGATAGTATCAAATTTCTAGAGCCTTCAGCTGTGTGATGAAACGGTAGTCAGAGTAGTCCTTCAAAGCTCTTCTCCTTCCTGCTTCTGCTGCCTGTCGTGTTTTCTGCCCTCACTCATCTGGTGGATGTATGTACCCACTTCTTGGCCCTGCGTAGATGAAACCTGGACTGTTGATTCCACGCCTTCTTTGAGTTTGCCTTTGTGAAGTGATGTCTGTTTCCTCTCCAGACTTAAGGCATTCAGCTGAGCCATCAGTCTGATCAGGGCAGGGCTGGGAGAGAGAGATGGTCACTGTGTTCATCACTGAGGCCCCACTAGCCAAAGTTCTTTTTTTTTTTTTTTTGACCCCCTCATACATTCTCCAGCCTTTACCCAAGAGAGTACTGGAAGGCAGCATAGTGAGGTCAGAAGAGCCTCATGTGAGATGTTCTGAATCTCACTTTCACTCCCAGAATGAGCCTCTCTTTCAAATGGTGATGATAATATTTGTCTAGCCTACTTCACATATCAAAGGAGAAAATAGGAAGTAAATTGCTGATACTTAATGTGATCATTGCATTAGATATATGCATACATGAGTGTTATCAGCTGTCTGCCTTTTGGGTCTCTCTTCTCTATAGCTAGAGAATGATGATGCTGTTTGTTTGATAGTTTTTTTCCCCCAAATCATCAATATTTCCACATGTTTACAGTGCTCACAGTTATCTCCATTATCTTTGTTAACCCCCTGAGAACAGTGAGGCACAGAGAGGGAAAGCCTTTTCGTCTGGTCACACAGCCAATTAGAGGCTGAGCCTGGTATGCAGCTGTCATCCTCAGGTTCCCAGCGTGCGGCTCCGTGGACCACACTGCTCACCATATTAATAGGCTGGGATTAACGAAAAAAGCAAACCCAATTAGTTTCTGTTGCAGCCCTTTTACAATCCTGTCTTGTTTCCCTGTGTGTTTATATGTATGTTTTAATAGCATTCCCTGCCTTTTATGCTGAGGTTGCTCGAGGTATGTTTATAATGGTGGCGTAATTATAATAATAAAATACAAATCCATCCACAGAGCGAGCTCATTACCGACTGGCCAGGTAAAACAAATAGGCTTGGCGCTGACGCCAGAGTGAGGCAGTTTATTTCTAAGGTGGTGCTGCTTTGAAACACAAGATGCTTTGCACTTTCAGCAAAGAGGCCCTGTGTTCTGAACATAGCTGGAGTTTGGGGTTCAAGGTTAAACCGGTAATTGAGATGTCCAGCCGAGTTGCTTTAATATGGTCTGGCCCCTTTAATCTCTCTTTTTTCCAGGGGAGAGATGAGAAGCAGAAGGGGAAATCATTCCTCCTTGTTCTATGTAGCTATTAGATCTTTCCTTGAGTATCCAAGTAGGTCCTTTGGCATTCAAACTTCTGGACATAGAGTTCCTCATGTATACAAAAGGGAAAATTATTGCTATAAACAGAGTCATAGCAGAGAGAGAGTGTGTGTTTTTTAAAATGCCTGTCTGTCCTTGTTAATTAGAAGTGCACATATTGGGAAATTAACTATGAAATACTAAAAATGATAAATTATTCCTTATTTGAAAGTATAAATTAAAGGTTTAGTGTATATAAAATTTGTCATGTTTAATTGCAAGTTCAATTAAAATTCAGGGTAATGATGATTTATACAGGTTTCTGTGTAATTTGATATTCATTAGCTTAGCCAGACACATGCTGATATTAGCTCGTTAATTATGTTTCCTTTTGTTGAAGGCAGCCTTGTGAAAGCAATCTGCTCAAAGTTTTCTAAACTCATTCTGCTAAATGAATATTTGGCAGCTGTTCATGTTATTGAGATGGTCACTGTGGCTTCATTTCACTCACAGGCAGCATCAATCATACCTTCTCTGTGACAAACAAGGGTTTCTCATTACAAACCCATTTATGAAGGTTATGGCTGACATTAAAAGAGTGATTGCCTGGTACTCTGCTGTTACTTTACAGTATCGTTGGAGTGGAGCTGCCTTTAATATCTGTGCCTCCCACACGGTCAGGCTGTTTAAAATACATGGAGAGGGAGGGCAGAATCACCACTGTGGTGGCCTCAGTTCTGCTTCTGACACCACTGGCTCAGACTTGGGAATCAGAGCCTGTGTCTCAGGAGAAGGACCCAAGCCCTCGCTTGGGCTTCCAAGGTGTTCCTTATCCAGTTAATAGGTGTGCATGCTGAGATCCAGAGAGGTTCAGAGGTTCTCTTGTGGAAACACATTGACCCTGAGCATGGAGTTGGGCATGACTCCTGGAGAGATGAAAGTGGAAACACAGGGCTGACTGAAGGGTGAAGGTTTCTAGAAGCAAGCGTATCAACCATTATGGCAACGAGATGGAGGAATCACCAGTTAGCTGGAAAATACTGTGTAACAGACTTGTGCCCTGTGTCTTTGGATGATTTTAAATATTTTATACACTTTTCAGAGCTGTTATCACGTGATCCGCATTTTGGAAAGGCAAGTCTTTCTTTTAGGTAACAGCATTCCTTTCCCACCCGACTATAAGGCAGGTATTGTCTTTCCCTTTTGACAAGTGAGAGGAACTGAGGCATAGGGAACATTGTTGACTTATCCATCGTCACTTATGTGGATACAGAAAATGGCCAGACCTGGGGCTCTTGGCTTTCCTGCACATCACAGTGTTGCATTGAGGCCTCTCAAAATAAAGTGCTTGTTTCCAATTATGTTTTCTCTCCACCAGGATCTTCTTGTAGGGAGGAGCCAAACACTTGGTAAAGGGTAGGGATGTTGACTCTAGGCTGACCTGTATTTTAGTTTCAGGCCATTTGCATGCCCATAGGTAGGGAGTCTGGTTTATGATGGGAAAATGCAATGGAAAGCCCTTAGGTGAAATTGTAATTTTGTGGCTCTATAGCTGTATTTATACCCTTGCACATTTTTAAGTTGGAAATTTTTAATGACTCTTATTTATTTGTTTATTTTTTCTTTGAGAGCCATGTCTTATGCACTGGGTCTTGCTTTCAGGTGTCTCTTTCTCTTGAAGTCATTGTGGAACAAAGGATTGACAAGCTGTCCACCAGTGCTGTCCTCTTTCTACAAAGGGACCACATGGCCTCCTGCTCTGAGTAGAGCCCAGTGACTGTAGGCTCTACATGCTCTCAGTGCCCACCTGCCAGTAAGAGGACAGGACTCTGAGGCCTGAGTGTTGATGCAGCCACAACATGGAAAGAGCCTGAGTTCTTGAGTCGCTGTGTGGAAGGCCGCCTGTTGGACGTGCATTAGATTGGACCTTTTGTAAGAAAGAAGTAAACATCTGTTCTGTTAGATCCCCAGAGCTTCATGGTTTATCTGTCACAGCAGCTCACCTTACCTCGTGTGTGTACATGTGTGTTTGTTGCTCAGTAGTGCCTGACTCTTTGTGACCCCATGGGCTGTAACCCAGCAGGCTCCTCTGTCCATGGACTTCCCACTAGAGTGTGTAGCCATGCTCTTCTCCAGGGAATCTTGCTGACCCAGGGATTTGAACCCAGGTCTCCTGCATTGCAGGCAGATTCTTTACCGTCTGAGTCATACCTGTTACTTTATTTATTCATCCTACAGATACTTGTTGAAAACTTTAGGGTAGAAATGAATCTCCAGTCTGTGTTCGATGCAGGATGCAGGATGCTTGGGGCTGGTGTATGGGGATGATCCAGAGGGATGATGTGGGGTGGGAGAAGGGAGGGGGGTTCATGTTTAGGAGTTCGTGTACACCTGTGGCGGGTTCATGTCAATGTATGCCAAAACCAGTAGAGTACTGTAAAGTAAAATAAAATAAAATTTAAAAAAATAATAATAATTCTTAGGCTAAATGTTAGGGACCTAGAAGTGAGAAAAAAAAGTTACTATTCCTGCCCTGGGGGCTCAACAGTAACGTAAAGGAGCTACGCAAGTAGAAGTATTTCACCCTAGGGTAGCAAGTGCTGTCAAATGGGATTCAGAGAAGCACACCCTAAGAGGGAATTAGTATTTTTTTTCCTGAAATGTCTCATGAAGTAGGAGATTTTAAACTTTAGTATTACAAGAATTTTTTTTCTAGATTAGACCATATGTGGAAATCTCCAGTTCATATAATAGAAATAAGTTGAAGAGGCTTTGGTAGAAAATGGGGCCTGTAGCTCACAGAGCCTCCCTTTGCACCCACTTGGCCTCTCTGGGAGGTGTCCCTGCAGGTGTGGAACCTTGGGAGCTATGGAATGCCATCTGAGAACCTGCAGAGAGAAATACCAGCCCATGGTACAGTGTCTTTTCAATGATTTTTTTTTTTGCATTTCTATAGAATACTCAGTGCCTCTTTTTATAGAACGATTGTTTGTAGTCAGTGGAAGTTTGCTTGTTGTTGGATGGATAGTGTTATTCCTGAGCTTTTTTTTTTTTTTTTGACAATTGCTAGCTGCTTGACCTTGGACAAATTCTCTAACCTCTTCTAACCTCCTTAGTTTCTTTATATGTGAAGCAGGTATAATAATGGAGTCTATCCTGTAGAAGTTTTGGAGAATCGAACAAGTTAACATACACAAAGTTAATAATATACATATTTACCAAGCTGTCAAGTGGTGAATGTTCAACAATATTGGCTATCCCCACCTCAAGTATTAAAAACACATTATATTTGTGAGTACTTCAAAATTTTGACCAAATAAACAAAAGGATATAAGAAACTAGCTCAACATTTGAGGAATGATATTTTAGTATCAAAATGCTGTAACCTCTGATAGCTAATTTGTGATTTCCTTTTGATTCTATGCATTAAATTCATCTGATGGTTTTCTGGAACTTGGAGAGACTGGAATTTTTCCTTACTGTTTAATATAAGGAAGTGCATCATAGGAGAAACTCAGTTTTTTTTTGTTTTGTTTATTTTTTTTTTTTTTTGACAATTGCTAGCTGCTTGACCTTGGACAAATTCTCTAACCTCTTCTAACCTCCTTAGTTTCTTTATATGTGAAGCAGGTATAATAATGGAGTCTATCCTGTAGAAGTTTTGGAGAATCGAACAAGTTAACATACACAAAGTTAATAATATACATATTTACCAAGCTGTCAAGTGGTGAATGTTCAACAATATTGGCTATCCCCACCTCAAGTATTAAAAACACATTATATTTGTGAGTACTTCAAAATTTTGACCAAATAAACAAAAGGATATAAGAAACTAGCTCAACATTTGAGGAATGATATTTTAGTATCAAAATGCTGTAACCTCTGATAGCTAATTTTTGATTTCCTTTTGATTCTATGCATCAAATTCATCTGATGGTTTTCTGGAACTTGGAGAGACTGGAATTTTTCCTTACTGTTTAATATAAGGAAGTGCATCATAGGAGAAACTCAGTTTTTTTTTTGTTTGTTTGTTTTTTTCTCCGTTATTTTACTTCAGCCCCCAGGCCCTTATGGCTATAGACTATGTAACTTGGAACCTTTTATTTTAAAATTTTACCACCTATGTCTTATTAATACATTTTGTCAGTGTGGAAAGCCCTCTGGTGGTCAAAGTAATTCCTCTGTGGCTCTTAGAGACAAGTGGAATAAAATAATTTTCATGTTAAAGATCTGTGTTCAAATTCTATTTTTCTCCTTTGCTGTCTTCTTTGTCTCATTAAACGATAAAGTAATTTTCCATGGGAACAATTTCATTCTAAAGGTGCCTGGGGACCAAATAGCAGTAGGCCAGTTTCCCCAGTCCAGATGAAAATGTGTTAGTGAGGATGTTAACATTTTGGACGGTTTATGTGCTCTCACGCTGGGAGTGAAAGTGAGTATCATACACTGTAACATGAGGATTCTGAGACCTTTATATTGTGTTAAAGCTTCAAGGAGAAACTTGGAAGTTATCCATTTTCTAGAAAGGGAAACCGAGGCCCAGGAAGAAGTGATTGGCTTAAGATGTTGTCATCAAGCAGAGCTGTGAGTAGAAGCCAGGTTTCCTGGATGCTGTTTCCTGTAACCTTTTGGCCACAGTGCTTGCAAGGTGTCACAGCTGCATCAAGCCTATAAACCCCTGGTCTCCTGACAGGTCTCAAGGTGGCTGAGCCTCAACAAACTAAGTCACACGAAGTACAACTCATACACTGTCTATGGGCTACTCCGTCTCTTGCTTGGAATAAGACAGCATGCAGGATTTTCTTTTTCTAGTTTAGTGTTGAAACTTGGTTGGTTGTGTCAGCTGGAATGATCTGGCATGAACAATCACCCTCAGCATATCCTTGCCATTAAACAGCATTTCTTGGAAAGGATGTACATTAATCTTGACTGTGTGCTGGCCACTGCAACTCATCATAAAGATGAATGACTGATGGGTGACCTATGTCTGGTGTCCTAGGAGGGTGGATACCTTGGAGATGCAGAAACATCTGTTCTGCTCTGAAATTGGCAAGACAAGCTGGCTTGTCCCTCCCTTGCCTGATGCTGTTGCCTGAGCTTACATTATTTTTCTTTAAGGCTTTAGCTATGTCTGATGTTGGCTGGCCCCGAGGCCATTTCTTTCTGCGCCCATTGTGGCATGTTAGGAGCACAAGGAAGCTGGAGTGGGATGGCGGGTCCTCCAACACTTCCAGTATGTTCTCCATCCCAGTTCCTGGGTTGTAGCCAGTACCACCTGGGAGGCTTCCCTGGTGGACTTCCCTGGTGGCTCAGATGGTAAAGCTTCTGCCTACAACGTGGGAGACCCAGGTTCAATCCCTGTGTTGGGACGATCTCCTGGAGAAGCAAATGGCAACCCACTCCAGTACTCTTACCTGGAAAATCCCATGGGTGGAGGAGCCTGATAGGCTACAGTCCATGGGGTTGCAAAGAGTCGGATGTGACTGAGCAACTTCACTTTCACTTTCTTTCTTTCACCTGGGAGACTGAGGTGCCAGAGGCTGTGTGAAAGTTGCAAATTCGGGCAATTGCCCGGAATTCTTTTGTGTTCCTGGATTGTTTTTCTGGATATAGATGCATTTTCTTGAGAAGCTATTTAATTCCTTACACCTTCATTACTGTCTTCATGGTTAAAACTCATAGGAACAGGATTGGTGTGTAGTGCTTAAATGAATTAGATAACATTTGTGAAATAGTAGCTAATAAAATGGGAATTCAGTTTATTTAGCATTGTCTTATTTGGGGGCAGGACTCTGAGCTAAATCACTCACTGTTCCTCAACTAGCATACACAATTTGAGTCCCTATACTCAAGCTAGGCCCTGAGAAAATTACATGTGGCCCCTGCCTTCAAGAAACTTGAGCATGATTTCTTTTGCAAGAGAACTTCTTACATGCCTGCTGTATGTTCAGGATCCTACTGGGTGGCTGAGGCTATAAACGTCCATGCTCTCTGTAGCAGATGCTGTCAGTCTCGCCTGTCCCCTAAGGTCTTAGAGTTTCCATGCACACCATCCAGTGACCAGCCACAGGCGCCCTCAGCTGTTTGTCTTAGAGCTTACTTTGGTCACTGGAGCTCCACTGCCTGTGGGAGGGTAGGCTGGACCTGCCAGAGAATGAATGCCCCTTAGCAGTAGCCTCACCTGCACCAGTGACTGACAGGAGTCGGGAGATAAGCTCCCTGTCTTCCTAAACTGGGAAGACTCTGTGGCACATTCTTTTCTGTCTCAGCGTCCCTGGCTACGGTGAGCTCCAGCTGGCCACCGTGGTGACTTGCTCGATAAAACACCGTGGACCACCAGTCCTTCCTTCCCTTCCCTGTCTCACTTCCCTCTTCCCCCACTCCTGGGGTCACCTGCCCCCAAATATTTTGACTTGAATCTTTGTCTCAGCATCTGCTTCTGGGAGCACTTGGACTCAAGTGTCTTGCATGGTCTACAAATCCCTTTGGTAGAAGTCATATTCTGATGAAGCTGGCAGAAGATATGCAAAGTGCTGGGGTAGAGTAGGAGAGGGCAGGATATATGGTTCAACAGAAACATCTGGGAAGATTCTTGGAAAAGGTTACATCTGAACTAGGCTTTTAAGGATTGTTAGGGTTTTTGTTAGGGGGCTGTGATAAAGGGAAGGCATCCCCGGCTGAGAAAACAGCTTTTGCAAAGGCCTTGGGGGCGGGAGGAATATGTACTTGGTGAGCATCTGGTATGGCTGTGGTTCAGAGATCATTGGGAAGGATGAGGAATATAAGGAGAGTTACTTGGGGATCTGATTATGGGTTTGAATGTGAGGCTGACTCACACAGGCTGTTTTGAAGGCAGTGGTGAGACTTCCAGTTAACTTAGCAGTGAGGGGGCTAATATTGTCTTTAGGGATGAAGGAACGGGAGTAATAATACATGAGAAATAGAAACCTTGTAAATGTGAGGCTATGGTGTGACCTCTAGTTGCTGGGGATTTCAAACTGAGGGAGAGAAAGTGTTACTAATCAGAGTAATCAGGGAAATACCAGGGAACGGGTAGAAATCAAGTTGAGTCTGTTCATACGCTGACTAAAGGGAAGTTAGAAGCAGGGTATTCCAGATAGCACATGCAAAGGCCTGTGGGCAGGAATGATCTGGAAATCAGGGACTCCTCTTGACTTTTATGGGTTCCAGGCTCTTTGGCCCACTTTGTAGGCCCCTTCCTGCATAGAGTAATCAAAGACAGATCTATTAATATTATACATTAAAACCTTTTATTTGGACCTAAAGTTGATTTTTTCTCCCCTTCTGCTCCTAAAAGAAGTGTAAGCATGTTCTGTGGTCGCCTGAAGCCTCATGGGCTATCGGCGGTGTGCTTTCTGTGCCTGATGGAAAAGTCAGCCCTGCCTGACTTCGGGGGAGCCTGTTGATTCTGTTTCTCTGAGGCTGAGCTAAGCTGTCTCACCTCTTCTCATACTGCTGTGGGGTTTCAGTATTAAAAGGAAGGAAACCTCTGAGTTCGTCATCCAAGCCCCAGAAGTCCTGAAGGCACAGTTCAGGACAGCCTTTCTGGGTGCCCCAGTAGCCCATGTCACAAAGTCCCCCGGGAAGAGTAAGGGGATGGGAAGGAGTGATGGAGCCCGAAGAGTTATGTCTGAGTTTTTTTCGGTTTAGGTCAGTAAGCAAGCCTGGATTTGCTGGTCTTCCCTCTCAAATACCTTACGAACTTAGCCTTCGAAGGGCTTGTCCCTCCGTGCATATGTGGACACTCTGCCTTTGGCTGCGTGTCCCTACTTGAGCGTTTCCATGCTCAGTGGTGCTGGGGAAGCTCCTTCCTGCCTTCCTGTGTTTCTTCAGATATGATGACAGAAAAGGGAAGGTTTATATGTGAAGTAATATCATCTGAAAAAAGGTGTCTGCAAAAAGCAACCCTCAGTGAGAAGACTGCCCGATGTTTTTTTTTCTTTTTTTTCTTCCTCCTTTTCAAAAAATAGTCAAAACACTGGCAACACATACTTGTAAAAGGATCAAAAAAAGAGAGAAAATTGCAGCTGGCGGTTATTTTCTCCACTGTTATTTGGTTGCTCCTTAGCTTCCAGCTGTTGAAATGGCGCATTTATAATCATGGGTGTTTCACTTCTCCTGGCAGTGTGTTATGTTTTACTCCAAGTTTAAAAATGAACTTATGACTTCATTAATCCCATGTGCTGGGATGCGACCTTTTCTGTCAAAAGATTTGCTTCCTAAGGATGTACATCTACTGCCATGTAAATGCATAAAATTAGGATTTTGGTGAGCAGGGACATACTTTAACAGATATTTTTAGTTCTCTCTCCAAAGTTAAGAAGCATAATTTGATGTGAATGTTTTATCCAAATACCTGAGCCCCATTTTCTGGTGAGATAGAAGATCTGTTATATTAGTACCCCCCCACCCTCAGTTATCTTTGGGGATACGTTCCTAGACGGACAGAGGTTGCCTAAACCATGATTATACTGAACCCTATATATGCTATGCTTCTTCTGATACATACTCACCTATGACAAAGTTTAATTTACAAACTAGACAGAGTAAGAGAATATTAGAATTACCAGTATCACTAGTCTTGTGCTTGGGGACCATTATTAAGTAAGATAAGGATTACTCAAAACAGGTGCTGTGATACTGTGACAGATGATCTGAAAACTAAGAGAGGTACTAAGTAACTGTAGCTACTAGTTACCTGTAACTGTAGTTACCTGTCAGTAAGTGACAGGTAGCGTATGCAGTGTGGATATGCTGGACAAAAGAAGGCCTACCTTCCAGCAGGAAAGGGGTGAGATTTCATCATGCTACTCAGAATGTCATGCAACTAAAAACTTCAGAATTTTTTATTTCTGAACTTTTAAAGGTTTTTGGGCCATGGTTGACCTCAGGTAACTGAAGTAGCATAAAGCAAACTGTAGTTACCTGTCAGTAAGTGACAGGTAGCGTATGCAGTGTGGATATGCTGGACAAAAGAAGGCCTACCTTCCAGCAGGAAAGGGGTGAGATTTCATCATGCTACTCAGAATGTCATGCAACTAAAAACTTCAGAATTTTTTATTTCTGAACTTTTAAAGGTTTTTGGGCCATGGTTGACCTCAGGTAACTGAAGTAGCATAAAGCAGAACCACAGATGAGGAGGAACTATCCATAGTTTCTTTGTATGGATCCAAAATTATAAGTGATGTATCTTTGTCAAGATGTCAGCTAAAGTACAGATTTCATAGTTAGCTGACATTTCTTGTGTCCTTCTTTACAATTGCTCTTTCTTTGTAAACTGGTTGACCTAAGAGTATTTGGTGCCTGAGTTACAAGCAGCTTTCTCAGTGGACAAAAAGTCTGCTAAGTAATTATTATAAATGAGGATGAGATGGTTTGGTGGCATCATTGATTCAATGGACATNCTAAGAGTATTTGGTGCCTGAGTTACAAGCAGCTTTCTCAGTGGACAAAAAGTCTGCTAAGTAATTATTATAAATGAGGATGAGATGGTTTGGTGGCATCATTGATTCAATGGACATGAGTTTGAGCAAACTCTGGGAGATAGTCAAGGACAGAGAAGCCTGACATGCTGCAGTTCATGGTGTCGCAAAGAGTCGGACACGATTGAGCAACAAGTGAAGAACAGTAAGTCATTCAAATGTATTAGTAAACAGGTGTTATTTTGGAAACACAGGGAAACAGAACCTCTAGTGTCTGTGGCCCCATGAAGAGGTCAAAGGCTATATGGTGAGATTTAATGGCAAAAGAAAAAAGTACCCCTCTCCACCAATAAGTACATATTAGATGATTTAAAAAAAAAATTTTTTTTTTCATCTGGCTAGATTAAGTTAGTATGTCATCCTGGCTACAACTATCATAGCTTTGTATTATAAAGCCTGATAAATTTAAGGTTGTCATGGACCTTAGCAATTCTTGTGTGTCACTTTTTTTAACAGTTGAAAGAACTTGGGGTTCAGAGATTAAGTGACTCGCCCGAGATCACAGCTTGCAGCATCAGCTCGTCATGACTCTGTTTGCATTTCCAAGTTCGGTGTCCTTTTTAGAGTCAGTTACCCTGCCTGACCTGGATTCAGGTGGCAGAGGCTGAGGAGATGAGTGGATTGTGGAGGTGAGTAGTGATGGTCTTTTCAGGAGGTTGTCCATCCCTGCAGTCCTGCAGGGCATGAGGGAAGAATGCAGATAGCTAGGATACCAGGCCATTAAGTAGGTGCCGCGGAGGCGGCCACACTCACTGTGGACATAAAGAGGGAGACGTTCCACCTTGTGATGCTAACAGAAAAGGCTTCTTGCAGGATGCAATATTTGAAGTAGGTCTGGAAGTAGGTAGAGTTTTTCTAGGCATTGGAGTGGACCGTATTGGTGCCATTGCTGTTAATCCTGTCCAGGGGCACGCAGATCTGTAGAGGAGTTCGAGGGGCTTGGCGGGTCTTGGTCCTTTTTCCTGCATCTTGGCATTTAGCTCTGGGGGACTGGATGCAGGGAGCACCAGGCCTTGGGTGTGCATGTATGTGTATATGTGTGTCTTTGCCCCTCTGCCCACGAGTCTCTCCTGTGGGATGCTGTCTCTGCAAGCGCAAAGCACCAAGGAGGTTAGGCTGTGGCTGTGGGGAAGTATTTCAGGCGTTGGCAGCAGAGGTTCTCCAGCCCATGTGACTCTTGCTGGCGAGGCCAACCCTGGAGCTCTGGGCTGGCAAGGCTAAGGCAGCAGAGGTGGAGATGGCCCCCACCTGGAAGCAGTCCCTGCCTCCCCAAGCCTCATCTCCAGGAGGTCACCATCTCCAATGATGCTGTCTCGTGTCCTGCGGATGGACTCAGAGCTGGCTTAAGAGAAAGTGAAAGTTGCTCAGTTGTGTCTGACTCTTTGTGACCCCATGGATAAGCCCATGGAATTCTTCAGGCCAGAATACTGGATTGGGTAGCCGTCCTCTTCTCCAGGGGATCTTCCCAACCCAGGGATTGAACCCAGGTCTCCTTAAGGAAGACTGCAAATGACTTAAAACCCACGCCATCCCTCTGGGGCTGCTTGGCACATATCTCCTAGTCTGCCCTGCTTTTCTGAGTCTTTAAAATAAGTTTTCATTAATTTGAGCATGCAGCAAAGGGAAGTAACCTGTGGCTTATAAATAATGGCAACAGCTTTATGGAAACACCTAAAAATCACCAGGGGCGCATAATAAGAAAGTTCTCCATCTCCAGGTGCAAAAACATGCTGGTGATTACTTGTTGAGCAAGACCTTGTCAGCTTTTTTATTACAATACATTATTGGGTAATAGTTTTAAAATTATTTATAGAAAGAAATGGAGCTATGTAGAGAATTCCATCATTTAATATGTTGTCTGTGAATCTCATTAGCCTTTTTAGCCTAGGGTTAGGAAGAAAAATAGAGAGTTGGCTTTATTTTGAAGATGGAGCTCTATATACACTTTTTGTCTGGGGGCTTGTTGACCTTCTGTTAAGTTGCTTCTTTGTGAATCTTTCCGTGTTACAGCTCTGGTTTCCATGGTATTTACATAAACCTAGCAATAGTTTGCTATTTAGAAGTGGTGGCAGGAGCTACGATCTCCTCATCCAAGGACTAGGAGCAGGATAGGATGCCTGCTCTGCGGGCCATATGTAGGAGTGGGAACTTATGTACACCCGTGGCGGATTCATGTTGATGTATGGCAAAACCAATACAGTATAGTAAAGTAAAAAATAATAATAATAAAATTAAAAAAAAGAAAATGTCACTTCCAGGTAACTTATGAGTATATAAGGATTGTGGGGGAGCAGCGGGGATGCCAATGCCACAAGGCGCGTGGGCAGCCTCTCCCCCATCTCCCGGTGACAGAGGCAGGTCCAGTGTGCTGTGTTTTGGAAATCCATCCTGAGGGTTCTCCCATATAGCAGCACACCAGACAGCCTGGATGTAAGCAGAACTGGGGTTCTGGTTTCTTGTTGCCCTGGCCATGTTCTGTAGTTCTTGGCAGAATCCCATCCTGGGAGTGGGTTACTATAGAGAACACAGCACTGTCCTTTCCATAGTCTGTGTTCCATGCTGACCCCACAGCTGGCTGCCTGAGCAGGCCTTGAACTCAGCTTCAGCTGACACATCCCAAATTCTCCTACTAAATGGAGGGCTAGCTTCCTGTATCCAGGGATGTTAGTGAAGTCAGATCAAGGTTGAAACTGGAATCCAGGGAGGATATCATATATCAATTATCATTGTCCAGTGTAACATATCTACTAGCCCCATGCCAGGTACTAAGAGAAAGCCCTGCTGTGGAGGCAACTGGACCTGAGATCAAATACTGGCCCTGGAATGGAGTGTTTAGTCCTTCATAGTTCATAACAAGGCATAAAATTGAGGGGAAATCTACTTTAAAAGGATTCATTAGAAGCAAACAAACACAGTAGAAGGCAGAAAGAGGTAGCTTGGAGCACAGTGACTGTGGGTAAAGAAGCCTCTGTAAGCCTCAGTGTCTTTGCCTGTAGACTGGGAATAATGGTATGTACCTCCTAGGCTTCTGAAAGGGTTTACTGAGGTAATGGAACTAAAGTGCTCAGAGCTGTGCCTGGCACCTGGGTAGCTCAGTTCAGTTCAGTCGCTCAGTCGTGTCTGACTCTTTGCGACCCCGTGAATCACAGCATGCCAGGCCTCTCTGTCCATCACCAACTCCCGGAGTTCACGCAGACCCATGTCCATCGAGTCCGTGATGCCATCCAGCCATCTCATCCTCGGTCGTCCCCTTCTCCTCCTGCCCCCAATCCCTCCCAGCATCAGAGTCTTTTCCAGTGAGTCAACTCTTCGCATGAGGTGGCCAAAGTACCAGAGTTTCAGCTTTAGCATCATTCCCTCCAAAGAAATCCTAGGGCTGATCTCAGAATGGACTGGTTGGTCTGACAGTTTCTACTGCTTCCCCATCTATTTCCCATGAAGTGATGGGACCAGATGCCATGATCTTCATTTTCTGAATGTTGAGCTTTAAGCCAACTTTTTCACTCTCCTCTTTCACTTTTTTTTTTTTTTAAGCGCTTCCATTTTATTTTATTTTACTTTACAGTACTCTATTGGTTTTGGCATACATTGACATGAATCTGCCACGGAAGAGGCTTTTTAGCTCCTCTTCACTTTCTGCCATAAGGGTGGTGTCATCTGCATATCTGAGGTTATTAATATTTCTTCTGGCAATCTTGATTCCAGCTTGTGCTTCTTCCAGCCCAGCATTTCTCATGATGTACTCTGCATA
>SJYX01003047.1:129031-183317 GCA_006410675.1 Oreotragus oreotragus | reverse complement strand
GGCCGTCTTGTTTCACTAGAGTAATCTCCTAGAGAGAGGGGAGCGCATGTTGTGTGTGGTCTGTCTAATGCCTCTCACATCCAATAACTTTAAGACCAGTCAAATGAATAATGTAGGGCGAAACAAATGGAGTCACTCTTTAGATATTTAAACAGGGATATTTCTGCCATGGACATGTAAATCTTTAATAGGACAAGAGATTTGGTCCTACAACAAAAAAACAGTAAGTAAACAAAAATGCCAAGTTGCTGGAGTCCTGGTTCTTTGGCACTATTTTAGGTTCAGTCATTACTGACCGATACTGCGTTCCTCAAGTAGACAAACTGAGGTCTCGCTTTCATAGGGAGTGGTGTGTTTTCAAGACTGGGTCATAAAGTAGTGTAATGCATGCGCTTTAGGAGTATCTCTCTAGAGGGCTCTCTAGTGGTATCTGCTTGGGTGGTAGACGAGATGGAGACATGCAGAAAGATGCATGCAGATAAGGGCCGGG
This sequence comes from Oreotragus oreotragus, assembly GCA_006410675.1. Taxonomy (NCBI): domain Eukaryota; kingdom Metazoa; phylum Chordata; class Mammalia; order Artiodactyla; family Bovidae; genus Oreotragus; species Oreotragus oreotragus. Next base: position 182,827 of record SJYX01003047.1, on the reverse strand, counting down.
GAATTCCCTGGTGTTTCAGCCACTGGGACTCAGTGCTCTCATTGCCGCCGCCCAGGCCTTAATCTCTGGGCAGGGGACTAAGATCCTGCAGGCCATGCAGTGTGATGAACAAAGAATAAGCGAATACTGGTCAGGACGTGCCAGTCGTGAACCTGGTTCTGTCTACTCGGCTGTCCTGCCATTCAGGGGAGGAAGGGATGGTGTGTATTATCCTTTAACGGGAATTTATGCTATGAAATATTTTCACCTGGGCAGAGTGTGTAGGGCTGAATCTCCACTCCTGTAGGAGGCAATCTGGAGAAATTTTTGAATGGTTGTCAAAGATCTCCAAATGAGGTAGGAAAAAACCATGTGTAGACATGCACAAACCCATGTATCGATGTGCTTCCAGTCTAGAGGGACTTCCTGGGTAAGAGTGAGGCTCCTCTAAAGTTAGTTTAAAACAAAACTGAAGTGTGTTTTATTTCCAAAAGCTAAAATTTTGAAGCGCTCTTGTGGTAAAGTTTTTTTCAAACTGTATTTACATATCACTTTCTTGCTGATCGTTGCAGACCAGGAATTTAATATTGGTAGCTTCCTGTTCTGTCATGCAGACCTATTCATATGCCTTAGAAGTGAACTCCTTCATCCTCCAGTGGCTCCACCCCTTGTCTCTCCATTGACCTGCATCCTTTTACTTCTTACCTCTTTCTTTTCTGTTCCTGCTACTGAGGTGAGTAAGAAAAACCAAATATAAAATTCTTCCAAGTCTATTCAGAGTTGACGTCTGTCTCCTCTCTACCCAGGAAGCCAGAATTTGCAACAATGGGGAAAAATCATGGCTTCTGCCTTCTTGCCTCCCATATTTCATCAAATGAACTACTTTTGGGGACCAATTCCTTCTTTTCTGGCAGAGCTTTCACACTGAGAAGGGAGAGTTAATCCTACTCTGAAGATTTCAATTGTTGCCACCTTAATGATTTCTTTCCTCCTTACCAGGCCTAACAACATTGGACCTGACTGGGTTTGTCTTCCTTGATAGGTCGTTATGGTTCAGATGACCTTGCTTGGTGCACTGTGGGCATAAACACCTTGATCATATACCTGAGACCAGGAGAAGGGTGTGTGTGTCCTTGTTGGGAGCTTGGTTCTTACCAGTCGGTTTGGAAGTTGCCTTCTGCCACCTCCTTCTCATTCATATGGTGAACTGTGAACTCCTTACTCTGATTTCCATCCATGCATTATGTTTGGCCTTTGATGAAGGGTCCCAACATTAATGGCTGTGTTTTCAACTCGTGTATTTTATGTCACCCTGAACTTCTCACTGTGGGCGTACGTCACTGATTGAATGACTCTTTTTCCAGAATTTGGATGAAGACTCATAATCTTTCTCAACAGTGTTCTGAAGTTAGCCATCAAATGACCAGATTTATTGTGAGAATTGAAACCTATTTACTCTCCCTGCTTTTAGTTAAGATCCTTGTTTTCATCTTCAGTCCAGACCCTTTGGTAGGACTTTTTTTCCCCTCTTCTTTCCATGTTATTTTCTGCATTCTCTTCTTCACCCCTTATTGGTGGTGGTAGTGGTAATGGTAGGGAGGGTGAAGATACCCAGTGTTTATTAAACTCTAACAGCATGCCAGAATGCACAGAGTACTGTTCATGGATTATCTCATTCAACTTTTATAATAAATACAAGCCATACTTACCTTTATTTTGCCAATAGGAAGACAAAGGCCAGGAGAGCTTAGATGACTTTCCCAAAATCACAGAGTAAATTGTCATCTGAGCTTCACCTAAAACACACTCTGCCCTTTTCTTTCTATTGCAGTACCAACTTCCTTAGCACCTCATTGCATCTTCCATAGTCACTGAATTTTATTCTTTATCATCGTGGCTAACCTAAATACTGACTGCTTTGGAAAAATTAAAATTATGGTGTCCTTAATAAAATAACTTTGGCGGGGGTGTAGATGTCTGCACTGGGAATAGTTTTTGTGTGTGAAACAAAAATTCATCTTGTTATAGTCCATGAAGTCAATGGTTCAGTTAATAATGCCCCTAATGGCATAATTCTGCTCAGTGCCAGTGATGGATACCTTTAAAATCAGAGACTAGAGTTAATGGCAAGACATGAGGAAATCAGTGCTGTCAGAAATACAGCTGAGCTGGGAACTACATAGAAGAGGAAAACCCCCAGAAACCACTTGATGTTACTGGTTCCAGTCTCATAAATCTCAGTCTCCAGTCCTTCCTGTACATCTCCCATCCATCCCAGCAGCACCCCAAGCATATCCCGCCTTTGCAGGGTATGTTGCATTTCCACTTGAGTCTTCTGTGCTCAGAGGTTTGGTGGTAGATCAGTGCTGTTATCCTTATACACTGGTACTTGGAATTGCTCCGTTCTGTGTGCTTGTTCCAAAGAGGAAGAGAATATTTTTAAATACTCTTTTTTAAGATGTCTTAAGACTCCTCTAAGTACGATGCCCTTCAAAGGAATGACCTTCTATTGTATAAATTCTCCTCCTTTGCGCTTCTCCCTACCTCCTTGTACTGGAGTAAGTCTCCAGAGACTCACTGTGGCCTAGGACCAAGATGTAGGCCAAGTGGAAACACACCAAAGTGATTTAATAGAAAAGGTAATTCCTATTCAAACGGGATGGTCCCTTATTCATTTCCTCGGATTATCATCAAATTTATGTCACCAGCAAAGGAGCTTTATTGAGTTTCACAGAGATATTCCTTTTGCTCTCATTGTCGTTAGTTGGCACCCTGACATTTTCATATGTGTCTCAGCTAATGCCTCAAAATTACTCCATCTACAAATGTAACAATTGAACAGATAATTTTAATAAGATTCAGCTTGACTTCAGACTGCACTCCTTCCTTTCTTTATAGAATGCAAATTGTAACCTGTTTTTAAAGCCGTGCAATGCAGTGAACTTTAATGGGATTTGACAACATCATATTAAGCACAACAACTACGCATAATGTACCGAAAAATTGGACGTGAAATTGGAAACATAGCTGAGAACAAAGTAAATTTACATGGTTTGGTAGTTTGAATGTCTGATATCATATTCTCTCATGCAAGCCCCATAAAAAAGCAAAGGATTTAACAATGGATATCAGCAGAAAGTGCTTTTAAAGTTAAAACTGATGGATGGCTTGTCAAAAAAAATAATTGCATTGGTTGGAAAGTCGGGATGCGTGCTGAGGGGGAGAGAACAGGATCTACAGAGAGGATGATGGGCAGTGACAGCGGTCTGTCAGGAAGGACTGGCTGCCCAGAGGAGTGTGAAGCCGGAGCTATAAGGTGGCGGGGCAGAACAGGCTGTCAGAGCGGGAAAGTGGCTTTAATACCCTGAAAAGCAAAGGAATCCGCCTGTCAGCTTTGCTCAGCCGTGCTGAAAGAGGAAGGGAACATGGCATCGAGTTAGAGACATGGAACAGGGCTGGGGTGGGGACAGGGAGCAGCGCCGGGGAGCATGGGCGGACAGTGAGCTGGGGCTGGCGAGGCTGCTTCTGTGGGGCTTTGCTTTTCTACTATAATGTTTTCTCCTTTTTTTTTTTTTCAAGGGCCAGTGAATTAAATTGGAGGGGCTGGGGGTTTTGCTGTGCCTTTCAAAAGAACGGCGATTTAAGGAAGGCACATACATGTCCGAGTGGCCACCTGCCAGGCCAGTGGAGTGGGTGGCTTTCTTGCAAGGATGCCTAGGCATGCCCTGGCTTATTTCTGGCTTTTCAGATCTCCAGCCTTTTCTGCTGACCTTTTCTTCCCTTCAAGTCATGCTGTCCGTTTTCGTGGGCACACCACTGATAGCGAGTCACTCTGGGACTGGCTTATCTTCTGCCAAAGTACTTCGAGAGGACTTAACACTTAAGCCATCCAACAGGATCCTGATTAAAATGCAATAATCTGATGGTTTTTCCATAAATATTTTTTTGCTCTGTCAGCATTAGGTTTTGAATAATTTATTATTCTTCCTTAATATACTCCTGGCAGTGAGGTTAATTTGGTCATCTTGCAGGGGCCTGGCTGGTAATGAACACTTTTATATCAGGCCTTGGAGTACTTCCTCCGTAACACACATCATGTCTTTACGATTTAATTGCCCCAGTTGCTTGGGAGCGTTAGTGCCTAGGAGGGGTTAGAATATGGTAGTTTATCATATTAAAAATATTTTGTATATCTGACCTTAAAAAAAACCTTGTTTTTAGAACTGTCTAAAATTTTAAACTACATACAGCATCAAACACTTATTTTGTGCCAGGCAACATTCTCGATGCTTATATATACATTAACCCCTTTAACTCCTGTAACAACCTTAGGTAGGTTCTATTAATAATGTCACTTTGCATAAAGTTATTAAGTTGAAAGCTATATATATTTGTGTGTGTGTGTGTATGTGTGTGTGTGTCACTTTGCAGACTAGGAGTCTCAGGCCCAGAGAGGCTGAGTAACTTGGACAAGGTCACACTGCAAGTAAGTGGTAGAACTAGGGTTCTCGTTCTGGTAGTCTGGGAATAGAGTCCATGCTCTGCATAAGTGTGCAACATGTGTGGGAACACTTGTAGGTGCCAACTTTGATTCCTGTGTCATCTCTGTTATTCTTGTGTGTCTAATGCATTATGGGAAGGGTTTTATTAAAATTAGGCATCTAGGAAACAGCAAAGCCCTCGCGTGATTTTCCCTGTGCTGTTATCAGTGTTAAAAGAAGGGCAGGGCAGGGAAAAGATCCAGCAAGCAAGGCCCTTGTGAGCACAAAGGCAGACCAGCTTCCATGCCAGGAGGAAAGCACTTGTCTGAATGTTTTGGTCTCCTGCTGGAAGACAAACACAAGCCTACACACACAGCATTCAGTCCTAGGTTGTAACCAGCCAGTTTCCAGAAGATGGGGACCTCTCTTCCTGGTTTTCCTGGGACCTGGCTGGAGATGTGAGCTGGTAGCCAGCCCTTCTTTTTATCTCAAAGTCACACGATGTAGTAGGAAACTGCTCATTAAATGGACTAATGACTGGGGTGTAGGTAGGTGTGAATGACCGTTCCGGATCGTACCCACGTTCTCCATTGTCTGGGCGCATCTCATGGTTATAGTGTGTGCCACCACACTCCAATGCCCGGTCGTGTCGCTGTGAACCTGCTCTCCCAGGCCCGTAACTTGCTATAAACAAGCAGAGTGGGTTTCTAGTTTGCGGGCTCTTTACCTCCCCCAGCGGGAGATCTTCTTGTTTCTTCTCCTGGGAATCTCTGGTCTTTTTTGTTTGGTTGGTTGGTTTTTTTCATTCTGCTTGATACCAAGAGGGGAGGGAATCATTCTGTTGTTCTACATCAGAAGGCACACGCCATCCTGTGATACCCAGCTTGGTATGGTGTGATTTTTTAAAAAATATAAATTTATTTATTTTAACTGGAGGTTAATTACTTTACAATATTGCATTGGTTTTGCCATACATCAACATGTATCCGCCACAGGTATACACGTGTTCCCCATCCTGAACCCCCCTCCCACCTCCCTCCCCGTACCTTCCTTAGAAGCCTTCCTGGTGTTCCCATCCACATTCTGGCCGCAGCAGATCTAAAAGCTGCACAGTGACACTGCTCGTCACAAGTTAGATTTTCATGAACATCACTGAGTTTTCTATTCTTGAATCAAAGAGCTCCAGGGTTGGAATGGATGGAACTCGACGAAACTCTTCATTGGCCGCTCTCAAGGGTCTCCATCGATGGGGAGCTCACTAGCTCCAGTGATAGCACAGACCAGCTTAGCTGAGACAAGTAGAAAGTTTGTCCTTAGACTGAGCCAGATGTATTCCTCCACAACTTCCTTGCACTGGTCCTTGTTCTAACTCCCGGGACTACACACATTCCAGGTATATGATGAGTACATCATATCATCCAGTGGAAAACTGTGAAGGTGCAGGTTGGCTTGGCTTCTCCCTCAGCTGCTGGTGCATTTTGGAGACCCTCATAGCTAGAGACCTTCTCTCAAAACTTTCTCCTCCTCTCCCCTTCCTTCTTCTACCCTACTTTTTATGGTACACTGATCTTTGCACCTCTTGACTTGAGGCCAAGGAGCAAGACTCAATCCCCACAATGAGACTGCAAGCTGGTGATGCTGTTTCCATTTTACAATTCAAGAAAGTGAAGCTCAGAAAGGTTAAACTGCTTGCCCAAAGACACTTAGCACGCAAACAGTGGAGCAGATTTGGACTCAGGTCCACAGACATCAGCACTGGCTCTTTCGAAGGCAGGTCTGGTGTACTGTTCTTAGGGCAGGCTCCAGGACCCAGCAGGCCTGGGTTCAAATCTTGCCTCTACCACATACTAATTGGTAACCTTAAGGGAGTTGTTTACTCTCTGTATGCCTCAGTGTTTCATCTGTGAAATAGTGATAATAGTACCTGCCTCAGAAGATTACTGTGAACATGAAATGAGATGATGCATATAAAGCACTTGGCACAGCAGCTATATGTGATAACAATCCAATAAATGTAATGACATCATCATCACCACTGTCACCGTATATATTTTTTGACTTCGTAGGGCATACCAGAGCTTTGCACTGTGTCGGTCGCAGCAGAGTCTGCAGTGTGGCCTCCTAATTCTTGTGAGGTGGGTGTCAGCAGATTCACGGGGTGGGTGCAAATAGCCCCTCATGCTGATGCTTTTCAGTTGAAGTTGGGTAGGGTCTGGGAAGTGTGGCAGTCACTTTTTTTTGGGGGGGGTTGTTTTTTTACACTTCAAGAAGATTGCCGCAGTTATCTGGAAATCTATTGCTCGGGCAAAGGCAGGATTGCGTGATACAATTTAAAGGCCGGCAGTTGCATTTCATCCTTTTCACAAGAAAATAACCCCTTACTCCAGTGAAGCTAAAAATAAAAATGGCAGTACATTTGGCAACCACGCTTCTTCCTTTATTACCTCAGCAGTATCTGAATAAAATGTCTTATTAAGCAAGATATAAGGGCAATGAAAGGGAGAGTAAGTCAAATTAGTTGACATCTAAAGCTTGGTGCATCATATACAGTGAGGGTAGTTACTGTTTAGTAAAATGGATTTAATGCTTAATATAAATGCTGATATTTAGATGGCTATATTTTGGCAACTCAGGGGAAAGAGTGGTAGCTTTTGAGCCTGTAGATCTAGGTTTTAGCTTCTGCCCCAGCACAAACCACTCGTGTGGCCCTGGGTGATTCACTCTTTTCACCTTGGACCCCACTTCCTCCATCTATAAATGAAGGGTGTTGCCTGGAGCCCAGTGGCTTTGTGGCAGGATTTTAGGGTCACATGGGGAGGGGACAATAAGAAATGGGGCTCTGGAGACCCACCCCATTTTAACTGATGCAATGTTGCCTATATCTGCAAGAATGCCAGGGTCCCTGGATGAGTTTTTCTTTGAGGAAAGGATTGTGACAATTGAAAAAAATGGATTTTAGAGGCTGCTGCTGCTGCTAAGTCACTTCAGTCGTGTCCGACTCTGTGTGACCCCATAGACGGCAGCCCACCAGGCTCCCCCATCCCTGGGATTCTCCAGGCAAGAACACTGGAGTGGGTTGCCATTTCCTTCTGCAATGCATGAAAGAGAAAAGTGAAAGTGAAGTCGCTCAGTCTGTCCGACTGTTAGCGACCCCATGGACTGCAGCCCACCAGGCTACCCCGTCCATTGGATTTTCCAGGCAAGAGTACTGGGGTGGGGTGCCATTGCCTTCTGCTTTTAGAGGCAGAAGATTGGATTATTTCTAAGGAGCCTTGTGATTCTAGCTCTCTGAAGTTCTGTGATGCCCAATAAGAGTTAGCTTTGGATGCAGTCTGGGCTCATTTAGCTTTACCACCATCCATGATCAGAGGGACCTTCACACACAGGGGACAGGGCAGCGCCCTAGAACATGGCACAAGGTGAGTATGACCAGGAAAGAAAAATGGAGACAAAGCCTTTTGCACAAATATGGATGTGGCAGGCTTGTGTGTGTGGGATGAATGCATACCTGAGCATTTTACCGTGTGGGGTGTAGGTGTGAATAAGTAAAATTTGTGCATGAGTTGGTAGAACTTATCTGTAAATCTGTGTCTCATGTTTGTAAAGATGTATGTCTAGCCCTACCTGTGAGGTCTGTGCACTTGGTACTTTCCGTGGCTGCCTCTTGTCTCTTTGGGACCTGCCAGAGCCATGGTGGCTTAGCCTTTATCTTCATGCTTGAAATGAAGAAACTGAGTCTTAGAGAAGCTGAGTAATTTCACCAAAGTTACACAGCTAGTAATTTGCAGAGTAGAGAGGTTTTATAGGGCCTTTGTTTAATGTATGTCTGGGGTGTGCCTCCAGCAGTTAGGTAGGTATTCTCCTTTATCTGTACTAACCTTCGGATGGCCTTCCTATTTGAAAGTGGGTTTCCAGTTTGGTAGCCTTCCTTTGTTCAAAGAAATGCAGTCTCAAAGCCAGAGACAAGGAAAATTAAGCCTCATGTCAAAAGGTCCTTTATCTACACAGCCGTTCAATTTCTGTATAACAAGAAGCTTCTCCAAAGTCTTTTCGAGCGCTGGGTTTTGTTTAAACTTCTGCTCTATTACTTGTGGGTATAGTAGCTGAGGTAATGACCTATTGGGGATTTGCTCAGACCTTACTTGTTTTTGAGGCCTCCCTTCCCAAATTTCTGCTGTTATAGAGTTGGGAGCCTGTTAAAATTAAGGCTTAATCAGTAGCGTGTACTATGCAAAACCATTCTTAGATACTACTGAAAATAACTGAATACAATTTCCACCTTGAGGTCTTGGAATATCTCGTTACCTTTTATTCCTACCATGAAGCTCACTGAAGACTTTGTCAGTCATTCTACTTCCTTTGTAGTCTGAGAGGCTTTTATTCTGAAGAAAACATCGTAGAGCTCCAAGTAGATTTATGCTCTGCTTCTGATGGTTCATAAAGTCTAAGCATAGCTAATAATAGTTCTTTCTCCTGCTTTGCTCAAGACTAAGATCTTTTATAAACATGCCCACCAGAACCATCAATCACTGTTTAGATATTTAAATTTTAGTAGGTAAAATGAGAATGGATTAAGGGCAGGCTTTTGCAGTTTGGAGCTTAGGCCTTTCAGAGAGCATTCTGTGGAATTTCTTGGTGCCATATTTGGAGATGAGGGGAAACTGGAACCTTTGCACACTGCTGGTGGAAGTATAAACTGATGCAGTCACTTGAAGACATCTGGAAATACTGGTAAAAACAAATATATGCCCTCTATGACCTAATGGTCCTACTCCTGGATTCATAGCTCAGAAAAGTTCTGCAGTAAGTGGACATTAGATGAAGGTGCCAGATTTGACCTTGCCCAGACTTATAAATAACCATTAATGTATCCAAGTTGTTTCCACAAATTGAATGGCATTTCCTGCTAAGGGCTGTCAGTTCAGAATCTCCATTGCTCTAGGAATATCTGTAGCTTCATGGAGACTAGATTTCTCAGCTATTAGCTAGGATACCATCTAAAATGATGGTAGATATCCCGGTTCCCCAACTGTAGACAGAATTGCCAAAATACTTTTGAGACTCTCTATTGTTCTTATAAGGCAAACATGTGATGGGAAGGCAAACATGTGAAACCAGAATCTGCACTATTTTCTTCCTCAGCTGCTTCTCAAGGAAGTTCACCCAAGAATGCTTGCACCTCAATGAGACTCTTTAACAGAGAACTTCAAGACTATCTGGGCTCTTAACATCCTCTCTTATCAGCATTACTGAGCCACCTGATTCTCCTAAGGGGGCATTCCTGTCCTTGAATCTGCCTTTGCCAGCCATGTAACTACATTCAGGGTTCCAATGTTTATTAATTTAGGAGTCTGCAACCAAAAATCATTGTGCTTTATCTTCTGGTTTCTTTACCTTACCATGTTGAAGCTGTGTTTGGCCACAGAATCTCTGAGACCTTAGCCACACACAGACTGCACAGTTTAACAACAAAACACAGGCTCACGAAATTGCCTTAGCTGTGATTGTGAGAACTGGGAGATTCTGAACCATCTCAATAACCAATCATTAGGAATGGTACCAATAATGGGCTTCTTTGAATTATCATGTCCAAGCTTGATTATGTGTGTGCATCTAGGATGTCTTTTGTTCTTTCTCTGTGACTATACTTGCCTGTAAACCTGGAACACTAATGAATATGGATGCTCATTTGCCAAATGATTCTGATATAAAGCATTCTGAGTTCTGCATGACCCGAAAGATCAAGCTGTACAACAGCAGATAACAAGTCTCGGCTTCCCTTTCCAGTTGGTTGTAATAGAAAGGATGGCCAGAAAACAATTCGATAGGGACCAATATGGTCTAAGCAACTAGCCTGAGTAAATCATCTGCCCAACCACAAAACTTAAAAATTCATGTTGTATATTCCAAAGGATAGTCATTATTTTCTCTTGCCTATACTATATATAATACTTCTTGTGAATTTTTTGGAAGTGACAAGTTACATTTGGGTGTCTAGAATGGATTATAATTGTGAAGACTGTTAAGGATAGTATCAAGATACTTGGCACAATATACTGAAAATGGTATATGTGAAAATTACTTGACCAAAATCTTTATCAAGAATCAGCATTAATTCTATGGAATTATCCAGACTAGACTCCTTTTCAAATGACTCAAGATGCTTGCAGATACTTTACTTCTAGCCCATTCTGAAATAATCACAGGTGCTTTCAACACATGGCTTTCCAGACACTATCATTTCTGACAGTGGGTCTGAATTGAAGGAAGTTGTGGACGGGAACCTTATCTTAGCTGTCACCATCCTGCCTCATCACCTTCAAATAAAGTGATCAGGCTCAAAGGATAGTCAGGCTACTAGAATGTCTTAGGAGGATGCTGGAGGAGATCGGTCAATGAGATTCACCAGGCTCTTCATCCCTCAACTTGTCACTCCATGTTCATCGAAATCAGTTCTGATGCATCACTAGTAGGGAAATTGCTCAAGACTTGCTTTGAATACCTACAACTGTACTTGAATGAGGACTTTGAGAGCAAGAACATATTCCAAAAACAATGATGGCTGTGTTGTAATGTATGCATGAAAACAAAATAAGACAATCTTTGTTAAGAGAAGTGGAGCCAGCCCGTGGCTGTTTCCTGAAAGTAATTGAGGTCATAGAAGTTCCGGAGTGCACTATTGGCCCCTGTAAAATGCTCTAGGGCCAGCATGTAGATTAAGCAATAATTCTTTTCTGGTATGCATCTGCTAGAATAGTGCTTGGGCCCACTATTACTACATAGAAATAGCTTTACAAGTGGTATGGAGGATTGGTGAGATGGGTGGGGAGGTGTGAGGCAAGACGAGGAGAAAGTAGTGATTTTGGTGTTTTGGGGTGCCTTTATATTCTTGCTGGGGACATCTTTGTTGGTGCCTGTAGGTGTACCCTGTTATGCTTTGCTTAGAGAAGTTTTGCCTGTAAAAGGGTTCTTGTAGAACACCTGCTTCTCCCTTTCCTATCCCCTCATATAGGGTTGTTATGTCCAGCTGTGCATGTAATAGACTGCACAACTGTGAACAAAACCCCTAAGAACAATATCAAACATAATCACATCAGGAACATTCTCAGGGTTCCCCATAGAGTTGATGATTGGAGGATCAAGAGCCTCAGTCTTCTTGGTTAGTTCTGTGGCCTCAGACAAGCTACATTGCAGTGGTGGGCCTTAATTTCTGCATCTGTAAAGTCTATGTTTGTGGGTCCAGGAGTGGAGAAAAGCATCACTTACTGATCTAAGGAATGATATAAGGATGAGTGGTTTTATCATTAATTCATTATGACATAAACATTTATCATTATGCTCATTAAATACCTGCGAGTACTCTTTCAACCTTAGCTGTTTCCTTTGTATGAACCCATTAGTTTTTAAGGACTTTTTCTTTTTTTTTTTTTGTAAAAGAAGGGAGACGGATTTTATGCATGCACTGAAATGCCTTTATGGGAGAGAGGAAAGGCCAAGAGGGGCCTGGGTTGCCAGCAGGACCCCGGCTACCTTTGGAGGAGTCCCTTTTCTGAACTTGAACTGAAAGCTATGGGTTTCCATGGCTTCCATAGATCTGACGGGGGTGGGAAACCTATATACTAGGCCATTTTTTATAAGGGACTTGAGCATCTTCAGATTTTGATATCTGTAGGAAATCTTAGAGCAGTGCTTCATGCTGACAGTACATTGAAGTAGAAGGCCTGAATCTCTTCTATTTAAACATTTTCCTTCCAACCATGCAGAAACCTGGGTGGTAACAAGCACCTCGAAGCAGGTGGTGGAGGCATCTAGAAGTTAGTCTGTGGCAGGTGGGGAAGGGAAAGCTGCTCAGCGTGCAGGGCCCCGGGACTGTTAACCAGCTCCATGGGGGCCTCCATCAGGATCCTCTAATGGTGTTGGGATCTGTCCCGTGTTGGCTTGGGAATTTCCTGGCAACACACACTGGCTTGTTTCCAGCTAGGCAGCCACCTGGAGGAGGGGCACATTCTTAGAAAGTGAGCTGCTCCCTTTCCCTTTCAGAATGGTTTTCCTTTTCGAGAGTTCTGTGTGACGATTGGCGCCAGTATGCTTATAAGGAGGCTTTGCTGAACGTGATGGGCCTGTACTCTGATTTAGTCCCTCACAGGAACTGTGCCTTATGAGTGCTTTTCACGGCTAGAGAGGCACTCTGTGGTTAGGGCTCCACACCCCGATCCAGTCTCTTGGTTCACTCTCATTTTCTCACAAAGAAGGAACTTACTTGCAGTCACTCCCATAGAAACAAAGCTCCTTATTCTTTCCTTTTCTAGCCCCTCCCCTACACCCACATCACGGTGCTCCCCTCCTTGCACCCCCTAAATTCCCTCCAAGCATTGAGAGTTCTGAGGAAGAGAAGGGCAGGGGTGAAAAATTTGAAACTGCCCAAGATGGATAGCAAAAACCCCATGCATAAATAAATTACAGCACAGCCCCCAGATGAACAATGATTGTGTGGTTGAAGACCTGGCTGAATAAGTGTGTCAGGCACTGATTGGAAGCGTGATAAATGCAATGACCTAACAAAGCATTGACTTCTCCTGCAGACAGGCCCCTTTTAATGGATGGAAAGGGAGGAAGCTTCATTTAGAAGGGAAAGGCTGTTTGCTGTGCAGATATGACAAAGGGGAAGTAGACAACCATTGATTTACGTTTGGGAATGACAGTTGAAAAATTCAGCAATAATCATGACAAATGAGAAGAGATGCAGTCAGAGGGAAAAAAAAAATGCCAATACGTTAAGCTTGCAAAGAAATGCCAAGGTCACTGAGAAAGGTTCCCAAACTTCTCGTTTTGACAACCTTAATGGAAATAATAGAAAAGATGAGGGTTCAGGTTAAAAGGGATGGCTTGGCACGAAGGGCTGCAGGTGTTGGTAATGAGTGGTGAGTTTGGAGAGGGAGTGGCAGGAAGGCCTCCTCACACCACTGGGAAGACGCTGTCCACAGGCTGCTGAGATGCTTCCTGCTGCCACCAGTCCTGCCCTTCTCTCCAAGGTTTGGAAAATCAAGTGAGTGATTTTAATGTCCATAGTCGCAGCAAAAAGGCAAAATGTGGGCTGGGTGTGCCTGTAGAGCTGTAGGAGGGACACCATATCAGGTGTTTTGTTCGACCCTAGTGTATTGCCTCCTTTAATTCAATTTTGTGAAAAAGATGGGACTAAGAGTGAGAAGGTGATGACTTTTAGGTCATCTGCCTGGTTATGATGGGTAGGGTGTCTCCAGTTTTGTTTTTTAAAATCATCTTTGTTTTGTAAGGCAGCCAGTGTGCTGGGTTCTGTATTTTTTATCCTAGTAAGAAAGACACATTCTAGACAGTTCTATCTGTGGATGAGAAAAGTTGATTCAAAAATGTGTATGCATGTGTGGGGGAGGCAAGTGGTGTGGAGGAAGCACCTGTGGGCTGGGAATCATCGGGCCTGGGGGATAGTTTCCTGCTAGCTCCCTGTGTGGACGAGGAGAAATTCCCTCCCTTCTCCAGCACGCTGTGTGCTCATGTTCGAAATGAGGAAATTCACCGTGATCCCTTCCTGGTATGATCTGAGGAGTCCATATTATAGCCAAACATGGTCTGTGTGTGAGCCTGTATATACACACAAGCGTCCATCTAATTTGAATGTTCATATATATGTATCTTATATTCACCCAGCCCCCCCCATTTCAGTAATTTATATAGTAATTAGTATTGCAGTATAACCTTTATTTTGGTTTTCTCTCCTCCAAGTGTTGTTTATGAACTAAGCCCCCACAATCAAAAAGAAGGATTTTACTTGGATTAAATGAAATGTTGTAAAATCATCATAAGGGCCAGCAGGGGTAGGGAAAGTCCTAACACCCTCAAAATATGTGGAACCAGTTAACAATATATTCTCCATGGGAATTCCTTAACTTCAGAAACCACTTGAACTATGATTACATTTTTTGCTTAATTCGTGAGATAAATATTTTAAAAAAAATCTTATGTATGTGAAATGAAGTGTCAGGACAAGCTTCAGCAAATGTGTCTTAATTTGTGAGTACTCCTCTCTAAATGAGAAATTACTTAAGCTAACTAACTCCCCTTCGCTAAGCCTTGAGGAGAAGTTATCTCATGAAAAAGTATGATGCATTTTGGAGCTGTGTTGTATTACAATTCCTCCTCTTAACCGAATAGTTGTTGAGGCCTGCCCTGACAGGGTTAACCCCAGGCCTCATGTCATCAGGGGCCTGTGGCTGTTTTCATTGGAATTATCTGCGCATGCGAAGGTTCAAAATAAAACAGGTGCTAGGTTTAAAAACAACAGTCCATCGACTCAAACATATGAACCATCAGGTTGCCAAAAGCTCTCCAACTTCCATCAGTGAAGCCAGGCTATAAACTGTAGAAATGAAGGAGGGAAGGACCAGATTATAAATGAGTTGGATCTGGTATGTGAGATAATCTTGGGTTTATAACAGTTTCTTAGGATGTCATGCCTACCTGGGACTGCAGAGTGTGTGTGTAAGGAAAGGAGCCTCTTTAGATTAAACATTTTCTAATCAGCTTTATCACTCATATCTGAATTTATCTTATTTGAGGAAAATGCCAATATATTAGCAGGCATGTATGATACACAAGGTGACCCTACCAACTTAATGACATAATACATTATCCTTAATGAAGTCAATATCTTGTCTTTTAGCTGTCTGTCTATTGGGGCGATTAATTGCAGTGTCATTAAAGTTAGCTCTCTTTTCATTTGAGCTTGACAAGTCGCATAAAACTAATGTTCTTAGTTATCAGCTACTGGAATAGGATAGAGGATGGAGGAAATTGTAGGACAAATAAGGGGGTACTGCTACAGCTAACTTGAAGGACTTTTTCCAATGACTGTTTCCTTAGGTCTCTCTTTATCCAGGCGCTCTTGTTAGTTGAAGTTCCAGGCAAAGCTGGAGGGCTCTTATTCAGACCAGGGTTTGCAGGTGGAGACAAGAGGGAACAGCTTAGAATTACACTTCATTTGGGAGACTTGGAGCCGTTTAGTTACAGGACCTTGGATACTGGAAAGGTTTTTTCCCTAAATAAATTTGTCGAAGTTACCTCTTGAACTGTTGTACGGGAGCGGAGCCTGTCTCTTATACACATCTACCCCAGANAGAGGGAACAGCTTAGAATTACACTTCATTTGGGAGACTTGGAGCCGTTTAGTTACAGGACCTTGGATACTGGAAAGGTTTTTTCCCTAAATAAATTTGTCGAAGTTACCTCTTGAACTGTTGTACGGGAGCGGAGCTGATAGCCTGTGAGAGGATGTGATAAAGAACAGTTGAGACCATATTTTCATTTGGCTTTGAAGTTTTTCTAATTTAATGGGCTCTCTGGCAGAAAGGGAGGGTTGAGGGTGGGGGGGAGGGATTTCTGTCTCAACTACACTTTGCAAATGGTTCTAATAAACACCAGCTGATTGTGGGCAATGCCGGAGTGGTAGCACCTGGTCCACTGCTAATTGTGAAGCCAAAGCAAGCCTCCCTCCCTGCCGTCCCCCTACCTCTGAAGCTACGAGACAGGATGGCTATAATTTACAGTGTGTTATCTTTGTCTATGGTGGCGAGATGATACGAAGTAAATCAAGGTACGAGTAATGAAAGACGGAGAATTTATTCCTTGGAGCACACTTTAAAGTGTCGTATCTGTTATAGTGGCACTGCCTGAAGACCCTGAAATGAGACTTGGATGAAGGGCAATAAAGCAGCATAGAGGCTCATGTTAATGTTGTTTGTCTGAGGTTAGTAATTGGGTTCCACTGATGAGTTGTGTGAAGACAAAGTGAGAATCCCAGCTAGTATTGTAAATCTTACATTGTTGGAACAAGAAGCAATCCTAACAAATATTGATCCTTTCCGTGCCCAGAGGCGAGGAGGGAAGCAGTGAGCTGCAAAGCACTGGCTTGTTTCAATAGCACCAATTACCTTAGTGGAACCAGCGCTCTGCATGAAATCCCAGGTTGGCCGCAAACCGTGAATTAGCCATGATTAGGCTTTTTAGTTGGGTCCCCCCAAAATCACACTGGCTTAGCATTCTGTCTCAATTATCCTTGCGGTTCTAAAGCCATATTCCATGGAAGCAGTTCCTTCCAGTTATTAAAGGCTCTGGTCAGGTATGGATGCCAGTTACGGTTATGTGACCAACCCCTGCCTTATGCACAAAGAGCCAGGGTGAATGTGTCTGAGTTTGAACCCTAGAAAGATGTAGCTTTCCACGCTGGACTTCACTGAACCAGCAAGTAGAGGGGCCCATATCCCACATGTAATGGACTTTGTTGTTGTTTGATTCTCGCAACTGCTGTTTGTGTTATAAATCCTAAAGATCCTTGGAGAAATGATCTCCAGGGAAGAAAAGACATCTCAAGCTCCGTGTTTTGTGGGACTGGCTTCCTGTTCTTCATTTTAATTGTGAAGGTCCTCTGAAGATCTGTGTTCATCTTATTTGAATATCAAGCTTCCTTCCTTGGACTCTCCCCTGAGTTCTCATTGTGGAAAATTTAGGCCCATGGGAAGAGAGAGAGTTGATAAAATCTAGGAGGTCATGCTTCACTTTGTCTCTTCCCAGAAGCAAGCTCTTGTTCTGGGCATTCCTTGACACTGCCCTCTACTCTGTTACCCTGGCTGTGGGTGTGCAGTAGTTACTCTCAGGGTCATTTTAAAGGCCAGATCTTGACTTTGGGCTAGGTGAGACAAGGTGATATTTGGCTTATGGGCTCCTGACAACTGTGGTTCATCAGCTTTCTTCATGTTTTCCAGCCCTGTGGCCTCCCCTGGGAGAAGAGAGGGAGCCCAGAGCACCTGATCTCTGCTATGACACTTGAACATATGTGTGGCAATATTTGCCTGCAGTAGAAGAAAGGTGAGGTCAGCCCCACGGAAATCAGGCAGAGAGCCAGGGTTTGAATAAAGAGAACCATGCACCTTCTGGAGCTTAAGTTGGGCCTAGGGTACCTGTCTAGGGTTCCATGGCACCATAATTAATTAGGTCATTGTTTCAACCAGTGCTTATCGAGTGTGTAACTTAGTGCCAAGCAGTGTTCTGGATGCATAGTTGAATAAAACAGAGTTTACATTCTAGTGGCAGGGCTGGTGGTGATGGAATGGAAACAAATGGGGCCATTTCTGATGTAAACTGTAAAGAATACAAAGAGCTCTGGGGATAGAAAGTGGCTTGGGTTGAGAGGGGGCTTCTTGAACGAGAGTGGTCTGCTCTCCTCACACTACACACCAGACACCGGACCTGAATGTTTCCCTATGCCATCTCCACACAGCCTTGTCTCTGCCCAGGCTCACACTATTCTGGGCAGCCCTGAGATTTCTTGGGCCCCACATGTCTAGTTTCTGCTCTTCCCAAGGAATAGCTCAAAGAACATCTCCTCCAGGAAGCATTCTGTTTCCACGAATTGAAAATGAGTGTTTGTACTCAAAGTTCCTACGCAGCGTTCCATCCCTCCTCCAACTTGATACTTGCACCTTCCATCTTATAGCAGCTCGTGTGTTCATCTCGTCTCCAGTCCTTGCTGTGGGATCCTTCAGTACAGGAACCCGGTGTGGTTGACATCTTGTCCCTGGTAGCACTCAGCAGTGTCTGGTGCATAGTAGGTACTCCATAAATGTTAATTAAATGAAAAATTATGGGGAAGATCTAGGAAAATTTGTTATATGGGCATAGGAAGTGGTAGCTTTTGAAATTGTCTAGAGTTTGATCTGATATATAGAAATGCCTCAGTGAAACACTAATTTACTGTTGTGTAGTTATTTTACCGAGCAGCCTTGTTATATCTGAGTGGACTGGTGATGTCTGTTTGCTTCTCCAGGCAACAAACACATTTTGGAGGGATTGTTAACTTGAAGGTTGCAATAAAACCTTTACCATTTTGAACAACTAGCTTTGGTGTCTGCTGAGGGCAAGCAAAGGCATAGAGTGGTTCCTCCGGTGAAAATGGTTTTACTTTTTTTTTTTTTTTATTGTTTTGCAAATATGAATAGTCTCAGGAAATGCAGGCCAGCCACCTTCTGGATTTGGTCTGAGCCCTTCACCCCTGTGTTGGTAGCTTGGACACCTGCAGCCAGCCTGTCCAGTCTGTGCGCCAGCTCCCACCCTTCTGCCCAGGGAAAGGGGAAGCAAGCAAGTCCATGGTCCGTTGGCCTCCTGAGACACCTCTGAGGATTAAATAACTAATGACCGTAAAGTGCTCTGTGAAAAGAGAGTGCTCTATAAAGTGTTACTGTTGGGGCTGTTAAAAATGGAAAACGACTTTTAATTTAGAAAGAGAACACTCAGCGTAAGGAGGAGGTAGCTGTAAAGCTTTTATCGCCACTTGCTTTCCCAAGGATTCTTAGCTAGTGGAGTTGGCACCAAGGCTTGCTCTCCCAGGAGGCCTCTCAACCTGCTTGCAGAGTTTAGGAAAGATGCCAGCGTCTCACTGGTATGATGCCACCCTGGCCTCCTGCATGTGTCCCAACCTCTTGGTCAGAGCTGTGCCTTGATGGGCCTTGGCATGCTTCTCATTGATGGACTTTGCGGGCAAGGACCTTTTTTCTGAGAGCCAGCTAGCTGGAATAGAGAATACTCTGGGATCAGGGCAGCTGCTGAAACCACATACCACTTGTAAAGATGGAGGCTTATGACTGTCAGGCCCTGTGGACAATAGCCTGCCTTCCGCAGACAGTCTTTCTGTCCATTTCTTGAGGAACAGGACTCATCTCCTCTTCCTGTTCAATGACGGTTTTCATTTTGTATTGAATTTCCCCAACTGTTCCTAGGCTTCCTGTTTGCATTCTACGTTCTCTATGTTACGTTTGTGTGGTTGGGAGGTTTAAAATACGTTTGTAAACCTTCACAGTCTGCAATACTGTTCATGTCTTAATGCATTTTCTGTGTATTTTTAATCCCAGTGGTTAGGATTTGCTTGGGCAAGCCCTCGTTTTAACATGCAGTGCTGAGAAAGGGAAGGGGCTTCTCTGACTCCTTTGACATGCGGGACACCCCAGCGACCTGCAGCCCCTTCGGGAGAGGAGCCCATAAACTCAGTATTTATCATACGAATGCAGTGATGTGTCTGCATTTTTATGGCCCTGCTAAGCGGTGAGTATTCATTTGTACCACCTCACCCCAGATGCCCATCCTGAGGCTGAGCTGTTTATCATGCTCTCATCTCTTTCCCAAAGCTTGAACAAGGAGCTTGGGAGCACTATAAACATGTTCCCTTTCATTAAAGAGGAAATTATTATCATGTATTTTTGTAATGACCAATAACATTTGAAATTACTCACATTTATGGGTTACAATCAAGCTTATGCTTAACCTCTACTCTTCATGAAGCTGGTAATGATGGGCTCATTAGTTAACCACTTACAGGAAGTTAAAGGCAGGTAGAAAGCCATGTGACCAGTAGTTAACCAAGTAGCAACTGATTTCTGAGATTATAAACGCCTCACTTGGCTTACATTTAATTGATAATGAATGAAGTAAGCCCTGTTGGTTTTATGGTGACCCGTGGGGACTTTGGCCTTGGACAGCTTTTCAGTGGCTCATATCATGAAGGACACTGGTTGTTGCATCTTGGATTTTGGTTCTGGGTCTTTGTTCCAGAAGCTGAGTATTTGGGGAGATTGGTTGCAACATAGTTGATGGCTAGCATTTGAAGCCTCCCAGAGACTCTGTAACTATGTATCCTGACTGATTTTCATCTACCCCTTGTTTGAAGTCCCATCATCCATGAGTCTGATGTAGAACTACTGTGAATCATGTGCTTACATTCACTTTTGAGTGGACACACTCATTTGGAAGAAAGGCTCATAGGAAGAAATGCTCTGGTTTGTGGTCAGCGTGTCTTGCTCTGCCAGCAGGTTGGGAACACAGGTTCAAGGGATTGTGGTTCCAGGACAATTTTCCTTAACTGGGGAATGTACATAGTGGGCTTTGAATTGGATGAGTTAGCAGAAACACTCAGTAATATGTCCAGGAAAAAAAAAAAAAAAAAGAATGTAAGACAGAATCATCCTGAGTCCACTCTCATTTAACTTCTTTGAAGATTGTATTTTAAAAGTTCATTTTAATTATTAAATTATCTCACCAGAGCTTGCCTAGTATCACTCATTTAGGTGCCAGGAACTTTACTGATGTTTTCTTAATCATACTACAAACCCTATGATGAAATTATTATTTCCTGCATTTTACAGATGAGACAGAAGTGTAGAGGACTTAACTGACTTGCTCTAGGCTATACATCTAAAAGTTATAGAGCCTCACATATTGTTTCATTATAACTACCACACTATAGTGTTACAATTTTGCTTTATATAACCATGTATTGATGAAAGAAGTTGACATAAGAAAATATAGTCTTTATATTTGATTGCATATTTGTAATTTATTCTGTTCTTTGTTCTTTTTTATAGGACAGAAATTTCTTGTATGTATGCATGTATGTGTGTGTGTGTTTTTAAGCTTTCCATTTCTTTTCTTTTTTTAAATTAATTTTAATTGGAGGATAATTATTTTGCAATATTGGTTTCTGCCCTATATCAGAGTGAATCTGTCATAGGTATACATATGTCCTCTCTCTCTCAAACCTCCCTTCCATCTCCCACCTCATCCCACCCCACTTCCCACCTCATCCCACCTCTCTAGGTTATTACAGAACACTGGATTTGAGCTCTCTGTGTCATACAGTAAGTTTCCACTGGCTATCTAACTTTACATATGGCAATGTATATGTTTCAGTGCTACTCTCTCAATTCATCCCACCCTCTCCTTTGCTTCTGTGTCTGTAGAACAGAAATTTCATCTGGTAATGTTTCTTTACAGGATGAAGAATTTCTTTGAACATTTTTTTTTTTAAATTCTTTAGGTCCATGGCAACAAGTTCTCTTTCTTATCTAAAGTTACCTTTATATTGCTTTCATTTTTGAAGAATATTTTCACTGAATTTTTTATTGTTTCAACAGCTTACAGAGGTCATTCCATTGTCTCTGGCCTCCATTGGTTCTTATGGGAAGTCAGTTGTCACTTTTGACCATGGTTTTCCTGTAGGTATATAATGTATCATTTTTCTCTCTCTGTTTTCAAGATTTGTCTCTCAATCTTTGATTCTCAGAAGTTTGACAGTGATGTGTGAAAGTATATTCCCCTCCCTCCCAAAATTCTGACTTCATAGATGTTTCTAATTTTCTTGTACAAGTCTTTTTTTAATGTTTATTTTTACTGAATTTAGGGATATTTTTGATCATTGATCTTCATATTTTTTTTTGCCCTATCCTCTTTTTTTTTCTCCCACTGAGAATCTAGTTACCTGTATGTTAGACCATTTAAATAGTCTCATGGGCCACAGAGTCTCTATTGTTTTGTATAATATTTTTTCCCCCTCTTTTTCTGATTAGATAATCTCTATTGATCTACTCAAGATTACTGACCTTTTTTTTCCCCCCCAGTGTCCATTCTCCTGTTAAGGTCATCTAATATTTATTTTTTTCAATTTTAAATATTTTCATTTTAGCTTCCATTTAGTTTTTTCTTGAAGTTTTATTATGAGATTCCCTTTTAATTCATCCACTCATTCATTATATTTTCCCTTTACACCTTGGTTATGTTTATTATAGCTACTATAAAGTACTTTTGTATCAATTCCACAATCTGGGTCATCTCAGCATTAGTGTCTACTGACTTTATCTTGACCATGGGTCCTATTTATTTTTCCTTAGATTGCCTAGTAATTGATTATTGTATCCTGGACATTGTGGATAATACATCATATATACTGATAGACTAGTTTCTGTTATTTAAAAAAATGTTTGTGTGTAATACATATGCATGTATCTATATTTGTAGCTATATATGGTTGATTTTTTTTTCTAGCAGGCAAGTAATTTAGCTAGACTAAAATTACAAATTGTGTCACCTCTGTGATAAGCAGCAGCTGAGGTCTCTGTTCAGTTCTTTCAGACTTCCAGTTAATTTTCACTTAGCTTCTTGTAGTCTTCCCAGTAAATATGTAGCTCAGGGTCATTCAAGAATTTTTGGTTTTTATGGGTTTTGAAACTTCACCCTTTGTTGTTCTTTATTTTCTGGGATCTCTCCGTTTATTTTCCACTGTTCTGTCCGTGGCAGCATCCATCCAAGCACTGTTTCAGCCAATAGGATTGTGACTTTCTGCTTGTATTTTAGCTACTCTGCCATATAGACTTTTGTTAAGAGATGATGTCCATTCATTTTCTGCCTGATTTTGATTGCTTTCCAGTGCCCTCATGTAGTAGCTATAAAATATATTTTCTCCAAAATTCATCAATATCATTTATGAGAGGGTTAGTCCAATGTAAGCTATTTCACCATTCCTGGAAGCTGAACTGCAGATCTCAGTGTTTAACTGAATCCATAAGTAAAAAATTTTATATGAAACCTCTTGATTATTCACTGTAGGCTGCTACCTTGCTATTTAAATATCTTGTATGAACCAAAAAATCCCAATGATTCCTATGGGTCAAATATGGCTTATTCACCCACAATTTGCAAATTTTTAACTAGAGCTAATGTTTCTGATTCTTAGTAAAGTGCTTTCTCTCTTGGCCCAAGTTAATGTCCCTTTCTCTACCTGCTAGAAGAGATGCTGTGGCACTGGGTAGAGTTTATATGGGAGACATCAGGGAGGCATACTTGCAGAATATGGAGATGCAGTAAAGCCAGCTGGAGAAAGGAGCACCATGGCAGGTGACTACTAGGCTGCTTTCTCCTTTTCCACTTGGCCCCCTATGTGGTATTGGTACAGAGAGGACAGGCAGAAAACAGGCTGAATCCAGTTCTCTTCAAATCTTGTCTACATTTAAGATGGCCAATTCATCATTGGGCCCATGTGAGCTGTTTGATGTTCTAATCCAAAGCACTGTCACACTGGAGAACCTTTTCCTGAACTCTCTCCTGTCACAAATGTCACTGCAAACAGACAGACGTGGAGAATGTGGCTGCACCTGGGGCCTTGGGATACTTCCCTCAAAAAAGGCAGATTTAGGACCAGACAAGGAATTGGTACTTCAGTCATAAATTCTGAGAAGGATAATGCCAGTTTCATTTGGCTGCTGGCATTTGATTTGTGAGTGTGCTAAAGGTCTCTGAACCTCTTAGAGGAGTCTGATGAGAATAATATAGTTCAGACTGCCCATTCCCTTTTTTTGTTGAGCATTGCATACTCAACAAGTAGGCAGATAGAAGCATTAAATATTTGGGCTTCCAAGTCTGGTCCTTTCCAATTTTATAACTTTGATAATTTTGTCTGGAAATGCTAATTTCTTTTTCCTGGACTCTTTTCCTCTTTTCTGAGGGATTCCTCCTGCCCATGGCACGCTTCTCATCCCCTTATGGTGTCACTCTCAGGACGACATCTGATGTCAGTCACAGGGTACAGCATGGTAACATTTCAGAACTGGAAAAACTTTTTAGGACTTGTGGTTCAACACCTTCATGTCACAGAGGAGAAAACAGGTGGAGAGGAGAAGGCAGGTTCAGTCAGTTCAGTCATGCCCGACTCTTTGCGACCCCATGAATTGGAGCAAGCTAGGCCTCCCTGTCTATCACCAACTCCCGGAGTTCACTCAAACTCACGTCCATTGAGCTGGTGATGCCATCCAGCCATCTCATCCTCAGTTGCCCCCTTCTCCTCCTGCCCCCAATCCCTCCCAGCATCAGAGTCTTTTCCAATGAGTCAACTCTTCGCATGAGGTGGCCAAAGTACTGGAGTTTCAGCTTTAGCATCATTCCTTCCAAAGAACACCCAGGACTGATCTCCTTTAGAATGGACTGGATGGATCTCCTTGCAGTCCTGGTTGGATCTCCTTGCAGTCCTGGTTGGATCTCCTTGCAGTCCAAGGGACTCTCAAGAGTCTTCTCCAACACCACAGTTCAAAAGCATCAATTCTTTGGCGCTCCTGAAGCCATAAAGCTGTTTAGGGCAGAGACACGGCAAGAACTCTGTTTTCTAGGCCCATCCTCCCCTTGTCTTGGAGAAGGAAATGGCAACCCACTCCAGTGTTCTTGCCTGGAGAATCCCAGGGACAGAGGAGCCTGGTGGGCTGCCATCTATGGGGTCGCACAGAGTCGGACACGACTGATGCGACTTAGCAGCAGCAGCAGCCTCCCCTTGTCTGTCACCTCTCCTCATCTCACTGCAGCATTTTAACTTTGACATGAATTAATTTCATTTTAGGGTTAGGGTTAGGGCATAACATTTTTTCTTGGGTGAAAATCCTGTCTACCTGAGGTGGATGATTTGCCCCAACTTCTTCTGTCCGTAAGTCTTATGTTGTACTAGTTTGAACAATATGGAAATTGCCAATATTTGACCAGTTTTGACCTACAATAGGACAGTTTTGTATGGTTCAAGCTAATACTTAGGATTTGACATACAGCCCAGGACACCTAGCCTCTTGCTTTGGGTGAATGTTGATTTGGAGGTTGGCAGGTAACTGCCATGCAGGGCTGACAGACTGAGATCACAGGTCGTAGGACTGTGGGCTTCTGAGCTTGTCCTCTTCCCCATGTCAGATGGCAAGCCTTCCTCTAGGTAGTCACCCCAACAGTGATGTTCCAGATGGGGCTGGGGGGTCACAGGAAGAGGAAGCTGGTCGCCATCACTGATTGCTGCTATGGTGCAGTAGAAGGTAAAGTGGCCCTCAGTGCTTGTGAGCCTGACTCTGAGTCTTGGATTCACTTGTATTTTAGCTGGTGATCTTGGAGTTAAGCTCTTTGGTTTTTAAGTTTCTCATCTTTAAAATAGGAGTGAAGAGACTTCCTTCACGGTTTGTGAAAATTAAGTGACATACTATGCAAAAGTTCTTGGCCAGTGCTTGTCCCATACTGGGGGCTCAGTAAACAGCTATTTTGAAAAACATAAACACATTTGATGATACCAAGCTGCTAAGCCAGTCATGTTACCTTTAATTCTGAAGAGCTCCTTGTGCCAATTAATAGACCTCCCCCTTTTCTGTCTATATATTTTCAACCATATAGCTGGACATTCAGTGTTCGTCATAGATAATTGGATTCTATAGATGCAGTTTATCCTCCTAGGTGCATTCTGTTTTCACCAAGGGTGTGTTCGTTGCTCAGTTGTGTCTGACTCTTTGTAACCCCATGGGTTGTACCTTGTCAGGTTCCTCTGTCCACAGAATTCTCTAGGCAGGAATACTAGAGTGGGTTGCCATGCCCTTCTCCAGGGGATCTTCCTGACCCAAGGATCGAACCTGCATCTCTGATGTCTCCTGTATTGGCAGGCAGGTTATTTACAACTAGTGACATCTTTTGGGTCCCCCACTTACTGGTGACTAAAACTCTTTTGCAGACACTCACATACCTGATGTGTAAACTAGTGGAGATTCTCCTGGTGCTGTTTGCATGATGTTATTCATTCCAGCCCCACATTTAGTGCTTGGTGATTGTGAGGATTAAAGAGAACTTCTCTTACATCATAGACTGCCTGTTAGAGTCTGACACCATTCTGTGTCTTTTGCAGGGAAATGCTGCTTCTATCCGTAGATTATCGGGGAATTCCAGCCAGGTTCCTACTTCCCTGTGATAATGCAGTACTTTGTTTCCCAAGCAGGTTAGGAGCTGATATCCCCATTATGTAGCATATCATGAAATGAATGCTATTGTTAAGTATAAGGACAGAACACATTGGTGGTATCTTTTATTACACAGTTCATTATGAAAGAACAGCTATTGCTAGAGTAGTCCCCATTTGATAGGTAGCTTGACATTGTTCTTGTGCTGTTAGCTCTGATTAAGGCTGGGATAATGCACTGTTCCTGCCTGTTACGTCCATCAGGAAACGAGGCAGACCAAGGTAAAATAGATGAGCATATGTTGGCAACAGATTAAAAAGACTGGTATAAAGTCCATTAATAATTCTCATATTTAGGATTTGCTTTCTACTGTACCTACTGAATCTGCAACATTTAATCTTTTCTCTGCAAGACCAACTAAGAGAACCTTTTTCCTCTTCTGAGTGATAGGCCTGGATTTTCTGAGACAGAGCATTTGTCTGTCAGGGCCCATGGCTGCTCTGGTGATTTACTTGCCGTCAGATGATGCTGGTGTCCGGTTGGTGATATAGCCTTGCTGGATATGGGGAAATTTGTTACCTTTAGCTTTGACAGGAAGATAATTGCTGATGGTTAACAGAACTGAGCCAAATCCATTGGTTTTTCAGTAACACAAGCATAGGGCTGACTTTGAGAACCCTATTTTCCCCTGCGTAAATGTCGGTTTCAATTTTTTGTTTTTGTTTTTATTTTTTGTAAAATATGTATGTGTGTGTATCTTGATGGGAATGTACTAGCTTCTTTTTTAAATGCTAGCACTATATTAGCATGAGGGTTGAGGTAATACATGTTCACTCTACAAAGAATAGATATTACAGGAGATTTGAAAGAGCACAGGTGGAAATGTGTGATGTGGTGTGTGTGATGTGGGGGGTGTGTGTGTGTGTGATGTGGTGTGTGTGTGTAGGAGGGGTTTGGTGTCCTGGAACACCAGAGGCAGCCAGCCACTTGCAGAAGAGGCTTATCATCAGTGGAGTGTGTGTGTGTGTGGCGTGTGTGTGTGTGTGATCTTTGTTGAACTTCCCAGGTGGTTCAGTGGTAAAAGAATCTGCCTGCCAATGCAGGAGATTCAGGAGGCTCAGGCTTGAACCCTGGGTCAGGAAGATCCTCTGGAGGAAATTGACCACTCCAGTATTCTTGCCTGGGAAATCCCATGGACAGAGGAATGTGGTGGGCTACAGTCTATAGGGTTTGCAAAGAATCAGACACTACTGAGTGAAGTGACTGACCATGAATTTCTTGTTGAAACAGCTTGTTGTATTTTTGTATAGGTCTAATCCGTTTCTTCTTGATCAGTCTAGTATTTATTTAGCAAAATAAATATTTAGCATTGTGTGTTTATTGCAATTCCTTCATTATGTAAACACCCAGTATCTTTGGCATCCATTTATTTTACTTTGGGTTTCCAGAGTGCCAGGGTCCTGCCCCGGTGGATCCAGGGTAATTCGAAGGGTGGATGGAATAGGTGAGGAAAAACTTACTTATTTAGAAATATAAAGAGAGATTAGGAAAGAATAGTATAGTAGGAAAATTTAGTGGAGAAAAGAGGTTGAATAACTTGGTTTACATGGAGAACTAATAAAACCTCTAGACAAGAGGTCTGCACCATCTTCGTTAGGCCACCGGCACCCGTTTGAATAGTGGAGGGTGCCCCACCTTGGGCTCCCTCTCGCGTGGGTCTTAGAAGCCAGGGCAAGTAAGTAGACATGGTGAGCCTCCGCACCCCAAATGGGAATTTAGCCTGAAAAGGAGTAAGAAAAAAAGACATGGGGGAAACCAGTCTTTCCAGTGACTGGCCCATCCTCTATTGTTTGTAAAGGCTTTTTATACCTTTTTTTGTACATAGAGATCAATGGATAATATAAAATTATGCAGCATCAGCAGCCCTGACTCTTATCGAGACCAGGCTTTCTCTCTGCATACCTAGTTGTATGCACAAGTCTTAGGTGATTTACGTCATCTTCTGGCCAGAAGGCCAGTTAACATTTTACGGCCCTTTTCTGATAAGGGTTCGTCAATCAGACTTATTTGCCTTAATAATGTTGTTCTTCCCAAAGTCTGGTGCCACTCTCAGAAAGCACTAAATAAAGTTACATTCTTACATAGCAAGGACACAACAATTTATAACAAAGAAAGAGAAGTACAGTGATTTGTAACAAAGAGAAAATTCCTTAACTCAAAAGTCTAGTATTGCTAACATCAAAACTACTATATTCCTATTTTTTGCATCCCATTTACATTGATTAATATCCTCCCAGCTGCCTAAAAGATAAAGGATATGGAGGCTTGGCAGCAAACATTAACTCAACAAACTCTTCACCAAACTAATTCTTAACTCTAAAAGGCTCTATATATTTAAGATGTTTTAAGCTTCATATCTCTCACGGTTGGGGGGCTGTAAACAATTCACAGGTTGTAAAAGTCTGGACAGACCGGTTAGGTAAGTTAGAAAGCCATCAAAGGGGTTTAAACTGAGACATTCTTTTTATATGCAGGAGACTGTTAACTGGAGCTCTGAGTTAACTCTTTCCAGAGAAAGGTGGCAATGTCAGAAGAGTATAGTATAGCAGACAGTAAACGGACAGATTTTGGTTTCGGGGTAGATGCTCAGANCTGGTGGGCTGCCATCTATGGGGTCGCACAGAGTCGGACACGACTGATGCGACTTAGCAGCAGCAGCAGCCTCCCCTTGTCTGTCACCTCTCCTCATCTCACTGCAGCATTTTAACTTTGACATGAATTAATTTCATTTTAGGGTTAGGGTTAGGGCATAACATTTTTTCTTGGGTGAAAATCCTGTCTACCTGAGGTGGATGATTTGCCCCAACTTCTTCTGTCCGTAAGTCTTATGTTGTACTAGTTTGAACAATATGGAAATTGCCAATATTTGACCAGTTTTGACCTACAATAGGACAGTTTTGTATGGTTCAAGCTAATACTTAGGATTTGACATACAGCCCAGGACACCTAGCCTCTTGCTTTGGGTGAATGTTGATTTGGAGGTTGGCAGGTAACTGCCATGCAGGGCTGACAGACTGAGATCACAGGTCGTAGGACTGTGGGCTTCTGAGCTTGTCCTCTTCCCCATGTCAGATGGCAAGCCTTCCTCTAGGTAGTCACCCCAACAGTGATGTTCCAGATGGGGCTGGGGGGTCACAGGAAGAGGAAGCTGGTCGCCATCACTGATTGCTGCTATGGTGCAGTAGAAGGTAAAGTGGCCCTCAGTGCTTGTGAGCCTGACTCTGAGTCTTGGATTCACTTGTATTTTAGCTGGTGATCTTGGAGTTAAGCTCTTTGGTTTTTAAGTTTCTCATCTTTAAAATAGGAGTGAAGAGACTTCCTTCACGGTTTGTGAAAATTAAGTGACATACTATGCAAAAGTTCTTGGCCAGTGCTTGTCCCATACTGGGGGCTCAGTAAACAGCTATTTTGAAAAACATAAACACATTTGATGATACCAAGCTGCTAAGCCAGTCATGTTACCTTTAATTCTGAAGAGCTCCTTGTGCCAATTAATAGACCTCCCCCTTTTCTGTCTATATATTTTCAACCATATAGCTGGACATTCAGTGTTCGTCATAGATAATTGGATTCTATAGATGCAGTTTATCCTCCTAGGTGCATTCTGTTTTCACCAAGGGTGTGTTCGTTGCTCAGTTGTGTCTGACTCTTTGTAACCCCATGGGTTGTACCTTGTCAGGTTCCTCTGTCCACAGAATTCTCTAGGCAGGAATACTAGAGTGGGTTGCCATGCCCTTCTCCAGGGGATCTTCCTGACCCAAGGATCGAACCTGCATCTCTGATGTCTCCTGTATTGGCAGGCAGGTTATTTACAACTAGTGACATCTTTTGGGTCCCCCACTTACTGGTGACTAAAACTCTTTTGCAGACACTCACATACCTGATGTGTAAACTAGTGGAGATTCTCCTGGTGCTGTTTGCATGATGTTATTCATTCCAGCCCCACATTTAGTGCTTGGTGATTGTGAGGATTAAAGAGAACTTCTCTTACATCATAGACTGCCTGTTAGAGTCTGACACCATTCTGTGTCTTTTGCAGGGAAATGCTGCTTCTATCCGTAGATTATCGGGGAATTCCAGCCAGGTTCCTACTTCCCTGTGATAATGCAGTACTTTGTTTCCCAAGCAGGTTAGGAGCTGATATCCCCATTATGTAGCATATCATGAAATGAATGCTATTGTTAAGTATAAGGACAGAACACATTGGTGGTATCTTTTATTACACAGTTCATTATGAAAGAACAGCTATTGCTAGAGTAGTCCCCATTTGATAGGTAGCTTGACATTGTTCTTGTGCTGTTAGCTCTGATTAAGGCTGGGATAATGCACTGTTCCTGCCTGTTACGTCCATCAGGAAACGAGGCAGACCAAGGTAAAATAGATGAGCATATGTTGGCAACAGATTAAAAAGACTGGTATAAAGTCCATTAATAATTCTCATATTTAGGATTTGCTTTCTACTGTACCTACTGAATCTGCAACATTTAATCTTTTCTCTGCAAGACCAACTAAGAGAACCTTTTTCCTCTTCTGAGTGATAGGCCTGGATTTTCTGAGACAGAGCATTTGTCTGTCAGGGCCCATGGCTGCTCTGGTGATTTACTTGCCGTCAGATGATGCTGGTGTCCGGTTGGTGATATAGCCTTGCTGGATATGGGGAAATTTGTTACCTTTAGCTTTGACAGGAAGATAATTGCTGATGGTTAACAGAACTGAGCCAAATCCATTGGTTTTTCAGTAACACAAGCATAGGGCTGACTTTGAGAACCCTATTTTCCCCTGCGTAAATGTCGGTTTCAATTTTTTGTTTTTGTTTTTATTTTTTGTAAAATATGTATGTGTGTGTATCTTGATGGGAATGTACTAGCTTCTTTTTTAAATGCTAGCACTATATTAGCATGAGGGTTGAGGTAATACATGTTCACTCTACAAAGAATAGATATTACAGGAGATTTGAAAGAGCACAGGTGGAAATGTGTGATGTGGTGTGTGTGATGTGGGTGGCGTGTGTGTGTGTGTGTAGGAGGGGTTTGGTGTCCTGGAACACCAGAGGCAGCCAGCCACTTGCAGAAGAGGCTTATCATCAGTGGAGTGTGTGTGTGTGTGGCGTGTGTGTGTGTGTGTGTGTGGCGTGTGTGTGTGTGTGTAGGAGGGGTTTGGTGTCCTGGAACACCAGAGGCAGCCAGCCACTTGCAGAAGAGGCTTATCATCAGTGGAGTGTGTGTGTGTGTGGCGTGTGTGTGTGTGTGTGTGTGGCGTGTGTGTGTGTGTGTAGGAGGGGTTTGGTGTCCTGGAACACCAGAGGCAGCCAGCCACTTGCAGAAGAGGCTTATCATCAGTGGAGTGTGTGTGTGTGTGGCGTGTGTGTGTGTGTGTGTGTGGCGTGTGTGTGTGTGTGTAGGAGGGGTTTGGTGTCCTGGAACACCAGAGGCAGCCAGCCACTTGCAGAAGAGGCTTATCATCAGTGGAGTGTGTGTGTGTGTGGCGTGTGTGTGTGTGTGTGTGTGGCGTGTGTGTGTGTGTGTAGGAGGGGTTTGGTGTCCTGGAACACCAGAGGCAGCCAGCCACTTGCAGAAGAGGCTTATCATCAGTGGAGTGTGTGTGTGTGTGGCGTGTGTGTGTGTGTGTGTGTGGCGTGTGTGTGTGTGTGTAGGAGGGGTTTGGTGTCCTGGAACACCAGAGGCAGCCAGCCACTTGCAGAAGAGGCTTATCATCAGTGGAGTGTGTGTGTGTGTGGCGTGTGTGTGTGTGTGTGTGTGGCGTGTGTGTGTGTGTGTAGGAGGGGTTTGGTGTCCTGGAACACCAGAGGCAGCCAGCCACTTGCAGAAGAGGCTTATCATCAGTGGAGTGTGTGTGTGTGTGGCGTGTGTGTGTGTGTGTGTGTGGCGTGTGTGTGTGTGTGTAGGAGGGGTTTGGTGTCCTGGAACACCAGAGGCAGCCAGCCACTTGCAGAAGAGGCTTATCATCAGTGGAACATTGTTTTGCTAGGCATCTCTCCTGAGAGTATGTGAATCTTGGCCTTGGTCAGGTAGCTTGTCAATTTTTCTTCACACTGCAATCAAGTGATTGGTTCGACAATGCTTTATAATGTTTGAGCCTCAAGCGCTTCTCAGTAAAAGTCTTAAAAGAATAGGAACAAGCTTGGAGCACCCCAGGGAACAGAAATGTGCTTCACAGAGCAGTGGGCAAGTTTTGGACTTCAGAGGCTGCTGGACACACACAGTTCCCCCATAAGACAGGAGAGGGTGCAGGCCATGGGGTAGACTTTGAGAAGTCTCTGAAAGGAGTGTGGAGAATGGAATAGAGCTATGCTCTAGTCCTTCCTCTGTCATCCTCTGGCCATTATAATGCCAGGCCAGGCCCCTGAGAAGCTCTGGTGGTGTTACTCTCCTTTTTGGAGACCTGGATTAGGAAGTTGAGATATTCTGCATCAGTGACTTGGTAGGCTTTGAAGATGTCAGTATTCACCTACAGGGAAGCTTGCTTTCTGGGAACTGAGTCTTCTAACCTGCAGTTGCATGCTGAGAGTGCCATTCACCTCCTTTTTCTTCTGCATTTTGGGCAGTTTCTAACCTGCCCCAAGATTTTAAGTGGGAGCAAGAAGTGAAGTCACGTATTGGTGTTACAGCTTTTTCTTGGCAACAGTAATAATCTTCCTGAAGGCTTAGGGGACTCTAGGTCCTTCAGTTTTTCAGGAAAGGGTTTCCTGAATCATCACGGTGTGTGGAGGTGGGAACTTAGAAGAGCCTTTATCAAGATGCTGAAATTTCTGAGAGAAACCAGATGTTGCCCTCCTTGTTCAACCATGTGGCCACGTGTATGGATGACTGTAACCTTTGAAGGCTGGGCTTATCACTCATCCCCATTCCTCACATCTATCAAGTCACCAAGCACTCATTGTCCTTTGCCGATAGAATGGTCACATCCCTCCCCTTCTTCCTCTCTCTGTAGCCACTGTCCCCATCAAATCTTCCCTTGGCTTTTGTAATGGCACCTTAGGTAGTTTATGCTGTCGGCTTTCCTTGCCTTGAGCATATCCTACTCACTGATGCTGTACTTCCCTTTCTAAGACATTGATGAGACCGTGGCACTCTGATAACAATATACTCTTTTTACCACTTCCTACCTGTTCAGACTGGCCCCCTCTTTTCTTCCAGACTGCACACTGCTTGAGGGATAGGTCAATATTCTAGTCTCCTGAAATGTTTATTCCTCTCATCCCTGCCTATTATGTTCCCTTATCATTCAAAGATCCACATTGGTGCCATCACCCCGTGAGAAGTACTTGCTGTTTACCCTAATTAGAATGAAGTCCTCTTTGGAAACCAGTTGCTGTGTTGGTGCTACGAATGCTGTTCACTGTGTACTCACTCAGGTTTCTGTTGCTTCTGGCTCATAGTCCCTGGAAGGTTAGAGCCAGGTGTTGCCTCTTCTCTGCCTCTCTGCCCCGGGACTATCCTTTGCATAGTGATTGTTCAGTCACCTGTAGTGTAAGTGGATGAAGTTAGAGTTTGATGGTAGACTCACTGAGTTGTTTATTGCTAATGACTGGTAAGTGACTTAATTCATAAGTTAGTTTTATTGAGAGCTCCCTGTACATATGTCAGTGTTTTCTCCAAAAATATGGGAAAATACATGTAGATCATGACTTCATGATTCCATGCCCAAGACAGACCTCCAGTATCTGGTCTCTGCATTCTCTGACATTGTTGTGAATTGGACTCAGCAAGTTGGTCCGGGCAGCTGCTATCTATGTTTGAGTCAGATTTGGAAGCCAAATTCCTGCCATCCCCAGGTTTATTATGGTGAGAAGTCCTGAGAGGGCTAATATTGTCCTTTCCCAAGGGTCCTTACAGTTCACAAAGGAGATTAAGTGAATATTTGTAAAGTACTTAGTATGTGTGTCATTTAGAAAACAATACAGGACACTAAAGGTTTCAGGACACTCAAGATCCTCATGACCCAGATAACCACGATGGCGTGATCACTCACCTAGAGGCAGACATCCTGGAATGCGAGTCAAGTGGGCCTTAGGAAGCACCACTATGAACAAAGCTAGTGGAGGTGATGGAATTCCAGTTGACTCTTTCAAATCCTGAAAGATGATGCTGTGAAAGTGCTGCACTCAATATGTCAGCTGCTGCTGTTGCTGCTAAGTCGCTTCAGTTGTGTCCGACTCTGTGCGACCCCAGAGATGGCAGTCCACCAGGCTCCCCAGTCCGTGGGATTCTCCAGGCAAGAACACTGGAGTGAGTTGCCGTTTCCTTCTCCAATGCATGTTTGGAAAACTCAGCAGTGGCCACAGGACTGGAAAAGGTCAGTTTTCATTCCAGTCCCAAAGAAAGGCAATGCCAAATAATGCTCAAACTACCACACAATTTCACTCATCTCACACACTAGCAAAGTAATGCCCCAAATTCTCCAAGTCAGGCTTCAATAGTACGTGAACCATGAACTTCCAGATGTTCAAGCTGGATTTAGAAAAGGCAGAGGAACCAGAGATCAAATTGCCGACATCCATTGGATCGTTGAAAAAGCAAGAGAGCTCCCCAAAAAATCTATTTCTGCTTTATTGACTATGTCAAGCCTTTGACTGTGTGGATCACAGCAAACTGTGGAAAACTCTTCAAGAGATGGGAATACCAGACCACCTTACCTTCCTCCTGAGAAATCTGTATGCAGGTCAAGAAGCAACAGTTAGAAATGGACATGGAACAACAGACTGGTTCCAAATAGGAAAAGGAGTCCGTCAAGGCTGTATATTGTCACCCTGCTTATTTAACTTATATGCAGAGTACATCATGAGAAATGCTGGGCTGGATGAAGCACAAGCTGGAATCAAGATTTCTGGGAGAAATATCAGTAACCTCAGAATTGCAGATGACACCACCCTTATGGCAGAAAGTGAAGAAGCATTGAAAAGCCTCTTGATGAAAGTGAAAAAGGAGAGTGAAAAAGCTGGTTTCAAACTCAACATTCAAAAAATGAAGACCATGGCATCCGGTCCCATCACTTCATGGCAAATAGATGCGGAAACAATGGAAACAGTGCCAGAGTTTATATTCTTGGGCTCCAAAGCCACTGCAAATGGTGACTGCAGCCATGAAATTAAAAGACGCTTACTCATTGGAAGAAAAGTTAATACCAACCTAGATGCATATTAAAAAGCAGAGACATTGCTTTACTGACAAAGGTCCATCTAGTCAAAGCTATGGTTTTTCCAATAGTCAAATGTATGGATGTGAGAGTTGGACTATAAAGAGAGCTGAGCACTGAAGAATGATGCTTTTGAACTGTGGTGTTGAAGAAGACTCTTGAGAGTCCCTTGGATTAAAAGGAGATCCAACCAGTCTTGAATATTCACTGGAAGGAGTGATGTTGAAGCTGAAACTCCAATACTTTGGCCACCTGATGTGAAGAACTGACTCATTGGAAAAGACCCTGATGCTGGAAAAGATTGAAGGCAGGAGGAGAGGGGGACGACAGAGGATGAGATGGTTGGATGGCATCACCGACTCGATGAAGATAAGTTTGAGCAAGCTCCAGGAGTTGGTGATGGACAGTGAAGCCTGGCGTGCTGCGGTCCATGGTATCACAAAGAGTTGGACACGACTGAACGACTGAACTGAACTGAAAGGATTCAGAACTAAATGGCTGTGTTTGTGTGTCTGTGTGTTGGGGGGTAATGACAGGAAGTTATAAGGGGAGCTTAGATTTGAATGCACATTCAGGGCCAGTGCAGTCAGAGAAAGCTTCCTGGAGGAGGTGAGTCTAAGGCTCCATTGAGAGGACAGCTGTGGCAGGAGGGGGAACAACCTAGGCAACTACTCAAAGAAGGCAGACTTGGAGAAAGGAGAGATTTATATTCTTTCTCATGCTCAGGCAACTTCTAGTGAGGAAGAGGCCAGAGGTCACAAGGCCTTGGGACTCTGCCCACATTCTCCTTGACTTGAAAGCTGGTGCTTATCGCCAAAGAATCCTTTTTAAATTCTTTACTGTGAGCAAGCATTAAAAAAATCATCATTCTTGAAATCTGCCTTTAACCCCCAGATCATCTTTTTCCATTTATACTCTCTGGACAGTGAAAAACGGGACGATTTCTGTGTGTGTGTTCCGCTTTCCGTGGGCAGCCTCTCTTCCCGCATGATAAATACACATTTGAAAATATTGATTTGCTGCTACCCCTTTGAAAAGCTTAAGAAGGCTGACCTCTGCCTCGGCGCTCTCAGACTCGAATTTTTCAGAGTGACCAATCGACCCTGCAAAAGGCTGAGAAACGTTACCTGTGGTCCTGGAGGGCCTTTCCGGGAGACTGAGGACACGTTGGTGGCAGTTTGGCAAATGCCTAAAAGGAAGGTCTCTTAATAAAAGGCAGTGTGTCCCTGGCTCAAATCTAATGACTTTTCAGTAGCTCATGGGAATAGGGGACTCTCCATTGTAGAACCTGCAAGAGTCATCCCGAGGGAAGTGTCATTTTCCAGACTCTCTGAAGCCCTGGGGTCTCCACGCCCAGCAGGCGGGATACTGTGTCATGCCTTAAAGTTGGCTTCTTCTCTGCCTCCTGCCCCCGCACCCCACCAATTGCTATCATTTTATTTTCTTTCCTTGGTTTTTCCACTGTGTGACCTCGTGTTGTATTTTTTCTGAATGACAATGAAAGTAATTGAAAATATTGATTGGCAGTACAGTTAAGTTGTCAACACAACCATTTAATTTGTCAGGAGGACTTGTTAAATTGTCAAAAATCATATAAAAAAACTCCTTCAGTCACTGATGATATACATTAGAGATGTTCATGAATCAAATGGGCCATTTTGGAGATAAGTATTGAAGAAGAATTCTAAAATGGTTTTCTCAGCCCTGTGTTCTCCCTCTTTCTCTCTCTCCTATCTTTTGCTCTGTCTCTCTGATCACATGTGATGAAGAGTATTGGGAGGATTTGGGGGAGATTAGGTGTGAGGAAG
Organism: Oreotragus oreotragus; assembly: GCA_006410675.1. Lineage (NCBI taxonomy): Eukaryota > Metazoa > Chordata > Mammalia > Artiodactyla > Bovidae > Oreotragus > Oreotragus oreotragus. The sequence goes on along the minus strand of SJYX01003047.1, from coordinate 145,750 downwards.
ACCTGGTGAGTTGGGGCCTCACCAGGTGTATTGGATGGTGGAAGATCATTTTATATAAATTCTCAATTCTGTTAGGATAATCTGAGGCAGGTACCCCCAACAAATGGCTTGGAAGGTTTCTTTCCTCCCTTAAGTGTAGGATGTAAATGTGAATCTTGGGAATTTTTTTTTGTTTTTGTTTTTAAGAAAATTGTCTTTTAAGAGTTCTGGACTCTTGGCTCTCCCAGCCCTGTGTAAGGGTGGGTGGGCAACATCCAGCTTCCTGTTTGGATGCTTGAACCACTACTGGATGCTTTCTGCCTTTCACTGTTGTTAATTTAGTTCCTGAAAAGCTTATGTTCCCAAGTGGAATTGGAATTAGTTTTATTTAGATTAATATAAGACTTATGGTCTCTGCTACCCACAGAGCAGAGAGTCAAAATAAGTAACCTGAATATGAATAACCAAGAGTAACCTGGTCAAAATGAGTCAAGTTATTCTTGATATTGTTGGTTTTTAGCTCTGCTTAATAATATCATAGTGTCTTAGGTCTCAGAAATCCAACTTGATCTGGCTGAAGATAATAAAGGATTTTACTGGAAAGCTATTTGGGTCACTCCCATAGTTCACAGGAGGCTAGTATGGCACACAGGTTTCTGAAACTGGCCCCCACAGATTCCTTGCTCTCGAGTCACGAGAATTATGAGTGTGATCTCACTGCCATGATTGTGTTAGGGTATAACACACAGTAAACTCTGTAAATAGGAGATGATCCAGGTGGGCCTGATCTAAACACGTGGTTCTTAAAAGCACAGAGCCCTCCTTAGCTAGTGGAAAAAGAGGACCTCATTGATACTTCAAGCAAAGAAGGAATTTGATGTTGTATAGCTGGCTTGATGATGGAGGCTCACATGAGAAGAACCAGGATAAACCCTAGAAGCAGAAAGAGAGTCTCAGCAGGAAGCCAGGAAGGAACCAGGGACATCAGGTCTATAGCTGTAAGAATCTGGGCTTTCCTGATAAACCCAAATGAACTTAAAAGATGATTTTATTTTTCCCTTAGAGCCACTGGATAGCAATCCAGCTGACCAACACTTTAATCTTGGCTTTGTGATACCTTAAATGTAGAACCCAGCTGAGGGTTGAGTGAATGCAGTCCTGGGATTATAATTATGCATCCACTTCTGTGGCCAGAAGCCAAGTATATCCCATGATAGGCAATGATAAAAATCTATGTCTAAATTGGTCTAAAAGAACTATTTTAATAAGTATGAAATAAAAATTCTAAGAGATTAGAAAGTGTAGTGTTTCAGTTTAATAGCTTTGTTTTTCTCAGTAGTGCATAAAATTGTGGAATATTAAAATTGATGGCATATTAGATTCAGCTAATTTTAAATAAAACATTTTTTGTGCATTACACATTAGTTATCTTACAATGTGGGGATATTTTACTTGAAGTAGAGATCAGAGTTTGGGATTGTGATTGGCTAGAGAAATAAGTGTCTTAAAACTCAAAGTTGCTAAGGTGCCTCTAGATTAGAATCCAGGAGATTGGGTCATGGAGCCTGACCTGGATTAAAATCATGCTTGTTCCAGGCCTCAGCCTCTCCACTCCACAAATGACGCCTGCTGTTCTCTGCCACCTCACATGCCCCTGGGCTCTCAGTTGGAATTTGTGGTCAGACAGGAGCGGGTTGAGATGTGAGGATTAGGACCCAAAGTGGTTGGAGTAGGTGCCCTTGGCATTTGTAGTGTGGCCCAACTTGGTATTCCACTTGAGCAAAAAGAAAATACAAGGGCACATATTTGTGGCATTTTTACCATTAAATAGCTGTGAGACCGCGGTATCAGCATTCATTTGTCTTGGGGTTCTCTGATAATGGGAGCACCAAATGAGCACATCACCTCAAATGGTGACGACAGCATGAGCATTTTGTTTCCACAAAGTTTGCTCAGTGCCTCCCTGTTTGCATGGCTTTAGTTTCCCATTTCTCTGTAAGTTGGCTCTGATTTTTTGAGTGCCTGTGGCTTGCCAAACCCTGTGCTGAACTCTGCATAGGAGAGAAACTAAGATGTGGTTCTGATCCTCAGGGAGCTTACATTTTCATTCCAGGGAGAGGACAGAGATCTGAAATAGGACTGGTTCAAAGAATGGTGAGTAGCTAGCAGAATGAACACTGGATCATTGGAAACTACAACATTCTGGAGTGGAGCTTGTTTTGTTTAGCAAGGAACAGCTGGAGGGTAAGGGCTAAATGGTCTGTAAATGTAAATAAATCAGGAGTTCTTATTGTGTTTGCTGGTAGGGATCTCAGAATTGCCTCTTGTTTGTCCTCGTTCTGGGCATTTAATGAGCTGATGTTAGGTGTGAAACACGGAAGGACCTTGAAGGCAGCTCTTTTCCTCTCTGGGCTTCATTCAGAGGCATCTGAAGGTCGTAGTGGAAATTGTAGATGTCTGAGTCCCCTTTCTTTCTTCACACAGGTTTCAACGGAGCCATCAGGGCCTGGGTCGCTGCCTTAGCCAGGTTAGGGTCATCTGGTACCCCAGTCTTTCTGCTCCCTGAGCCTGGGAGGACCCAGGCGCTCCTTTTCTCGTTGCTCTGCCATTCTTCCACTCGTCCTTGTCTACATGGCCAAAGCGGACTCACCAGCAACGTGGACACACTCCATTCCACGGGAGGAAGGGGGGCAGCATGAGTATGGCCAGCTTCCTCTTACAGGACGTGCCATCACTTTTGCATGCACCACCTGACTGACGGGCTGTTGGCATGGTCTTAGTTACCCAGCAGCACTGAGCTTGAAGGGTCTCTGGGAGATGTCGTCTCCAGCTGGACTGCTGTATGTCCTGCTGCAATTCAGGGGGCATGGGGAGAAGAGGGGAAGGGCTGCGGACCATTAGCTTCTTTTGGCTTCCCTTTCCCTCTGCAGGGAGCTCTTTGTAACCAGCATTTATACTTCTAACCTCTATGACCCCAATGTTTATACTAGAACTTAGTACATAATAGGTGCTTAAAAAATGTTTGCTAAAGTAAAGGGCACATCGGTGAGTGGGTGAAGAAAGTGATCAGGGACAGAACCCACAGTCTGGAGGCCTTCTTTCTTTTGTGCCCGCAGGCCATGTTCTTTGTGTTTAAGCACTTTTAGCTGACCCATGAGTAGGCTGTGCAGAGTCCTCTCCTCCTGTGAGAGGACGCTTGGCTTACACCTGCCACGCAGTCTTTGAACCCAGGACTGGGGGAGATGGAAGAATATTTCATTAATCCTTGCACCATTTAGCCTCCTTATCGAATGGCCCAGACCTCTTCTTTGTTACGGACAACAATGAAGGGTGCCTTTAAGAAATCTCCAGTGAGTCCCGAGGCATTGCAGATTAGGTCAGTAGCTCTGCTGCTAGGTTGAACATGATGGATGAGCAGGAGAATGAGTTTCTGCTGCTCGGTATTGTGAAATCTTTTCATTGTCACCAACGGGCCTATGAGGAACTGATGAATGAGGGAGCAAGTGTCAGGAACGCCCTTCTTGCCCCAGTACAGTTTTAATATCTCCCTGAGCTACAGGATGAGTATTGATAAAAGTAAAGTTTAAAAATAGCCACGGAGTGATGGGTAGCCATGATTTAAGAAGAACAGCAGTGGGGTTAGAGAGGGTTCATTTTCCTGAAAGCACATGAGAGGAAAGAGAGCAAGAAGGAGAGAGAGGAGGAGGAGGAGAGAAGTGGCCGAGCCGGCATGCGAGGGGAAAGAGCAGGAGGCTTTTCTAAGAAGCTAATGTGATGAGGATGACGAGGGCTTTGATGGATGAGTCAGATCCATCTGGTCGCAGTATATGTAATAAATAGCTGTGCTCGGGTTTGACCTCTCCCACTTACCAGACACATCTTTCTCTTTTGGGATATCCAGGAGGGAGCTTCCATTAGAGGAAAGAACCCGTCATGAGCCGGAGCTGGGGATGTTTATGGGCTTGTGCAGAGGGCAAAAAGGAGATGGGATCCGAGTTACAGGTTTATAAACTGAAAACTGGAGCCTGCGCGCCTTGCCTGAGATGGTGCTGGCGCCGGAAATGCATTTTCAGGGCTGCTGATGAGAGGAGAGCGCGGGAAGGAAGAGGGCAGGGGGTGGGCAGCAGTTCGCAGGGCCATGTGAGGGACAGCGTGGTTCCCTGCTCACGGCAGAGCCTGGCTCCCTTGTCACAGCTTCCCGTTGCTGTGAGCAAGAGTTTAATGAAGCTAGAATTGCTTGAGTCTGTAACTAGGTGTGCAGCTCTTAACTGGGATGCTTTGGGAGTGGGGGATTCTGTTCAATTCAATTTTCCGGCTACCTTGTTGGAAACATTATAAAATGTGTTTGTTCATATTCCTACCTTAGGAAATTCATAAGAGTGGGTTTATCATCACAGGCCGCTGTGTTGGTTTTGGCTTATCATTTTACACATCAGTGACTGTCGCCTTTCCCTGGAGACAGAAAATGTGTCCTAGGTCCAGAACACCCCTAGGGAATTCAGGTTAAAAAGACTAGCCTGATTTGTCTAATATACAGAGAGTTTTTATTTTTTTTTAAAGTAGATAGCTGAAGTTTTTTGAAACAACACTTCATGCTCAAGAGACAAATAGGAGGGAGGTGGTACTTGCCATGGGTTGTAGGGCTGGGAGCACATATAGGAAGAGAACAGGTCTGTTTTCAGGGCTCAGTGGAAAATCTGAGAACATCAGCAACTTGTTTGCTTCCTTGTGATCGAAGGGAACTTCAGGAAGACCTAGTTAGAAGGTCTACCCTGTCCCACGGCTGGACCATGGGGAGCAGGTCCCTGCAGTGTCAGACCCCCTGCAGTGTCACCTGTGGGCTGGGCAGGGGAGGGAGGGTTGTGTTCTGGCCAGCATGGTCCGAACTTTTCTCCTTGTTACAGGGTACCTCCTGTGTGAGCATCTGGAGTGTGCACGGCACACATTTGAGTCTCTTGCCCCTAAGAAGCTGGTCAAAGCCATGGACCCGCTGCCCAGAAACAGGCACTCAGGTGCACATTTCAGTATATAATTCAGGTGAATTTGCTACCCTTGCCCTCTAACTTCTTTACCTGGTTAAGAACTCGGGCAAAAGCCTATTACTTATACATTTAAACACACCCACCCAGGTACGTAGATGTATGCCCCCCCCAACATGTTTGCTTATACATGTGAAATAGTCATTCAACACTTGTCCAGCTTGTTAATGATCAATATTCAGTATCAAAATATCAAAACCTTGCCTGCTTAAGGGTATTTGTTATTCACATAATTTAAAAACAGTTGAGATGCTTCTGTTGATGTTGAACGTTAGTTACAAACTATAGCAGAAGGTCTCCTTTTGCAAAAAAAAAAAAAAGTGGATTAAGGCTACTTAAGTGGGCCATGTGACCACACTCTGCCTTTGCTGCATTCCTGTCACCATCTTCTCTCTTTGCTTTTCTCTACTGTTCTGTTTCCCAAATGCCCAACGCCCTGTCCTGGTCAGTGACCTCTCTTTGCAAATGCCCTTGTGCTGCAAACTCACTTTCATTTATCATCTCTTCAAAACTTCATTTCTTCAACTTAATTGTCTTAGCTGGATATTAGGAGGAAAACAGTGCTCTAAAGCTAATTCACACTAAAGTGTGAACATCTGATCACTTCAAATTTCCCATAGATAATCATATTTAAGGGCTTCCCTCATGGGTCAGCTGGTAAAGAGTCCACTACAATGTGGGAGACCTGGGTTAGATCCCTGTGTCAGGAAGATTCCCTGGAGGAGGGCATGGCAACCCACTCCAGTATTGTCTGGAGAACCCCCATGGACAGAGAAGCCTGGTGGGCTGCAATTCATAGGGTCACAAAGATTTGGACATGACTGAATGACTACGCATGCAGTCATATTTAAAAGAGGACATGTTTTAACCCAAATAAAACCCCAGCTACTGAATTTTGGGTAGTACAGCAAAGGGAAAATTTTAAACAGTGATGTTAAAACAACCAAAAAGAATAAAAACCTGGTTACAGAAGAGAAAGCAGCTGAAGAGACAAAGGATGATAAATGTGGGTATTGTTCTTCATGGAAGAACCACTTGGAAAGATTTGAAGACAGAAATTTACCTCAGGCACCAGGGACAGAATGGGAAAATTTTGCATAATTTCACAACCTCTAACTAGAGGTTTCTGTAACAAAGAAGAAAGTGGTTTTTTAATAAACTTGGTCTCCAAAGTGAAAAGGACCTTCTTCCTTGCAGGGGCAGATTGCCAAACCTTTGGCAGGTTTTAGGTGATATCATTGTATGAAGATGGAAAGAAAGAAGGGAGCCGAGATGAACAATGAATAGTTGTGAATCTCAGGAAGGGATTCCCCCACCCCTAAGATACCTTCTCTTTATGAAAATAACTGATGCGTTTTACAGAAAACACAAAATAGAGAGGAGAAAAATGGTTCCAATAGTCTTGCCAGCCCCCAAATTAAAAACTCGTAATATTTTGATATATTTCTTTTCAGCATTATTCTTTTTTTAATATACAGTATTTTATATCTTGCCTTTTAACTTGATTTTATAGCATGTGTGTTTTCCATATAATTATATACTCCTAATGAAAAGTACTTTAATGACTACATAATCTCCCTGCAGCAAGGTTTTGTTTCACCTTGTGTTCACTATTACTCACTTCCCAGGAACATGTATTTCCCCTGCGTGGGTCTGAGTTTCTTTTAAACCCTAAAAATAAAAGTGCTGGGTCAGAATGGGAGCATGTTGAAAGGTCCTGAGACCTCTCGCCACATGGCTTGAGAGAGGGGTTAGTACAGAGTCCACCCCTGTTAGATTCGGGTCTTAGGCACAGACTTGGGAGGACAAGGGAGCCCTGGTCCTCAGCTGAGGAGTGTAGAGAATCATCCCTCTTGGGAGAGGGAGAGAGGACCGGAACTCCTTCATAACATCTGCTCAGATGAACCTTGGACTTCTCTCTGATGGTTCTCTGTAAAAAAGCACTGGTCTGATAGGGCTGCCATAACAAAGTAGCCCAAACCGATAACACAAACAACAATCTATCCTCTCACAGTTCTGGAGGAGAGAAGTTTAGAGTCCAGCTGTGCAGGGTTGGTTCCTTTGAGGACTGTGAGGGAGAATTTGTTCCCTGCCTCTCCCCTAGATTCTGACCCTTGCCAGGAGTCTTTGGCTTGCTTTGGCCAGTAGATACATTGCCGCAGCGTCTGCCCTCTCTCCGTGGCATTCTCACATGGCATTCTCTCTGTGTTATGTGTCTGTTTCCACCCCCCCTTTTATATGGACCCCACTCATGTAGGATTAGGACCACCGTAGTCCCTCATCTTAACTAGTTACATTTGCAATGAAATAAGATTCCATTTTAAAGGTCCTGGAGGTTAGGAATTTTAAATATGAGTTTGGTTTGGGGCATAATTCAACTCATAACAGAAAGGATCCATCAGACTTTAGGAGGTGAATCATTGNTAACTGAATGTATGGATGTGACAGCTGGACTGTGAAGAAAGCTGAGCACTGAAGAACTGACGCTTTTGAAGTGTGGTGTTGGAGATGACTGAGCGACTGAACTGAAGATTAAAAAATAATTTTGTGTTTGTTTTTTGAGTATGACTTGTGTGAACACTATCATACACCTATTACAGTACAGTACTATATAGACAGTTGTTTTAGTTGGGTGCCTTTGTTGTTGTGCAGTTGCTACATTGTGTCCGACCCTTTGCGCCTCATGGACTGCTGCATGTCAGCTTCCCTGTCCTTCACTATTTCCCAGCGTTTTCTCAAACATATGTCCAATATGTAATGCTACCTAACCATCTCATCCTCTGTCATCCCCTTCTCCTGCTGACCTCAGTCTTTCCCAGCATCAGGGTCTTTTTCCAATGGTCAGCTCTTTGCATCAGGTGGCCAAAGTATTAGAGCTTCAACTTCAGCATCGGTCCTTCCAGTGAATATTCAGGGTTGATTTCCTTTAGGGTTGACTTGTTTAATCTCCTTGCAGTCCAAGGGACTCTCAAGAGTCTCCTCCAGCACCATAGTTCGAAGGCATCAATTCTTCAGTGCTCAGCCTTCTGTATGGTTGGGTTCCTAGCAGCTAACTTTGTTGGAATGAACAAAATTGAACTTATGAACACACTCTCGGAACAGAACTTATTCGTTTGTAGAGAACTTACTGTAACACGTAACACAAGACTCGTACCTGTTTATCTTCTGGGGCAGTGACACCTCTAAACAGTGTCACCTCTAAACTCTAAAATGGTGTAACCGCTAACCTCTAAAAGTAAGGTTGTCTGGATGATGAGTTCAGCATCTGAACAGCTGGGCTTGTTAGCTTCCCAGGTGGCACTAGTGGTAAAGAGCTCACTTGCTCAAATGAAGGAGACAGAGATGCAGGTTCGATCCCTGGGTTGGGAAGATCCCCTGGAGGAGGGCATGGCTACCCACTTGAGTATTCTTGCCTAGAGAATCCCTTAGACAGAGGAGCCTGGTGGGCTGCAGTCCATAGGGTCACAAAGAGTCAGATACACATGAAGTGACTTAGCACGCACCTGGTTAATGTACTGATAATAAAATGTTTAATAAAGATTCTGTTTCTACCAAAATAGAAAGCTTTAAACATATAGACTAATATTAGCATAGCCATTAATCAGCATATACAACCTGAGTAGATCATGGAAATATGAATCCACATAAAAGTATTGTCACTCTTTGCATGACTCTTTTACACAGGTACTTACTCTCATATGTGTTTATGCCTGTGGGAGTGTGTCTATATAACCTTAGTAATCATAGATGTATTTGACACAATAGAATGTATTTGAGCACACAAGGTGCTCAAATGTTTGTGGAATGAATGGTGTGTCTCTACTACTCGATGAATGTTTAGTGAACTGTTTGGAAGAAAGAGGAAGCACATTTGATAAAGTACAATTATTCCAAGGTCTAATATTTTACGTGAAGTCAATCTTGGCAGCAAACAAAGGCGTGTCTATTTGTACAGGATGATTGGACACAACACATTCTGATGTGTTTTTAAAAGGATAGTCCCTGGCCTGAGATGCATTTTATTCAAAAAGTCTGTTTACTTTTCACTGATGACACATTAGAGTAAAGAAAACAGAGGACGGATAGTATATTATGTATTCTGAGTGGTAGGAAAGCACTGAGGTATGACCTCAGCTGCGTGCAGGGAGCTCAGTAACAGCTTGCTCTCTACTGAGACTGTGGATGTTTTTCATCGTAACAATATTTTAAGATGTTATTTATACTAGTAAAATGCTGCCCCAATTTATAATGAAAAAAAAATCTTATGGAATTCAGTATTTATCTCTTATTTTGTAAATTTACTTTTTTACATAGGGTTTGGGTGGTTAAAATTTTAGCAGAAACCATGGTTAAATGTATGATGGTATCGTTGTTGACATCCTTCGAATGTCAAGTAGATTAATGTATTCCACACTTGATTCATGAATGTGTTTTATGTGTTGGTGCTTTTATTTTATTTATTTTTATTTTTTTTATTTTATTTTTATTTTATTTTATTTTTTTGTATTTATTTATTTTTTTAGAGGGCCCAATTTTCAGCATGAGGAATATGGAACAAATATATCAGTTTTTGTGGAAAAAAAAAAAAGAAGGGAACTCTTGCACTGTTGGTGGGGATGTACATTGATACAGCCACTATATAGAACAGTATGAAGATTCCTTAAGAAACTAGGAATAAAACTATCATATGACCCAGGAATCCCACTACTGGACATACACCCTGAGAAAACCGTAATCCAAAAGGACACATGTACCCCAGTGTTCACTGCAGCACTGTTTACAGTATCCAGGACATGGAGCAGCCTAAAAGTCCATCAGGAGATGAATGGAGAAAGGAGATGTGGTGTGTGCATATATACATATATATGTATATGTACCATGGAATAGTACTTGGCTATAAAAATGAATGAAATTAAATCAGTTGTAGTGATGTGGATGGACCTAGAGTCTATCACACAGAGTGAAACAAGTCAAAAACAGATGAACAAATATTGTATATTAATGCATGTGTATATGGAATGTGTAAAAATGGTACCGATGAACCTATTTGCAGGGCAGGAATACTTTGGCCACCTGATGTGAAGAGCCAGCTCATTGGAAAAGACCTTGATGCTGGGAAAGATTGGGGGCAGGAGGAGAAGGGGACGACAGAGGATGGTATGGTTGGCTGGCATCACCGACTCGATGGCCATGAGTTTGAGCAAGCTCCAGGAGACAGAGAAGGACAGGAAAGCCTGGCGTGTTGCAGCCCACGGGGTCACAGACAGTTGGCCATGACTGAGTGGCTGAACAGTGACAGCAGCAGACGTGCATATATAGGGACCAGACATGTGGACAAAATGGGGAAAGCAGAGGGCGGGGCAAGCTGAGAGAGGCACTGACATTTAGGCACTGCCGCGTGTGACAGAGATGACTAGTAGGTGGCAGGCGGGGACCGGCTGTGCAGCACAGGGAGTTCCGCGTGGCGCTCTGTGAGGACCTAGATGGCTGGATGGGAAGGGAGGCTTTAGAGGGAGGGACATATGTGTCCTTATGGCTGACTCGCACTGTTGTACGGGAGAAGCCAACACAACCGTGTAAAGCAGTTACCTTCCAGTTCAAAATAAAATTTTTAACAAGGGGAGACACGTTGGAAAGCATGACCCGATTTGTAAATATATTCACCGGCTCCTTCTTGTTTGTTTCCTTGCTGAGCTCGCAAGGTATTTCACTCACGAGCATAAAAGTAACTCATGCCTCCATCACAAAGGTGTCTGAATTTAGCTCCGATCTCACAGCTTAAATATGTGCTCCAGCAGGTAAGATTCACCTTGTTTATTTCTCAGGCGATCACTCTCAGAAGCCAGTTTTAAATGAAGTTTCAAGAAAGATGTTAGGTGAATAATTATGACTTTCAACCTGTCCACACGTGTGTTTTTCCCCTTCTGATTCATCAGTGGTCGAAGACTTGAACTTTCAAAAAGGGCGAAGGTCCCCGAGGGCTGTGATTGAAGAACGCACGCATTCGTCCAGTTTCTCTGTGACTGAAAGCTGCAAGATATGTCAAGAGAGACACACTCTATCTGAGAAACACCAGTTGCCTTTTAAGTTGTTGTTAACCAGAACACAGAAGACATTTCCTTTCCTGAATGTCACGTAAAATGTCATAGTTGGACTTCCCTAGTGGTCCGGTGGTTAAGACTTTGCCTTCTAATGCAGAGGATGTAGGTTCGACCCTTGGTCAGGGAGCTAAAATCAGATGTGCCCCATGACCAAAGAACCGAAGCCTGAAACAGAAGCAGTGTCATAACAAATTCAGTATCGACTTAAGAAAATGGTTCACGCATTTAAAAATATATGTATATTTTTAAATGAGATCGAATCTTCCACTCCTTAAGGTCATGGGGTATGAAAGCTCCTCTGCTCAAGGCAGTTCTGTCCATCTGCTCACCCTCCGCAGTTCTGAGGATGTGAAGCCTCGGGAGGCGACAGGCTGAGACACCTCTGTGGCCGCACCCGCTGCCGTTGGCGCCTCCACCAGGACCCACCCTCTCCTGGTTCCTCCTCTTCCTTCTGCTTCACCTATTCCACTGTGAATCCTGATCCCTTCCACTGTGAATCCTGATCCCTTCCACTGTGAATCCTGATCCCCGTGCAAGATGCACTTCACTTGATTTTTACTCTGTGGAGCCTTGCTCTTCTATGCTGTTGTCTCTCTTTTTTCAATAATAACAGGTCAATTGTATATCACTGGGCGTTTTACGCATATGTGTATGCAAACTCAAATTATTGACGTCAAAACATGGATAGAACAGGCTTTACCTTTTACTGGTGAGAAAACCCAGGGTTTGACGAGTCAAATGATGTTTGTCTAGGGCACAGATGTCCACTTTTCACCCACTTGTTCATGAAATAGTCTTCCTCGTAACAAAATATAATTTTAGGTCAATTATAGCTTTCCAAATTTTTATTTCATGTGTATGCTACCATACTGAAAATATGACAATGAATGCTTTGAGAAGTCTTCCAAGTGAAAATTGCTCAGTCGTATCCGACTCTTTGCGATCCCATGGAATACACAGTCCACGGAATTCTCCAGGCCATAATACTGGATTGGGATATCCAGTATCCCCTTCTCCATGGGATAGTCCCAACCCAGGGATCGAACCCAGGTCTCCCACATTGCAGATGGATTCTTTACCCACTGAGCCACCAGGGAAGCCCAAGAATACTGGAGTGGTTAGCCTATCCCTTCTCCAGGGGTTCTTCCCAATCCAGCAATTGAACTAGGGTCTTCTAAGTGACTAGTAAAAAATATACATATATATATATATATCAGTTTTCAAGGTTCATATATAATCTAATAACACCCAAAGAAAGATTGAGGGCAGGGAGGGGAAGAAGAAGAAGAAGAAGAAGNGCAATTGAACTAGGGTCTTCTAAGTGACTAGTAAAAAATATACATATATATATATATATCAGTTTTCAAGGTTCATATATAATCTAATAACACCCAAAGAAAGATTGAGGGCAGGGAGGGGAAGAAGAAGAAGAAGAAGAAGGGGATGACAGAGGATAAGATGGTAGATAGCATCACTGACTCAGTGAACATGAGTCTGAACAAACTTTGGGAGATAATGAGGGACAGGGAAATCTGGCGTGTTGCAGTTCCTGGGGCTGAAAAGAATTAGACACAACTTAGCGACTGAACACCACCACCACACCACCCAGTTAGGCTTCATAAGTGGCTCAGTAGTAAAGAACCCTCCTGCCAATACAGAAGACGGGTTCAATCCCGGGGTCAGGAAGATCCCCTGGAGAAGGAAATGCCAACCCACTCCAGTGTTCTTGCCTGGAGCGTTCCACGGACGAGGAGCCTGGTGGGCTACAGTCCAGGGGGTCGCAAAAGAGCAGGACGTGACTTAGCGCCTAAATAACAACAGCAACATCCAATTAGAAAATGAACTAGGGAGAAGTAATCCAATTTATAAGATCTACAAAACTGCAGAGGTGTTAGGGTGGACTCTGGAATAGACACAACCTTTATGAAGAAAGCAGTGACGGTGTTTTGGTGGATGGAGTGAAGTTTGAGTTAATGAAACGCTACTGCATCCTGCAGGGGAGAGTCCAGCTCTGCCCACTTCCCTTCAACGTCCAGGGAAGTAACTGCTCTCAGAAGGTTGTTCCAAGCCTCTCACCCCTCCCTGCCACTCTCACTCTCAGATGATAACCTTGCATATTCTCCTCTTTCACTGGATAGTTTTGAGCAACCTGACTGGCCCCATTCCCTCATGTCACCCTCCTTACGCTTCTAGCTTGGATCTTCCTAGTCATGCCCTTGACCTGCCTATGGGTCCCCGTATCTTGGGCTGACTCTTCCTCTTGACTGGTTTTCAGGTATCTTCAGTTACCCAAGGGTCTGTTTTCTCCTTTTCCTCTTGCATCCTAACCTTCTCCCTCTCCACTGGATTTCCTCCTTCTGCACATTACCATGCTATTCTTTTTTTGGGGTGGGGGTGCTTTTAAAGGGCTAGACAGTAGGGCCATGTTGTTTATTGATTTTATGTATAATAGTTTGCATCTGCTGATCCCAAACTCCCAATCCTTACCTCCTCCACCCTCCTTCCCTTTGGCAACAACAAATCTGAGCTCTGTGTCTGTGAGTCTGTTTCTGTTTCATGGACGTGTTCATTTGTGTTGCATTTTAGATCCACACATGAGTGATAGCATATGATATTTGTCTTTCTCTGACTTACTTCATGTAGTATGATAGTCTCTAGGCTCATTCATGTTGCTGCAAATGGTATTATTTCATTCTTTTAATGGCTGAGTAGCATTCCTTTGTGTGTGTATACACACACACACATATATGGAGATATATACATATGGATATATATATATATACACACCACATTTTCTTTGTCCATTCATCAGTCAGTGGGCATTTAGGTTGCTTCCATGTCTTGGCTATTATAAATAGTGCTGCTACAGGCATAGAGGTGCATAGCAGGCTGTTCTTACATCTTACAAAATGACTCTCTAGACCCCATCTCCATGAATTACCACCCCATTCTTTTTTATGTGTATCAAAACTCCTTGTCTGTGCTCTGTAATCATAGACATCCCTGGACCCGCACTGGCCTTCAGTGGATGAGATCAGTAAAGAAGGAAGAGTAGCGAGAGGAGAACAGGGGTCACAGCCAGCCCGTTTGGAGGAAACAGCTCTCGTCAAGCCAGGCCTCTTTATCAAGGTCGCCGGTAACTTCCCTATTACTAAAGCCTGCGCTCAGTTCTCAGCCTGCTTTTGCCCACAGTGCACTTCTTTCTGCCTCTGGAACTTGCATAGATGTGACTGCACACAGATTTAAAACCTTTATAAGTCCAAAAAGAACACACACACAATAAACGTTTCTAAAAATAAACCATCAATTGTGGAAAATACTCATATGTGAGAGGCAAAAGATTAATGTTCTTGAAATATAGAGAGCTTTTTCAGATTAATAAAAGAGCATTAAAACCTTCCCCATGGAGTAGACAAAGGCACGAGTATAGAATTCACAGGACAAATATAAATGAAAAAAAAAAAAAATGTAAGTTCAGTCCTACCAGTAATAAATTTGAACTAACCCATCAAGGATGTGACATTCTCAAAACAGAAAGAAGAATAATGCAAAACAAAGGAGGCATGTTTATGCCCTGGCAGTGCAGTGTAGATTGCTACACAGCTATAGAAGATTTGGCCGATTTTTCCCTAAATCTTAAAATGTGCATCTCTTTCAATATATTAGTTCCACATCTGGAAGCTCTCTTGAGAGCATAATTGCACAAACAGGCAGCAGGTGTTACTGAATCTTCATAGGAGCTTAGCGAAATGCTGTGTTACAAAATACCTTTTGTTACATTAGTAAAAATTATAATGTGAATGCTTATTTCTATTCTAATTCTGGTATGTCATGGCAAAGTAGTATGTATCATACAATCTTAATTTTGTTTTTCAGTTTATCCTCAAAAAACGATAGAAGGATAAATATCCAGGTGATAAAGTGCGTGACCTGTAGGTATTAGAGATAAGGATTTACATCTTGTTTGAGTCTTCTGTGTTTTCTTTAATGGCTGTCTATTGTGATGAATTAGAGAAGCAAATGGCAACCCCCTCCTGCATTCTTGCCTGGGAAATCCCATGGATAAAGGAGTCTGGCGGGCTACAGTCCATGGATTTGCAAAGAACTGGACATGACTGAGCAATTAGCACACATGCATGCGTGTGTGTGTATATATAGACTTTGGCTATTTCAATGTATACAGATGCACAAACACACATATACATGGATACACACACATTTCCAGGTCCCCTCAGGCAGCAACCTCAACTTGGTGTGGGACATTTGGATTTTTAATTCTCAGGATTCTCCCAGGATGGAAAACTTGGAATATTCCAAATAGGGTACCCTCTTGACTTGCCTCTACACTTGGTCTCTGCCCAAGGGTGTGGGGGGATTGTTTGCTCTTTGAGACCCAGGCAACAGACCTACGCTGATAACTTAGAGTAAGCAGGTGGCAGATGCAGAGATGAGCTGCGTGGAGCTGAGCTGTGAGGTTGTGCCTCTTGGACTTGATATGTGAGCTCTTTGATTGAATATTGAAGACAAATTGAACATTTTATTTAAAGCAGAAGTAAAGACTTTGAGGAATGGAGTGGTAAAAATGTGTTATTCTTAGAAGCAGAAGTAAAAACTTTGAGGACTGGAGTGGTAAACTGTATTATTCTTAGTGAAAATGGATATTACTTCCCAAAGAAGGAAATTCGGTATGTGATTGGAGATTCATTATTACTGGGAGAGTAAAGTAGGCATTTTCATGGACTAAAATATGTATGATTGATATTAGCTTTTTTTCCCTTACAGCTGGTAGGAGTCATGTAATATAAATAGCCTCCACATGAGCTGTGCTTTCATTCTTTTAATGTCATTGTTTAGATCTTTTTGGAGTTCTTTTCTCCATTAATAAATGGAATTATTTTCTAATGGGAATATTTAACTGTTCACGTTTCAAACTGACTTTCAGCCAGCTGCATGCACACCCCACCTGCAGGGTGAATAGGAACCAGTGCAAGTACAGAGTTCTACCTCTTGCTCAGAGGTAAAGTGGCCTTGATTAGGGGAATTTACGATTAGAACACAGGAACAATGAGGCACGCATACACACACACACACACACACACACACATTAAAATTCTGTGCCGACTTTATTGCCTTGATCTGCAGAAGAAAAAAAAAAAGGTATAACTAAAAATGTACCTTATAGGGAACTTTCACATACTCTTGAAAATACTCTAGGCAGCCTTTTTAAGTGATGCCTAAAAATAAACAGAAACAGACTCACAGCCTTAGAAATTAAACTTACGGTTATCGAAGGGGAAAGGTGGGGGGATGAGATAAATTAGGAGGCTGGAATTAGCATACATACACACTACTGCATATAAAACAGATAATCACCAAGGACCTACTGTGGAGCACATGGAACTCTGCTCAGTACTCTATAGTAACCTATATGGGAAACTAATCTGAACAAGAATAGACGTATGTATATGTATAACTGAATTACCCTGCTGTATACCTGAAACTAACACAGCGTTACAAATCAACTATATTCCAATATAAATACTATTACATATATATGTGTGTGTGTGTGTGTATATATATATATATATATATATATATAT
>SJYX01003047.1:42421-111961 GCA_006410675.1 Oreotragus oreotragus | reverse complement strand
CCTTGACTAGATGGACCTTTGTTGGTAAAGTAATGTCTCTGCTTTTTAATATGCTGTCTAGGTTCCTCATAGCTTGTCTTCCAAGGAGTGTCTTTTAATTTCATGGTTACAGTCACCATCTGCAGTGATTTTGGAGTGCAAAAAAGAAAGTCTGTCATTGTTTCCATTGTTCCCCCATCTATTTGCCATGCAGTGATGGAATGGGATGCCATGATCTTAGTTTTCTGAATGTTGAGGTTTTTGTTTGTTTCTTTGTTTTGTTTTAATTTTTATTTTTACTTTATTTTACTTTACAGTACTGTATTGGTTTTGGCATACATTGATATGAATCTGCCACGGGTGTATGTGAACTCCCAGGAAACCAGAATAGAAAGAGACACATGTACCCCAATGTTCATCACCGCACTGTTCATAACAGCCAGGACATGGAAAACAACCTAGATGTCCATCGGCAGATGAATGGATAAGAAAGCTGTGGTACATATACACAATGGAGTATTACTCAACCATTAAAAAGAATACATTTGAATCAGTTCATGTTTGAATGTTGAGTTTTAAGCCAAAGTTTTCACTCTATTCTTTCACATTTATCAAAAGGCTCTTTAGTTCTTCTTCACTTTCTGACATAAGGGTGATGTTATCTGCGTATCTAAGGTTATTGATATTTTTCCCGGCAATCTTGATTCCAGCTTGTGCTTCATTCAGCCCGACATTTTGCATGATGTACTCTGCATATAAGTTAAATAAGCCGGGTGACAATATACAGCTTTGACGTACTCCTTTCCTGATTTGGAACCAGTCTGTTGTTCCATGTCCAGTTTTAACTGTTGCATCTTGACATGCATACATATTTCTCAGGAGGCAGGTCAGGTGGTCTGGTATTCCCGTCTCTTTCAGAATTCTCCACAGTTTGTTGTGATCCACACAGTCAAAGGCTTTGGCAGAGTCAGGAGAGTAGAAGTCCATGTTCTTCTGGAACTCTCTTGCTTTTTTGACGATCCAGTGGATGTTGGCAATCTGATCTCTGGTTCCTCTGCCTTTTCTACATCCAGCTTGAACATCTGGCAGTTCACAGTTCACGTCCTGTTGAAGTTTGACTTGGAGAATTTCGAGCATTACTTTGATAGTGTGTGAGATGAGTACAATTGTGCAGTAGTTTGAACATTCTTTGGCATTGCCTTTATTTGGGATTTGAATGAAAACTGACCTTTTCTAGTCCTGCGGCTACTGCTGAGTTTTCCAAATTTGCTGGCATACTGAGTGCAGCACTTTCAGAGCATCATCTTTTAGGATTTGAAATCACTCAACTGGAATTCCATCACCTCCACTAGCTTTGTTCGTAGTAATGCTTCATAAGGCCCACTTGAGTCATTTGGGGGTAGAATAAAAATTGAGAAATAATTTTTGGGAAATGCATTTGCTGGTGAGAGACTTATAGAGACAATCGTGACTTGAGTTTTAGACGTTGATAGTTTTCTAACTGAAAGAGAGTGTTTTTCTTCTTTCCAATACAAAATGAGTTGAAATTCTCTTCCAAAGGAAAAACAAATGGTGCAGGGGAAAGCAAGTGTAGACTGTTGGAGAGATTGGACCCAATCTGCTTTGAGCTCACCTTCAACCTTGCCTGGCCTGGTCACCCAGAGCCTAAAATTGTCCTCCCAGCTCTCAGGATGGATAGGTTCCCTGGTGGGTATATCCATGGAGCAGGGGAGAGACACACAGCCACCCAATTACAGCGCCACTATCCCTGGCTTCATACGGCCTGATGACTTCGTGTAGATGCACAGAGTCCCCAGCTATGCTGATTCCAGTGGTGGAAAGAAGGACCTTGCTGCTTGTCTTCTTTGAAGAAAGAATTCAGCAAGATGGTGAAAAACGATAGAAGCATTTACTAGAAGTGAAGTACAAGTGGAAAAAGCAAAATACATGTGAAAGAGCCACACAAGTGAGCTCAGAGTTGCGTGCAATAAGGGCAGCTTAGGTTGCTTATTTAGGGGTTGTTCTCTGGATATTTTCCTGGCCAGTCAACTCCATGTTTGGTCTCAGTGTGCACACACATCTCAGCCAATATGGAGTCCAGTTGCATCTTCTCCTCCTTTTTGTCCTTCCCCTAGACTCAGGGCCTTCTGTGCACAGGTGTCAGCCGGGAAATGCATAAGACGGTACTCAGCTGGGACCCAGTGTTCCCAGTAAAACCCCATTGCAGAGTATCAGCAGGATGCCAGCTACATCTGGTCAACCTGGGGCCTGTCTCCTGCCGCACGGGGTACCCTCAATAGATGGGGCACTGCCTCAATATGGTGGCTGCACCCAGGGGCCCACACTTCTTGTGCAATATGGTGGGTGCACCCAGGGTGTGCCACAGTTCTTGAAAGCCAGCAATGAGAAAAAAAGCTGTCATCCATCCATACTCAAGACCACCTGTAGGACCCAGGAATGGAACCCCTGCCCTCCTCTGCCCACCCCTACCAGGCAACCCCACATCAAGGCAGAGCAGCTGTTTTCTGCCAGCACCCCAAGAGTGAGACCAGGCAGAGGCTCCCTGCTCCGGGCATCCTCATCAGTCAGGAATAATCAACCAGCTGCCCCAGGACAGAGCAGAGAATGGCCCTCCTGTCTCGGACTGCCTTTCTCACCTGGAAGTCAGCTCTGCTCCCCGTTTCCCAGCCAGCGAGGCAGGCTGTGGGCTGCCTGCCTCTTCAGTGCCATGTCTCTCACCATCTGACCCCAGCCTGAGAGTGTGGCCTCCACGGCTGATGAAGAGGGTGGGTGGCTGGACACAGGAAACCGAGTCTGCAGATCATTCGGGTGTAGACTTGTTTGCGACTGCTGAGTGGCATGCTCATGTCTTAAGGAGCTATCGATTTGCATTTGCTCTTCTAGTTAATTCACCCATTCGTGTTCTTAGCAGCTTTGTGGAAGTCTTTTAGTTCAAGAGTAAATGACCCTGGTCTACACTGGCATTCACCGATACCAGTAATGTATAGCACTTGGCACAATTGAAGTGATCCGCTGGAGGGCTTGAAAACCAGTAGAACAAAATCCCCTCATATGACTAATCTGTGTCACCTCCAGGCTTTGCCCACATGGTCTCCTCTCCCTGGAATGTTCTTCCCCAAGATAAAGCTGTCCCCTGTCTGCGTGTTCTGTGGCACTCCCTGAGTTTCCAAGCACCTGTCCCCCCGTCAGACATGCCTGTTTATCTGGTCCCTAAGAGGCACCAGCTCCATGAAAGTAAGACGAGGCACCCTGCGCCCTCTGACATATCTGTGTAAAGCGTGAAGCCAGGCACACAGTAGCTGCTTGGTATGGGAATAAAGGAAATTACACCAGACCTCACTGGACCCCATCTTGGCCCGGAGTAGTTGTTTCTTGGCTTCCCCTGGATTCATGACATTGTCCCAGGTGCTCTTCCTTGTTCTTAAAAATCTCCTGAGATATTGAAAGTGTCCGAGAAGTGTGCTATTAGTTATGTAACATAATAAAGTACATAGTCATTAGAGTACATGACAACAGGTATACACCTGATAGGAGATAATAAGGAATCAGTCATTGTTTTCTTATACCCCTTGAGAGTGCCTTGGACTGCAAAGGAATCAAACCAGTCCATCCTAAAAGAAATCAACCCTGAATATTCATTGGAACTGATGCTGAATCTGAAGCTCTAATACTTTGGCCACCTGATGCAAATAACTGACTCACTGGAAAAGACCCTGATGCTGGGAAAGATTGAAGNGTGCCTTGGACTGCAAAGGAATCAAACCAGTCCATCCTAAAAGAAATCAACCCTGAATATTCATTGGAACTGATGCTGAATCTGAAGCTCTAATACTTTGGCCACCTGATGCAAATAACTGACTCACTGGAAAAGACCCTGATGCTGGGAAAGATTGAAGGCAGGAGAAGGGGATGACAGAGGATGAGATGGTAGTATGACATTACTGACTCAATGGACATGAATTTGAGCAAGCTCTGGGTGTTGGTGATGGACAGGGAAGCCTGGTGTGCTGCAGTCCATGGCGTCACAAAGAGTCAGACACGGCTGAGCGACTGAACAACGACAGCATACCTCTGCTACTCTAAGAAGGGCTGAGTCCTCAAGTCACATCAGTTAGTAGCCTTGTGCTGGTTTGGGGCTGAGCTCAGAGGCAAGTGAGGGGGGCTGTTGGGGTGCAGATTCTGGTACCAGACTCAGGGTTTCAACCCACGTTCTCCTGCCTGCTGTTAGGGGGAACCTGGGCAGGTGCTCCCCGTCTCTGTGACTCAGTTTCCTTAGCCATCAGAGGACCCTACCAGATAGGGCTGTCACAGGGTTCTGTTGACTGTGTGATGTTATGGACATCAGGGGGCGGGCAGTGTGGTCCCTACCTGGGGAAGCCTCATGGAACTGAGAAGAGGGGGCTTTGGGCACTGTGGTGGGACACGTCGGCCCAGCAGTGGAATAGAGACACATCTTGAGGAATGATCATAATTTAACCCATTTGTTTGGAAGGTCGGGATGGTATTTCAGGAGAGAATAGCATGATGGAGATAGATGTTTACTAAAAAAGCAGTATGGTCTCATATTTACTTTCCGTATGGTTGTCCTTCGTGGGAGGTTACAAGCCATTAAAAAAAAAAAAATTCAATGAAAGGTGAGTTTAGTGAGAGTTTCGGCTGGGCCCTTGATGTCAAGGTGCTTTTATATGGAGCTCTATCTCAGCTGCCTTGGCTTCTGGGATGGAAAGGACCAACCAGCCAGTTTCTGGAAGCAGTATCAGCCCATGCCATCCAGATCAGTGCCCTTTCCATGATTCCATCTACCTGGCGTTTCCCCTCATAGATCAAGGAACCCACTTACTAAAGGACAGAGCTCAGGTCAGCTATGAAGCAGGAAACAAAAGGCTGAAATAGACTCAAACACACAGCCAGATATCAAAGTTTACAGACTCTGGAATCGAATACTCTTTAAAATAAAACCCAGTGAGTCTGTTTTAACATAAGCATTTTCAAAGTAACAGAATTATGGATATACCCAGAGTGTGAAATTTTCCCATTTCTATTTAGTTAGCTTTGATCTCTGAAATATGTTGCCTATGTAAGCAATTCGCAGTTACTAATATTTAGGTAGTAACTGGGGAGTTATCCCTTCAAAGCTAAGCACTGTCCAGCCAGAATTATGTGTGGTGCTTTCTTGTTTTTGAAAGGACTTTGTTGTTCTTGGTTTTGTTCAGTTCCCTGTGTTGTATCTGACTCTTTGCGACCCCATGGACTGCAGCAAACCAGGCTTCCCTGTCCTTCACTGTCTCCTGGAGTTTGCTTAGATTCATGTCCATTGAGTCAGTGATGCCATCCAACCATCTCATCCTCTGCCACCCTCTTGTCCTTTTGCTTTCAATCTTTCCCAGAATCAGAATATTTTCCAGTGAGTTAGCTGTACGCATCAGGTGGCCAAAGTATTGGAACTTCAGCTTCAGTATCAGTCTTTCCGATGAATATTCAAGGTTGATTTCCTTTTGGATTGACTGGTTTGTCCTCGTTGCAGCCCAAAGGACTCTCAAGTCTTCTCCAGAACTACAGTTTGCAGGCATCAATTCTTTAAAGTCAGGCAAAGTTTGATAAAATATATAGTCTACTACTGCTGCCTTTTATGAATCTGGTGATGGAATCAAGTTTCTTTAAATAACATGAAACATGTCATAGAAGTGTGACATAAGCCCAAAATGTAATAATCCTGAGACTAAAATAATCCTTGCAAAGACCAGATCCTCTATTAATGTATTAACATGAGAGCACTGCTGATGGGACAGGTGAGATGGTTTGGATCCTTCTGTGAAAAATAATAATAACAAAAGCCAAATAAAGTAGCTGTAGTGTTCCGGGTGACATGATCGCCGTAGACCTGACCTGCTCCGAAGACTGTTGTGTAGGAGGATCATGAGGAATCCAGACAGCCACTGCGCTGATCCCAGTTCCAGAAGCGAAAGCCCCACGGAGCCAACACAGACACAAAAATAATTCATTTTACAGCTCAAGGATATGCATTCTCCCTTGTAAGATTTTCCTCTTTCAGAAGGAGAGAAAAAGAAAACAAAGGCATTGAGAACCTGGTGGGTCTTTTTGTGATAAGTCCCCTTTGTACAAACAGGCTGCTTCACTAAATGCTGATTTATGGAGGTGTTTAACACACAAGTAGAAAATGGAGTCACCAAACAATATTTGTTTTTAGATGAATAATTCACTCCTTTTCCCCACATGAGTTTTTCTCATCTGAAGCACTGGCCTTTCAGATTAAATAAATATAATGTTTCAAAGAATATGGGCATGAATATTCATAAAGACCAACACAGCGAATATAAATAAAAGCCCTTTTACATAACGTTTTATGTTTTTATGAAGACCTTATGGGGTTTTTCTGGTTGTTGTTGTTGTTCTGCTAGAATAACATTCTTCAGAGTGACTTTCCAGGACACCATATCTTCTATGGAGCCCCTATTTCTGCAGCAGTGGTACTGCCTTTCTAAATTGTTTCATGCAACAGTATTTTCCTTTACTAAGTGGAATTAAGGTAGTGCTTGCTTATGGCACAACCCATTGCCTAGCACGATGGAAACTCCTCGGTACTGTCTTTGTCTAAACAATTGGAGGAACTTTAAAAAAGAAAACAATTTTTTAATAGATTGTTTAAGGCAAGGAGATCCAACCAGTCCATTCTGAAGGAGATCAGCCTTGGGATTTCTTTGGAGGGAATGATGCTGAAGCTGAAACTCCAGTACTTTGGCCACCTCATGCAAAGAGTTGACTCATTGGAAAAGACTCTGATGGTGGGAGGGACTGGGGGCAGGAGGAGAAGGGGACGACAGAGGATGAGATGGCTGGATGGCATNATCCAACCAGTCCATTCTGAAGGAGATCAGCCTTGGGATTTCTTTGGAGGGAATGATGCTGAAGCTGAAACTCCAGTACTTTGGCCACCTCATGCAAAGAGTTGACTCATTGGAAAAGACTCTGATGGTGGGAGGGATTGGGGGCAGGAGGAGAAGGGGACGACAGAGGATGAGATGGCTGGATGGCATCACAGACTCGATGGACGTGAGTCTGAGTGAACTCCAGGAGTTGGTGATGGACAGGGAGGCCTGGCGTGCTGCGATTCATGGGGTCGCAAAGAGTCGGACACGACTGAGCGACTGAACTGAACTGAAGGATGTACCCTGAGAAATGTGGCCAGTTCATACAGATAGAGGATAGCAGAACAGTTTTTAGTATTTCTGTAGATAAGCTATGCCGCTCTGCTGTGCTCAGCTGTGTTGGACTCTGAGACCCCTTCGACTGTAGCCTGCCCGGCTCCTCTGTCCGTGGGATTTCCCAGGCAAAAACACTGGAGTGGGTTGCCATTTTCTATTCCAGGGGATCTTTCTGACCTAGGGATCGAATGCACATCTCTTGTGTCTCCTGCATTGGCCGGTGGATTCTTTANTCTGAGACCCCTTCGACTGTAGCCTGCCCGGCTCCTCTGTCTGTGGGATTTCCCAGGCAAAAACACTGGAGTGGGTTGCCATTTTCTATTCCAAGGGATCTTTCTGACCTAGGGATCGAATGCACATCTCTTGTGTCTCCTGCATTGGCCGGTGGATTCTTTACTACCGTGCTACTTGGGAAGCCCCTCTATAGATAAGTCAATGTTTTAAATCTTCAAAGTATACATACATGCAAAATTTAGCTTATCATAAACTGGGAACACAGACGGTGGAGACCATATCCCAGTTCCTTAAGGGCTGAAGGAAAAGATAGAGTGAAACAGCTGACATCTGAGTAGAAAGAAAAAAGATGAACAAATTAAGACTGCAGTTATTTTTACCCAAACAGCTGGTTTAAAAGGGGCCAGTATGTCATATTTGATTGATTACTTCTATTAATGGAATTGTCTGGGTATTCTTACTTTAACTCCTGCAATTACTCAAAGTGGAAGTGCATTGCTGTCTATTTGGGAACACTAGCTACTCAAGGCTGTGATTGCTTGTGAGCATATGACCTTATAATCAGTGCTGTTTTAATGGCATTGTACTGTATAATTTAAACCTGAGAGTTAATG
Source organism: Oreotragus oreotragus (assembly GCA_006410675.1). Taxonomy (NCBI): domain Eukaryota; kingdom Metazoa; phylum Chordata; class Mammalia; order Artiodactyla; family Bovidae; genus Oreotragus; species Oreotragus oreotragus. The sequence continues at coordinate 103,890 of SJYX01003047.1, read as the reverse complement.
AAAGTGAAGTTGATATAATTGAAATAGGAAAGGTTGAGTTTGTGATGTGTGTTCTTGACTGTCTGATACCCACTTGCCAGATTAGAAGGACGAGAAGTCCTTCATTCTCAGGGTGGGCTTGTGGTCCATTCTGGTACACACAAAAAGGGAGCCATGGAGAGATGAAAATGTTCACAGAGTCACTTTTGTAAAAATATAAGCTTAGAAAGTAGAAATTTATTCACAACCTTCTGGAAAAAAAAAAGATTTAAAAACCATCAAGGAGCACATTATTTTTTCTATCATGTATTAATAACTAGAAAGAGTGAGTAGGTGATTTCTAATGGACATCATTTTGCCTGATTGCTTCCAAATGAACTTGCTGTTTTCTTTCTTTGCATTCGATGAGAAAAATAATTTTCAAGGAAAAGGACTTCCTGGTGTTAGAACAAGCTTTTTTGGTAGAGCAGATGGATTCTCAAGGTTCTTTTTTATTTTGAATAACATGAACACCCCTGACACTCGGAGACACTCACCTTATGTTGCCCTGTTCACCTTCAGGGATTAGGATGAAGTAACATTTTAGCTTCAGCAGAAAAATCATGGCTTGTTTTTATGTTGCTTTATGACTCTGGGCAAAATACTTAATCCCTCAGTACCTGGATCTTCCTAATTGTAAGATAAGAAAACACTTGTCAATAGGTCCTGTTTGTCGTGTTTTTTGAGATCATCAAAATATTGATTCTAGGTTGGATGACGTTGTTTCCGTACACTAACAATTATTTCTGGAAATATTCTACCTGTTCCCAGTTCTTTTTTCTGTTGTTTCTAAAGACTTTTTCCTGCAATTCTAAGACCTTATGAAGCCTGGGCATTTTGGGAAATGGTTTTCTTAGAAGCCATGCTTACCAATTATTTTGCCAATAGGTTAACATCATAAGTCTTTGGAAGTCCCAAAGGCAGTGACCTATATTTGAAGTTTTCATTAGAGTAGAACATCATTTATGATACCAGTTGCTGTATTAGTCAGGTTTCTGCTCTGATAATTCTGAATAACAAGCAAATCCAAGTGACTTCCAAAAGGGCAGGTGGGGAACTTTGCTGGTGTTCCAGTGGTTAAGGATCCACTTTGAAATGCAGGAGACTCAGGTCCAAACCCTGGTCATGGAACTAAGACCCTCATGCCTTGAAACACCTAAGCCTGCATACCACATCCACTGAGGCTGCGTGCCAGGACTGGAGAGTCTGTGCAGTGCAAGGAAAGATCTCGCAATACACAGCAAAGACACGTGAACTGAAGCCTCTGAAAGCCTCCACTCTGAGCAGGTAGCTGTCACTTCGGCACACTTTCTCATTACTGAAAGTAAGTCTCATGACCAAGTCCAAAGCCAGTGGGGTAGAGATGAATACTCCGGCTACTCATCTCCCTGGCAAGGGCGAGGTGAGAAGAAAGAACTGTGTCCACATCTCCTCTGTTAGGAAACTGAGCCTAACTGAGCCAAGTTCAAGGTGCCCTGTGTCCTCGTTGTTATTTTGACCAAGTGACCACCATGCGGAACAAACTTTTAAAAAACTGAGGAGGGGCTCTGGGAAACAGGAGGATGGTGTGGAAACACTATCCTGTTTTTCCAGACTCAGGAAACGCCATGCAAACGCTTTAAAGACAAGGATGGCGGCTCACATTCAGACAAAGCAGCTTGCTCATTACAGGTGGATTGCAGTTGCTTAATTTTATTTGTTTTACTTTTGACTCTGCTAAGTCTTCATCACTTTTGCGAGGGCTACTCTCTAGCTGTGGTGTGCTGGCTGCCCACTGCAGTGGCCTCTCTTACTGGGGGGCATGGGCCGTAGGGCATGAGGCCTCAACAGTTGTGGCACGTGGGTTTAGTTGCCCTAAACTAAAGGGCATGTGGAATCCTCCCAGACCAGGGATCAAACATGTGTCCCCTGCATTGCTAAGCAGATTCTTATACACTGTGCCACCAGGGAAGTCTGGTTTTTTAGTTCAAAATAAAATTTTCAGTTCAATTCAGTCGCTCAGTTGTGTCTGACTCATTGCAATCCCATGGACTGCAGCACACCAGGTTTCCCTGTCCATCACCAACTCCCGGAGCTTGCTCGAACTCACGTCTATTAAGTCAGTGCCATGCAACCATCTCATCCTCTGTCGTCCCCTTCTCCTCCTACCTTCAGTCTTTCCCAGCATCAGGGTCTTTTGCAATGAGTCAGTTCTTCGCATCAGATGGCCAAAGTATTGGAGCTTCAGTTTCCTCATCAGTCCTTCCAATGAACACCCAGAACTGATCTCCTTTAAGATGGACTGGTTGGATCTCCTTGCAGTCCAAGGGACTCTCAAGAGTCTTCTCCAACACCACAGTTCAAAAGCATCAATTCTTTGCTGCTCAGCTTTCTTTATAGTCCAACTCTCACATCCATACATGACTACTGGAAAAAACATAGCTTTGACCAGATGGACCTTTGTTGGCAAAGTAATACCTCTGCTTTTTAATATGCTGTGTAGGTTGGTCTGACAAAACATGGTCAACTGGAGAAAGGAATGGCAAACCAGTTCAGTATTCTTGCCTTGAGAACCCCATGAATGGTATGAAAAAACAAATTTTTAGTTCTAAACAAATCAGACTTGCAGACAGACACTGCTGTCTTTATGTGAGTGTCGGGTGGGAAAAGGAGTACAGGAAACACATGAACAAATTTGGAGATTATCCTTCACTCCCAGGGATGTGACCTGTTTAAGAGCAAGGACCGTATATTATCCCTGAAAGCGAACAAAATGCCTCATATATTGTGGAGTTAAATACTGGTGAATCAGTGAATATGTGAATGATGAAGAAAGGAAGAGTAAACATATACGTAGCTGGATAGCCAGGTCCAAAAGAAAAAACAAGAGAGACAGAAGGGACCGTGGAAGGGAAAATAGGAAACTGCATTAGTCATCACTGTCTCAAAGTAGGAGCTGAGGGTTTGGACAGACAGGGCTGGCTTTTGTTCCCCTAGGATAGCAGGTTTTTTTTTTTTTTTTTTAACATCTTACTATTCTCTTTGTTCATGCTTTTAAAAATGTATGATATACCTCCCACCTATTTTAAATTAAAAAAAAAAAGGCACAGTGAAGGTTATTGTTTTACTTCTGACTCCATCATTAATCTCTCTTAACTGTGAATAACATTTTCAGCAGAAGAATGAAAGCTACCCTGTGATTCATGATTTCATCAGTACTCTTTGGAGCCCAGGCATTCCATCAAGGAACATAATATGTATTCTTTCCCTTAATAATATAACATTTAAAGAAATGTTTTCATATTCTGTAAAGATGGAGTTGATATGCAGAAAATATTCTTGGCCAAAAATATCTTTGGAAGAAAAATAAAAACTTTTCATCATTGAGTCTTCAAGGTGTCCCAGAGTTTTTATCCTGAAGGATGGTCATTAAGGATGTTTTAGAATAGCATAGAGTTAATTTCCTAGAACTTCTAAGCATATTTTTCATAGTAAGATGGAGTTCTCCTTGAACTTTGCAGAGTTCAATGAGAGATACAACTTGATGGCTCAAATGGACAGTTCAGTTCCTTCTTCTGAAATGAGAGCTTCCAACTGGAAAATCAGAACAGCAGAACTGGGCAGTGACCACAGGAGGAAGGTGTGTCAAATGGCCCAGATGTCACATGTGAGCAGTAATTGCTGGCCAGGGGTTTTTGGCTTATGTAGTAGAAGTGAAGCTCGAAATAAATTTTTTTTTTAATTTTTATTTTTTTAATTTTTTTTTAAATTTTATTTTACTTCACAGTACTCTACTGGTTTTGGCATACATTGACATGAATCCGCCACGGGTGTTCTGTCTTCATTGGTGCCCCCTGTTTTCCCCCTGGTTTCAATGACTTTCGTCTTCTGTGTTTTTCTCGGTCAGCCTAGCTAACGTTTTGTCAATTTTTTCCATCTTTTCAAGAAACCACCTTTGGTTTTTGCAGTTCTCTCTGTCACTTTTGTATTCTCTATCTCGCTTATTTGTGCTCTAATCTTTATTGTTTTCATTCTTCTGAGTTTGGGTTTCACGCAGTCTTCTTTTTCTTGTTTCTTAAGGCATGAAGTTAGGTCACTGATGTGTAATTTTTTTTAAACATAGGCCTATAATTTATAGCTCTGGATGGCAGGAAGCGTGGAACTCTGCTTTCACTGCATCTCAAGTTTCGGTATACTGTGCTTTCATTTTCATTTACTGCCAAATATTGTCTAATTTTCCTTGTAAATCTCTCTTGAACGTATTAACTTTGACACGTGACTGTGAATTTTCTAGTTTTCCTTCAGTTATTGATTTTTAGTTTCATTCCATCATAGTCAAAAAGACTCTTGGTATGATTTCAGTCTTTTAAGATTTATTGAGACTCGATTTATGGCTTAAGATATATTAGACAGTGTTCCGTATGTACTTGAGCAAAATGTGTCTTCTGTTGTTGTGGGGTGGAGTGTCTTCTGATGTTTTTGGGGGGANAAGACTCTTGGTATGATTTCAGTCTTTTAAGATTTATTGAGACTCGATTTATGGCTTAAGATATATTAGACAGTGTTCCGTATGTACTTGAGCAAAATGTGTCTTCTGTTGTTGTGGGGTGGAGTGTCTTCTGATGTTTTTGGGGGGAGTGTCTGCTGCTGTTGTTGGGGGAAGTGTCCGCAGCTGTTGCTGGGTGGAGTGTCTCCTGTTGTTGCTGGGGAGAGTGTCTGCTGTTGTTGGGGGGAGTGTCTGCTGCTGTTGTTGGGGGGAGTGTCTGCTGTTGTTGTTGGGGGGAGTGTCTGCTGCTGTTGTTGGGGGGAGTGTCTGCTGCTGTTGTTGGGGGGAGTGTCTGCTGTTGTTGAGTGGAGTGTCTGCTGTTGTGGGGTGGAGTGTCTGCTGCTGTTGTTGGGGGGAGTGTCTGCTGTTGTTGCTGGGGGGAGTGTCTGCTGTTGTTGTGGGGGGGAGTGTCTCCTGTTGCTGGGGGGAGTGTCTGCTGCTGTTGTGGGGTGGAGTGTCTGCTGTTGTTGGGGGGAGTGTCTGCTGCTGTTGTGGGGTGGAGTGTCTCCTGTTGTTGCTGGGTGGAGTGTCTCCTGTGTTGTTGAGGGGAGTGTCTGCTGTTGTTGTTTGGGGGCGTGTCTGTTGCTGTTGCTGGGTGGAATGTCTGCTGTTGTTGCTGGGTGGAGTGTCTGCTGTTGTTGCTGGGTGGTAGCTTTCCTGGAGCTACCAGGGAAGCCCAGTCTAATATTATATATATTATAATATAATGTCTTGTNTGTTGTTGAGGGGAGTGTCTGCTGTTGTTGTTTGGGGGCGTGTCTGTTGCTGTTGCTGGGTGGAATGTCTGCTGTTGTTGCTGGGTGGAGTGTCTGCTGTTGTTGCTGGGTGGTAGCTTTCCTGGAGCTACCAGGGAAGCCCAGTCTAATATTATATATATTATAATATAATGTCTTGTAATGTCTTTTCTTTTTTTTGACTTAAGTATAGCCACCTCAGGTCTCTATTGATTACTGTTTGCATGGAGTATCTTTTCACTTTCTACCTATTTGTATGTGTGCACATGAAGTGAATCTCTTGTAGACAGCACTTAAGCAAATTCATTTGTGTTGTTAATTCCTAAAAGAGCGGCTTACTTCCACCGTGTCATTCTCTGTTTCTTGTTGGTCATGTCTTTTTGCTGTTGCTTTCTGCATTAGTGTCATTAATGACTAATTGATCTTTTTTTTCTGGTGTGCCATTTTGTCACTTTTTCATCTCTTTATTTATATATACATTCATTTTCTCTTAAGTGATTACGCTGGAGATTTGTCATTAGCATACAGCTTTATAATAATCAAGTTTGAAATCATATGATTTTAGTTTCAGTAAAAACTCTGATATTTACGACTTGTGCCCCAAGCTGAATGTTCTTATTGTCACAAGTTTTCTTTATACATATTGTATCCATTAACTTTGTAGTTTTATAATTATTGTTTATACCTTGGTGGCTCAGACGGTAAAGCGTCTGCCTGCAATGCGGGAGACCCAGGTTCGATTCCTGGGTGGGGAAGATCCCCTGGAGAAGGAAATGGCAATCCACTCCAGCACTCTTGCCTGGGAAAATCCCATGGACGGAGGAGCCCGATAGGCTACAGTTCATGGGGTCGCAAAGAGTCGGACACGACTGAGCAACTTCACTTACTCACTTACTTAAAGTCATATAAAAAACAAGATGAATTATGGAATAAAAATGCTACTGACTTTTATATTTACTTGTGTAGCTGCATTTACTGTCATTCTTTGATTTCATACAGTTTCAAGTTACTGTCTTGTATCTTCATTTTGAGCTGAAAGATTACTTTGGAATTTTTTGTAGGACATGGGCCGGCAAAGAGATCGTTAGGTTTTGTTAATCTGGGACTGTATTAAGTTCTCTTTCACTTTTGAAGGACAGCTTTGGCAAATCTGAAACCATTGGTTGATGGTTTTTTTCTTTTAACGGTTTAAACACATCATCCCACAGTCTTCTGGCCTCTGTGGCTTCCGAGGAGAAATCAGCTATTTGTCTTATTGAGGAGCTCTTGTGCGTGACAGCTCACTTCTTGCTGCTTTTCTGACCTTTGACAATTTGACATACATTGTCTTAGTGTGAATCTCTTTCAGTTTATCTTCATGGAGTATGTTGAGCCTCTTAGGTGTATAGATTCACGTCTTTTATCAGTTTTGAAAGTTTTTGACCAGTTCTTCATGTAACCTCTTTGCCCCTTTCTCTCCCCTCCTGTGGACTCCCATTTTGCCTGTATCGGTGCGTCCTTGTTGTCCCACAGCTGTCTGAGACTCTGTCCATTTTCTTCATGATTTTTTCTTTCTGATCCTCAGACTGGCTAATTTCAAGAGACCTGTCTTTAACTTGCACGATTATTTCTTTTGCCTGCTTAAATTGGCTGTTGACTACCTCATTAGTGAAATTTTCATTTCAATTATTTTACTTTTTAAATTTAGGATTTCTATTTTAAAATATATCTTTTAATGGATATTATTTATTTGATGAGACATTGTCCTCATGTATTCCTTTATTTCATTGTAAATTGTTCCCTTTAGTTTTTTAAAAGCATACTTAAAACAGCTGATGTAAAGACTTTTTCCAATAAGTCCAATATCTGGATTTTCTCAAGCACAGTTTCTGTTGCCTGATTCTTTGCCTCTGTGTGGGCCATGCTTTCTTGTTTCTTAGCATGTTATGTAATTCTTTGTTGATAACTGGAATATTACGTGATAATATGTGGAAACTCCGGAGTTCAGATTCTCCCATCCTGCCTGGTGTTCATTGGTATTGCTGTTTGCTTTTGCTGCTGTTGTTTGGATGTTCAGTGACTTTCTGAATGAATTGTGTAAAGTCTGTGTGTGTGTGTGTGTGTGTGTGTGTACAAGATACTGAAGTCTCTCTTCAGTTAGCTTATTGGTCAGCTAGTGATTTCCTTTGATGTCTGTAACCTGTACGTCTCCCAGTTTTTGCCAGGGGACTTTGCATGGGTGTTGTTGCATGCATATAACTCAAAGCTGTATCCACCTCTGCCTTTACTTCAGGCTTTCATGAGACTGATGTGTGAGTTCAGGACCTTCTCAGGTGTCTTCTGAGTATCATGGATGTTTGGCCTTCTAGATGCCCAGGAAGAGGTCAGAGCTTTCCAAAGCCATCTACTAACATCTCATCAACCAGCTTTTCCTTTTAGGCCCATTGATTAGCCTGTTGTCTGCCAGTTGTTATCCACAAACACAGACAGCCATGTTCATTAATTGCCTGTGATTATTTTTTAACAAATACCCCTGGGGAAAAGCTGTTTTTCCTTGGTGAGCTTCTGCTCAGACTTGGATAATGAATAAATAAAGACAGCCTTGTGAGTGAGGTTTTGCAAGGAACCACTGCTGCTGCTGCTAAGTCACTTCAGTTGTGTCCGACTCTGTGCGATCCCATAGACGGCAGCCCACCAGGCTCCCCCGTCCCTGGGATTCTCCAGGCAAGAACACTGTAGTGGGTTGCCATTTCCTTCTCCAATGCATGAAAGGGAAAAGTGAAAGTGAAGTCGCTCAGTCATGTCCGACTCTTTGCGACCTCATGGACTGCAGCCCACCAGGCTCCTCCGCCCATGGGATTTCCCAGGCAAGAGTACTGGAGTGTGGTGCCATTGCCTTCTTTGGCAAGGAACCATTAGTCAGCTTAAATAATGACTATTCTCTGGGAATGGAACTTTGAAAGAGCCCTCATTTCATTCTTTACCTACCAGGAGGCTTCTAGTTGCTGGTTTTCATTGTGATGAGGACTGTTGGTTTTCAAGGCTGCGTCAGAACCAGGGAGGAGGGTATGAGGATTGGGCAAGTAAGATACCACATTTTGCTGTTCTTACCAAGATGTGGCAGTTTTTCTCGACTGTATGCTCCTCAGATTGCTAAGAAGCCTTTGGCTAATTTCCAGAGCTTTGAGAAAGTTGAGTACAACAATTTTTGCAAATGTCTTAGTTGATTTCATGGAAGAGAGTCTTTTAAAAAAGTTATTGTTTTGCCATTTTGCTAACGTGTCTTAGGATGATTTTTAAATATTGAAAGCAGCCTTGCATTTCTTGGATTATGCCCATTTGGTGGTTTGTGCTGTTCTTTTTATATGTTACTGGATTCAGTTTGAAAATATTTGGGTGAGTACTTTTGTGCATGAGGAATTTTGGTTTGTAACTTTCTTACGCTGTCTTTGTCTGGCTTTGGTATCAGGATAATGCTGGAATCACAAAATGCGTTGAAAAGTATTCTCTTTGCTTCTGTTTTCTGAAAGAGATTGTGTAGAATCTATGTTGTTATATTCTTTCTTTAACTTCTTTTGTAGTTATTTCCCTGGGTAAACCAGGGAAGTCATCCTGGCCCAGAGATTTCTTTTTTTGGAGGTCTAAATAACAAAAACATTTTATCTATGCTTATGAAAGTGTATAGTTTATCTGTTTCCTCTTGGCAAGGTTTTTTTTTTTTTTTTTTAGTTTTTCGATTTTAAGAAATTGATTACTTCATCAGATTTGTGTATTTCATGCTCATAGAGTTGTTTGTAGTATTCCTTTGTTCACTTTTAATATCTGCAGTATTTGTAGTGATAGTTCTCCCTTCATTCCTGGTATTGTTAGTTTATATCTTCTTTCTTTTTCTTGTTAAAGGTTTATCAATTTTATTGATCTTTTCAAAGAACTAGATGTAGGTTTCCTTGATTTTATTTTTAACTTCATTAAGTTATATTTATTATTTTCTTCTTTCTAATCTTTTCTTTTTTGAATTTCTTAAGGTATAAACTTAGATTTCTGATTGAACTTAGATTTCTGATTGAAATCTTTCTTCTTTTCTAATATAAAATTTAATACTTTAAATTTCCTTTAAGTGCTGCTTTAACTTTATCCTTCAAATTTGGATATGCTGTATTTTCACTGTTATTCAGTCTAAAACATTTACTAATTTTGCTTGAAACTTCTTTGACTGCTGTATTATTCAGAGGTGTGTTGTTTAATTTCCAAGTGCTTAGAGATTTTGCTTTTACCTCTCTGTTGTTGATTTCTAGTCTATACTAGCACATACTTTATGTTTTTTAGATTTTAGAAATGTTTAGAGCTTTCTTAGTAAACCACAGTATGGTAGATGTTGGTGACTGTTCCACGTCTACTTGAAAGGGATGCCTAGTTTGCCCTTGGGTGGAATGTCTTACACGTGTCCGATCACGCTGGTTACTGGTTCAGCATCTAACGGTGTTCTGTCTGTGAGTTCTAGCAGGTATTGTGTGAAGAGGGCTGACGCCTCCAGCTGTAACTGTGGCATTTCTGGCTTTACCCTCAGTTCTGGCAGTCTCCGTTTCATGTATTTTGAAGCTCTGCTATTTGGTGCTTACTCATTTAGAATTGTTATGTCTTCTTTGTATGTTGACTGGTTTATCTTTAGGTAGTACCCCTCTTTATTGCTGGTAATTTTTTTGGCTCAGAAGTCTATTCTAGTTGATACTAATGTAGATATGCAAGATTTGTCTTGATTAGTGTTTGCATTGTATATATTGTTTCACTTTTTTATCTATACATATTTGATGTGAGTTTCTTGCAGACAGCATAATGTTGGGTCATTTTTACACATCCAGACAATCTCTTTCTTATAATAGGTGTGTTTAGACTAGACTTGTTATTAATGCGGTAATTATTTGAATTCTGGTCTACTGCCTTAATATTTATTTCTGTTTTTTCTCTTTTTACCTTTCCTATCTTTTTGGGTTATTTGTGATGTTTTTAGTATTCCATTTTAATTTGTCTGTTGTGACACAGTAGTTACCCTAGGGATTGCAATAAACATACTCCTCACCATCTGTTTAGAATCCAGAATTTTACTACTTCGGTTGACTTGTAGAACTTTTATATAAGTTCATCTCTTCTTTATGTTACTAATTGTCTTATTTATGTTACTGATTGTCTTATGCATCATCTCTGTGTACATTGTACACTTATTCAGACAGTGTGATGATCTTTGGCTTTTAACTATCAAACATTTTAAAGAATTCAAGAGGAGAGGTACAGTGTATTTTATTTATCCAGTGTATTAGTCAGCTCAGGTTTTTATAGCAAAATACCACAGATTGTTTGGCCTCAACAACAAAACTTTATTTTTCCTCGCAGTTCTGAAGGTTGGAAGTCCAATATCAAGGTGCCATCATAGTCATTTTCTTGTGAGAGCTCTCTTCCTGTATCTTCACATGGCCTTTTCTTGTGGACAAAATGTAGCAAAGTTAGGTTAAGGTAATATCTGAACTGGCAGGGGAAAAAAGGGAAATTTCTAGGTTAGAAGCGAAGATGGAATGAAAGACTAAAGCAGTCAGTGATGGGTTGGTACGCTGATGTTGTTGTGGGGTTTTGGTTTCAGGGATCTGGGTCTGACTTGCAAATAGGCAGTAGAAACTTTGGTTCAAGAGAGTTAGGGGAGTGGAACTGAGACAACTGTACAGATCTGAGAACCGTATAGAACCACGTGTTTAAGGAAGAGTTGAACCAGAAAAGTAAACTACCCATAGCCCAGGGAGGTGTCAAAGTATTTTTCTATTTTCCTCGGCTTGGCTTGGCGAAAAGAAATGGATTGGAATGTGAATTTATCATATTTGGGACCCCAGAATAAGAAGTTAAGCTAAAAATGAAGCTCTAGGCCAACGATACTCCTGGAATACCCGACAGGAGTAAATGTAAAGTGTTCAGGAGGGATAGCCCTCCACTATCAGGTCATACTTAATGAATCCCTGGGGAATTCCTTGGGAGTTCAGTGGCTGGGACTCTCCACTTTCACTTGCAAGGGCCTGAGTTCAATCCCTGATTGGGGAATTAAGATCCCATAAGCTGCGTGGCATGGCCAAATAAATAAAAGTCTTTAAAAAAGAATCCCTGATAAATATGCTCTCACAATAAAAATCTAAGTATCAGAGGAATTATCCAATATAAATGAGAGTTGGAACTTACAAACATAAGCAAGATGAGACCACCCAGGAACTTCATATGATAGAACAACAGTCTGAAAGAGAATATAAATCTATTTTAAATGATTAAAAAGACGTATGCTGCTGCTGCTGCTGCTAAGTTGCTTCAGTCGTGTCCAACTCTGTGCGACCCCATAGATGGCAGCCCACTAGGCTCACCCTTCCCTGGGATTCTCCAGGCAAGAACACTGGAGTGGGTTGCTACTTCCTTCTCCAATGCATGAAAGTGAAGTCGCTCAGTCATGTCCGACTCTTAGCGACCCCATGGACTGCAGCCTACCAGGCCCCTCCATCCATGGGATTTGCCAGGCAAGAGTGCTGGAGGACTTGAAAACATAAGAAAAAGTGTAATACTAGGGAAAAGAACAGGCAGATTTAAAGGAACAAATGAAATTTCTTGGAAAGGAAACATAAAATTTATAATGAACAATTTAGAAGAGGAATCAACAGCAAATTAAACACAGTTGAACATAAAATTACTGAATTAGAAGATATATCTGAGAAAGTTACTCAGAATGAATCAAAAAGAAGTAAAAAATAGCAGTGAATAACAGAATAGAGATGAGAAGCAGGCCACGTGTATGTCTAAAAAGACTTCTAGGAGAGACTGGAAATAATGAGGAAGATGAAATAATGAAAGAAATAATTGGAGACATTTTAGAAATGATAAAAGACATAAATCCTAAACTGTAAGATTTGTAAGTAATAATGGAAATTGTAAAAACAGTCACAGCTAGACATATTATAGTGAATTGCAGAAGGTCAAAAACCAAGAGGAGATCTTCAGTTCAGTTCAGTCACTCAGTCGTGTCCGACTCTGCAACCCCATGAACTGCAGCACGCCAGGCCTCCCTGTCCATGACCATCTCCCGGAGTTCACTCAAACTCAACTTCCATCGAGTCAGTGATGTCATCCAACCATCTCATCCTCGGTCATCCCCTTCTCCTCCCGCCTTCAATCTTTCCCAGCATCAGGGGCTTTTCCAATGAGTCTACCCCATGAACTGCAGCACGCCAGGCCTCCCTGTCCATGACCATCTCCCGGAGTTCACTCAAACTCAACTTCCATCGAGTCAGTGATGTCATCCAACCATCTCATCCTCGGTCATCCCCTTCTCCTCCCGCCTTCAATCTTTCCCAGCATCAGGGGCTTTTCCAATGAGTCAGTTCTTCGCATCAGGTGGCCAAAGTATTGGAATTTCAGCTTCAACATCAGTCCTTCCAGTGAACACCCAGGACTGATCTCCTTTAGGATGGACTGGTTGGATCTCCTTGCAGTCCAAGGAACTCTCAAGAGTCTTCTCCAATACCACAGTGAAAAAGCATCAGTTTTTCAGCACTCAGCTTTCTTTATAGTCCAAGTCTCACATCCATACATGATCACTGGAAAAACCATAGCCTTGACTAGATGGACCTTTGTTGGCATAGTAATGTCTCTGCTTTTTAACATGCTGTCTAGATTGGTCATAACTTTCCTTCCAAGGAGTAAGCATCTTTTAATTTCATGGTTGCAGTCANTATAGTCCAAGTCTCACATCCATACATGATCACTGGAAAAACCATAGCCTTGACTAGATGGACCTTTGTTGGCATAGTAATGTCTCTGCTTTTTAACATGCTGTCTAGATTGGTCATAACTTTCCTTCCAAGGAGTAAGCATCTTTTAATTTCATGGTTGCAGTCACCATCTGCAGTGATTTTGGAGCCCAAGAAAATAATGTCAACCACTGTTTCCACTGTTTATCCATCTATTTCCAAAGAGAAAAAAGATTAATGGGATGATATTTATTCTTCTTTAGGTTTATTAACAGCAATGAAGAGCACAGAGTAAATGGAGAGAATTTACCATTCACAAAATCTCACTGAAAGAATCACCAATGAATTTATTTTATAAAGAAGAAAATCAAATCTGGAATAACAGAATGGGTTCTAGACTAGTGTGATATGAAGCAAATACAGTAAGTTAGTTAAAAAAGAACATCTGACTACAAGGCCAAGGATTTGATTACACAATTTGATTACACCAGTGGTGGTTGGCCTGCTAGAAGTTGTAGACTGTATTAGCATATTAATGTTCCTGTGACAAGAGTATCGCCTGTTTTTGGTAACATGGTATAAGGAACTCTCCCTGAGAATACCAGTTCTTTGATGTGCCAGCCTCAAATTATGCCTCCCTTTGTTAGAGTCATTATGAGATCACAGGTGATGAGTAAACCTGGGTTGTAGCATCTATCAACCTGAACACGATTGAACTGGGAGCGTTCAGATTCCAAGAACTATCCTGTTCCCGGCTTTGTGCCTCTTCTGCGTGTGAAGTTCCCTGCATTGAGAAAGCTAGGAATAGGGGACGACCGAGGATGAGATGGCTGGATGGTATCACGGACTCGATGGACTTGAGTCTGAGTGAACTCNAGAACTATCCTGTTCCCGGCTTTGTGCCTCTTCTGCGTGTGAAGTTCCCTGCATTGAGAAAGCTAGGAATAGGGGACGACCGAGGATGAGATGGCTGGATGGTATCACGGACTCGATGGACTTGAGTCTGAGTGAACTCCGGCAGATGGTGATGGACAGGGACGCCTGGCGTACTGCGATTCATGGGGTCGCAAAGAGTCGGACACGACTGAGCAACTGAACTGAACTGGGGCCAAGGCATTCTAGTTTTGAGTTCCAGAAGGCGAGCCCTCATCCAGTTCTAGAAATTTGATTGTCTCTGTCCACTTGTTCCACGCCATCCTCAGAGCCCGCATTGATGTTTTCCAGGGAGTACCCAGCATGCGGGAAAGTGCAGGCTGAGGTGGGGGCCAGTGCCACGCTAAGCTGTAAGGTAGCCCAGACAGAGGTTACATGATTCAAAGAGGGAAGAGTATGGAGGTGTATGTGGAGGCCAGGGTCTGCATCTGGAGCCTGGTGGTGCAGCAGGTGGGCAAGGAAGAGGCTGAGGAGTCTGGTTGAAAAGTCGGGACCTGGAAGGTTTCCTTCCAGCTCAGTGTCACAGGTGGGTTCCTTGAAGCATCTTAATGTCCCTCAAGTTAACTATTAGGGAGTGAGGAGTGTGTGATCATGCCACCGCTTCCTCACAAAACTTAGACATAGCAGCTGACAGGTATTAATCATATGCCTAGGGCCAGATTCTATGAATGCTTCTTGTCTATTTACTTGTGTCAGTTTCACAGCCGCTTCAGGAAGAGGAATTCCCATTTTAAGATAAGGCACGAAAAAGAAACTCCATAACTTGCCAAAGTTCGTATAGCCAGAGAAATACAGAGCCAAGAGTTTAGCCCAATATTCTGAGGGTTATTTTCTCTCAATATCAAATAACAGTTTTAACAATCCACCCTCCAAACTATATTAATTTTTTTTTTTAAAGAGACTATTCCACCACCTTCCAGATTCCATGTATTTTTTGGAACATCAACTGTCAGATTTATCTTCCCTCAAGGTCCCATCTTTCTTTCCCTGTTGTGTTTAAGATACTGTTTTTGACTTTCAGCGGTTTATATTGACGCACCTAGGTATGGTTTTCTTTGTATTCATCTTGGTTAGAATTCCAGAGCATTTTGAGTGCAGATTTCTGTCTTTGCTCAGTCATGGAGGACGTTTTCCTCATGTGCCTCTCATGTATCTCTCTTTCTCGCTGCCTCAATTCTTCTCTTTACTTCAGTCGGGATGCTTTCTTTAACTCTGTCTTCTAGTTCACTAGTTTTCTGTTCCTTTGTATCTAATCTGTTGTCAAATCCATTTATAGTGTGTCTGCTTTCAGTTCTATCCTCCCATTTTATAATTTATGTCTGTTTAATTTCTTATAGAATCTATAGATTCTAGAGTTGGTAGTAAACTTTTTATATTTGACCTATTTTCTTTTCTTTCATATTAAAGAAATACTGTCACGCTTATATATCAGCTTCCCAGGTGCAGGAGACACAAGAGACATGGGTTCAGTCCCTGGGTTGGGGAGATCCCCTGGAGGAGGAAGTGGCAACCCACTCCAGGGTTATTGCCTGGGAAATCTTATGGATAGAGGAGCCTGGTGGGCTACAGTTCATGGAGTTGCTAAGAGTCAGACACAGCTTAGCAACTGAGCACATGGAGACAGCATGGTTATATCCGGGTCTGATAGCCATGAAACGGGTCATCTAAAATTGCCTTTCTAAAAATTCCTATTTACTCCTGTCCTTGGCATGCCAGTGAATTTTCAGTTGATGGTCAGATTTTTTTTTTTTTTTGAACATGGATGATGTTATCTTACTTTAGAAAGAGGATCAGTGTTTCTTTTGCTAGGGATAAAGGAAACAACTAAGAATTTTAGTCTGTCCCGGTACTGCACCGACTCAAGGCTGCATTGCAGTTTTGATCAGGGTCGTCTGTCTCTGATTGGCTTCTAGTCTTGGGCATCCTCCAAGGATTCCTGCAGAGACTTGGGCAGGGGTAAGGGTCTTTTTCCAAGCAGAGACTCAACCCTATCTTTGTCTCTCTGTTAATGCAAGGTGCTAAAATGTCTGCTATACTTTTCAGAGATCTTCTGGTTAGCTTCACAGTCCCCTGGGTCATGCAGCTGGGGAAATCATCAAACATCTTGGGGGAAATGTGACTGAGTGTGGGGCTCAATTCCTCAAAGTCTCTTTTCCCTGGAGGCTTGCCTTCTCAATCTCTAACTCCGTCTCTCTATTCACACAAGGTGTCCACAGCATGTTCCTGTTTCATAGTAGCGACCCTATACCTTTTAGTGTCATGCTGTACCAAGGAGCAGCAATGTCCACAGGAGAAAATCGGATGCCCAGTGTGATTCTAAAAGTGCAATTCCCTTTTACCTTCCTCACTCATTCCATATCTTTCCCTTTAGAAGAGCCCTGGCTCTAGGTCTCATCTCTATTATAATGACCCACTCAGCTTTCTTCAAGGCTCCCTCCCTTCTATCATTTAGCCTTCACCTAAACATCACTCCTTAGCCAGGTTTGCTCTGACCGCCATATCTAAGCCACCAATCAGTCCCTTTTCTCTAGCATATCACTTACTTCATCACAGCACTCAACTTAGCATTCCATCATTGTCAGGTTTATATGTTTGTTTATCTTTCCTCAATAGAAAGTAGGATCTATAAGAACAGAGACTGTGTCGTACACATTTCCAGCTGTGGGGTAGCATTCCAAGCTACCACCACAGTGCCTGCAGATAATAGACCCTTCGTTGACATTAGTTTCATCAGTGATTGAGTGAATAAGTGAATGACTGCATCTATAGCATGGAATCTCTGCGATCCTCTCTGTATTTATTTAAATTTAATGGCGTATGCACAGTTATTAAAATTGGTGATATGAGCTGTTGGCAAGGATGTGGAGAACTGGAACTCCACACACTTAGGTTGGCAGCCTAAGTTGGTAAAACAGGTTTGATCAACTGGAAATATCTGCGAAAGCCAAAAGCAGATTCTTCTGTGTTCCAGAAGTTGTAATGCTCTAAAAGATACATGAAAGAATGTCCATAGCAACTTCACACATCATATCGCCACATTGGAGGCAACCCAAGTGAACCATAAGGGAACAGGGAGAAAATAAATCATGGTGCTTGCTCATGCAACAGATCCTATACATCGGTATGAAAGAACAGGCTCCTGCCACGTGCATAGTGTAGGTAGATCTTACAGGCATTATGCTATGGGTATGAAAGAACAGTCTCCTGCCACGTGCATAGCGTAGGTAGATCTTACAGGCATTATGTTATCAGAATGAAAGAACAGGCTCCTGCCACGTGCATAGTGTAGGTAGATCTTACAGGCATTATGCTGAGTGAAAGAAAATAGACCCAAAGAACATATAATGTTTAATTCCATTCATGTGAAATCGAAGAACAGGTAAAAGTAGTTGATGGTGATAAAGGTCAAAAGGTGACTTTTGGGAGTGATCAGTAGTGAATCGGGAGCTGGAAATGTTGTCTATTGATGGAAGAAGCACAAGGTGGAATCAAGATTGCCGGGAGAAATGTCAATAACTGCAGATATGCAGATGACACCACCCTTATGGCAGAAAGTGAAGAGGAGCTAAAAAGCCTCTTGATGAAAGTGAAAGAGGAGAGTGAAAAAGTTGGCTTAAAGCTCNAAACGCTGGACTGGAAGAAACACAAGCTGGAATCAAGATTGCCGGGAGAAATATCAACAACCTCAGATATGCTGATGACACCACCCTTATGGCAGAAAGTGAGGAGAAGCTAAAAAGCCTCTTGATGAAAGTGAAGGAGGAGAGCGAAAAAGTTGCTTAAAGCTCAACATTCAGAAAACGAAGATCATGGCATCTGGTCCCATCACTTCATGGGAAATAGATGGGGAAACAGTGGAAACAGTGTCAGACTTTATTTTTTTGGGCTCCAAAATCACTGCAGATGGTGACTGCAACCATGAAATTAAAAGACGCTTACTCCTTGGAAGAAAAGTTATGACCAACCTGGATAGTATATTGAAAAGCAGAGACATTACTTTGCCAACTAAGGTCAGCCTAGTCAAGGCTATGGTTTTTCCTGTGGTCATGTATGGATGTGAAAGTTGGACTGTGAAAAGAGCTGAGCACCGAAGAATCAATGCTTTTGAACTGTGGTGTTGGAGAAGACTCTTGAGAGTCCCTTGGACTGCAAGGAGATCCAACCATTCCATTTTGAAGGAGATCAACCCTGGGATTTCTTTGGAAGGAATGATGCTAGAGCTGAAACTCCAGTACTTTGGCCACCTCATGCGAAGAGTTGACTCATTGGAAAAGACTCTGATTCTGGGAGGTATTGGGGGCGGGAGGAGAAGGGGATGACCGAGGATGAGATGGCTGGATGGCATCATGGACTCGATGGACGTGAGTCTTTGTGAACTCCGGGAAATGGTGTTGGACAGGGAGCCCTGGCGTGCTGCGATTCATGGGGTCGCAAAGAGTCGGACACGACTGAGCGACTGAACTGAACTGAACAGTGGTAATCATATTATATATCAAATCTATATGATGTACACCTTCAATGTACATAATGTTACATTTCAGTTAAAAAATGAAGAATATATAATTTAGAGGACAAGATTTGAAGGATGGAGAAGAAAGAATAAACATAAAATTTATGGCAATGATAAAATCTCATTAATAAATACTACAATTTGGTCCAGGTACTATACTAGTCCTAGGACTCAGTCCTGTGCTTGTAACTGGTGGGCTTTATCTCATTGAACCTTTATTTGACTTTCTACTGGCTCAGTATTTGACACTACATAGTGGCCCAAGCAGGGTCAGACTTTATTTTTTTGCGCTCCAAAATCACTGCAGATGGTGACTGCAGCCATGAAATTAAAAGTCGGAAACAACTGAAAGACTGAACTGAAAAGCCATCTCAACTCCTATTCAGTTCAGTTCAGTTCAGTTGCTCAGTTGTGTCCGACTCTTTGTGACCCCGTGAATCACAGCAGGCCAGGTCTCCCTGTCCATCATCAACTCCCGGAGTTCACCAAACTCCTGTCCATTGAGTCAGTGATTCCATCCAGCCTCTGGCGTGCTGCAATTCATGGGATCGCAAAGAGTCGGACACGACTGAGTGACTGAACTGAACTGAACTGGTGTGTTTTGGTCACATGGGGACAGGTACACCTAAACTTGATTGAGCTGTAAATGAATTCATGTACTTTACGTATGCGTTATACCTTGAAAAACATGGATTAGTTTGTGGGGAATATACCATATGCCTGGTTCTGGGGATACAAGAGCACACAGTTCAGTCTGTCCACCAGGGGTAACTGTCATGTGGGAAGGACAGTGACCTAGCTGTGACAGATACTGGGATAACCTTGGCCACCTTCTCCCAGCCTTAGGAATTACCTTTGAGTTAGAACATGACTATAATACACGTGAGGTTCTGACATAGGAGACATCTCAGACTCTTCACCTGTGCACCCTTCTGGGCTTAGGGCATCACTGGCTCCAAGGAGAAAATTTCCTGAACCCTGAAGTTTTGGTCTTATAAGCTGGTTTGGGCTTCCCAGGTGGTGCTAGAGGAAAAGAATCTGCCAGCCCATGCAGGAGACACCAGAGATGTGTGTTCGATCCCTGGGTCGGGAAGATCCCCTGGAATAGGATCTGATTTGTGTCTCTGACACTGTGTATCCCTTTCTGTGCCCAGAGTCCTCTGCAGTGTTTATCAAGGGGCAGCCAGTGCATAAGGAGGTAAAGGCTGTGGCGGGGACGAGTGCCACGCTGAGCTGCGAGGTGGCCCAGGCCCAGACGGAGGTGACGTGGTACAAGGACAGCAAGAAGCTGAGTTCGAGCTCGAAAGTGCATGTGGAGGCCAAGGGCTGCACCCGGCAGCTGGTGGTGCAGCATGCGGGCAAGGCGGACGCCGGGGAGTACAGCTGCGAGGCCGGGGGCCAGAAGGTCTCCTTCCGCCTGGACGTCACAGGTCAGTTTGGAGGCCTTATGTGGAGGTGATGGGACGGGCTTGCACCCCTGACAGACCCCCTGATCTTTCCCCTGCACTTCATCTCTTTTGGTCTTCTGTGCTCCCACCCCCATTTTCATTCCCAAGGCCGGGCAAAGGGCGCTGGATGGGAGGGTGTGAACAGAAGGGAGAAGGGCATCCTGTAAAGCCAGAGTGGCGTTTCCACACAGTGATGCATGGTCGTTAGTCCCCAGCATCTGCCCAGGGTCGTCTGGGTGTTCCCTGGTGTCTGGGCCTCTGGTTCTGTCTTGCACTTGGAGTCTGATGTAAACCAGATGCCTTTCAACTGTGGGTATGTGAATTTGCTCCTCTTGGCTGGCCTGACAGCTCCTAGATGCCCCACCCAGCAATGCGTGTGGGGTCACACTAGGAGAGATGGTTGAATTTCATTAAACCAGGACCAGGGGAAATTTTTGCTGCATAGGCTTGGACTTATCTCAAGAGCAAACTATAGATTACCAGAGTTTTAAGTGTTCTGGGCACTCTTTCTTCCTTGCACATGGATATTGAAGTTAACTGTGTATCTACAGGGCTTCTGAGATGGCTCAGTGGGTAAAGAGTCTGCCTGCAATGCAGGAGATGCAGGTTCCATCCCTGAGTCGGGAAGACCCCCTGGAGGAGGGAATGGCAACCCACTCCAGTATTCTTGCCTGGAGAATCCCATGGGCAGAGGAGCCCGGTGAGCTGCAGTCCATAGTTTTGCAGAGTCAGACATGACTGAAGCAACTAAGCATGCATGCATGTGTATCTACATGTAACAAAATCTAGATCCATTTTTCTTGTAATATGTGTGCAAAGTAAATAGAGCTGAGAATTGGTCAGTATGTGCCTGAAATATGCACAGGTGAGGTCTGGAATTCTCTTTTCAAAGCAAATATTGATTCCTTTTTTCTTCTATTAGAACATTCTTTGTCAGAATTCTGCTTGGAATCTGATGTATAGATTTAGACTTGGAAAGGAATAGTTGCTTCTCCTGTATCAGCATGTACGTATCTTAAAAAAATTGTATTTTAGGAGAATATAGCAATTTTTTTCATGGCAGTAAATATGAAAGCTTATGAGAAATTAATTAGATTTTTAGGAAACTGTCTTAGGAGTGACACAAAAAACATTCAACTCAAATAGTCCTATAATCTTTTAAGTGATTAGCACCATAGTGAAAAATCTGCATAGGAAATGATCTAATCGTGGTAGTTTACACTGGTAAATTATGTGACATACTTTGGGAAAAATCCATGTTCAGGGGACTTTTTCTTGAGAATAGAAAAAAGACTACAGTCTCTGATTTGTTTCATGTAGATAGTGTCACACTGATACTGATATCTGACAAGGAAAGTAGTAAGAATTAAAATTACAGACCTATCTGTTATGTATATCAAGGCTAAAATATGAAACAAAATACTATCCAAATAAATTCAGCAATATATTAAGAGGGAACCTGAAAATGCATTGTGATGAAAGCAACAGTAAGAAATGCCAAGTTGTTGAAACACTGGAAACATCACAAATCAATCTGTATGTAACACGCAGGACAAAGGATTTGATGAGATTTGGCATTATAAATGCAAAAGAAATGTTTAATAAAATTAGCATCAATTCATGCCATAAAATTCTTAACAAATTATAATGAAAACTGTTTTTTCTTAATCTGACAAGTGATGATGTAGACAAACAAGCTAATTGCACACAGAAAAGTGAAAGTTTGGAAGCTTTGCTTATGAGATAGGGAGCCCGACAAGGCAACCAGCTGTTACTGTTTTTATCTGACATTCTACAATACAGTTAAGACAAAAACAAAGCAAAAGAGTGAAAAAATAAAAGCGAAATTCACAGATAGTGCGATTTATCCAAAAGATAAATTATGAGACCTAATGTGATAATTAAGAATGATTACCACCATATAAAAAATCAACATGAAGTAGACATTTCTGTGTCTACATGGTAGCAACAAACATCTAAAAATGAAATTTTAAAAGAGTTACAATAGCATAAAAAAGAATCATGTTCTAATTCCAGGTCTAATAAAAAATCCTGAGAGATGCTTGGGGAGGATTATTAAAATTTTTTTGAGAGAGAGATGGGAAGTTCTAAAGAGGTAGAAATCTGTGGAAGAATAAACAATTTTCAATACCATTTAAAATTCAAAACATGTTTCTTTAGTGGGGATTTTGAAAATTGACAAGTTGCAAAGACCATGTGCAGTCAGTTACTCTTGAGGAAGAGCAAAAGGTAATTTATTTGCTGTGCCAAGTATCAACTGGTATAAAGCTACAGTAGTGAATAGAATAGTGCCTAGCTGAAAGGATACATGAGCAAAGGGCCAGAGATCTCATACACAGACCTGGGCATGAATGGATGACCACATTCCCCTTCTCCTCTTTAAAAAATGTGGAATAGCGAGAGGGTAGAGACTGCATGGTTTTAATAAATGTTACTTGAACCATTTAACCATATAGAAAAAAGATTAGACCAGTAACTCATACCACACATAGTCAGCTCCTGTTGAGTTAGAGACCATGGAATTAAAGGGAAAAATCATAGATGACAAGATAGATGGTTTTGATTAATTTAGGATAAAGGTGATTTCTTAGAATACAAATGCACTAGCCATCAGGAAAGAAATTTAACATACTTGAGTACCTTAAAACTAAACATGAAGATTCATCAGAAGACAGCATGAGTTAGTAAAAGGCATACCACACCGATATGAAAGATGTTTAGAACACACATTCTTGTCAGTGCCTAGCATTTAAATACAAAAAAGTTCCTTAAAGTGAACACATGAATGAAGTCAATGCTATTGAAAATAGGGCAGAAATTTTGAACAGTGACAACACAGAAGAGCAAACACTATGAGCAAAGCATCAGAAAAGGTTCTTGAGTTTGAGTCCTCAGGAAAAATGTGTAAGACAGAGGGGGTAACACTCACTCCCACCAGTTTGCCAGCAGTGAAAACAAGTGAAGGTGGAGCAACAGGAAATCTCATTCCCTGCAAATGAGAACATGGGCTGCACATTCCTGTGGAAAAGATTCTAGCCTTATATAGGAAGTCTTGGAATGTACATATCATAACCCTACAATTCCCATCCTATTGGTAAGTGGGCAGAACATTTGAATAACATCACCAGAAAGAAGAAATGGCGAACCCAGTCCTAAGGGGAAAGTTGCTTAGCTTCTTCATTCCTCAGACTGATGAAGAAAGACACAGGGAGGTGAAAAAGCTCCCCCAGATTGCCATCGTTGACAATAGTTAAGAGTAGGCAAGGGCACTGAGCCTCAGCCATCTCCATGGACTGCAGGTGAAAAGTTCCTGCCTGCACTTTATGGAGAAGACTGTGGGTGCATCTAGAAAGTTTGGGGAATACTTGCCTTGTGACCTTATTGATGCCAGTAGTAGGGGATGAGGCTGATCCAAAGGCCACCACGTCCTGAACCAGCTCACATGGACAGCTTACATGTAGGAGAATGCATAAATTATGTCACTTGTTGCTGAGAAAGTTTGGGGGACCTCTGCAGGGCACAAGACTGGTGCAGATCCCCGAGAAACTTCCAGCCCCATTTCCCCCTCCTCCTACTCCCAACTCCTCATCCCCATTCTTTGCCTGGGGCTGCCGTCCTGACTGAGGTGGGGTCTCTGACCCTGTGTGTCCCCCTCTGTCCCCAGAGCCCTCGGTGGTGTTCGCCAAGGAGCAGCCGGCACGCAGTGAGGTGCAGGCCGTGGCGGGGGCGAGTGCCACGCTGAGCTGCGAGGTGGCCCAGGCCCAGACGGAGGTGACGTGGTACAAGGACGGCAAGAAGCTGAGTTCGAGCTCGAAAGTGCGTGTGGAGGCCACGGGCCACGGGCGGCGGCTGGTGGTGCAGCAGGCGGGCAAGGCGGACGCCGGGGAGTACAGCTGCGAGGCCGGGGGCCAGAAGGTCTCCTTCCACCTGGACATCACAGGTCAGTCCTGGAGGAGGGCGCTGAGCTGGCCCGTGTGCAGGTGATGAGGGCCCTGGGTTCCAGCCTCACCAGACTTGTGTAGTTGCCTGTAACCTTTAGAATTTCACAGCTTCCAGTCATTTATGTCCCTTCTTGATACCCGTTTTGGCTCCAGGGAAGGCTGGATGGGGAGGGTTCTCGTGGCAAGAAGAGGGCCTGTTTGTGTTCATCTGTTTCCTGCCGGTGAGGCTCAGTCACACTGTCTTATTAGCACCTGCCCAGAACCTTCCTGTTGTTCCTGCTGTTAGGACCCTGGCTCTGCCTGATGTTTGGGGGCTGAGGTAGGCCTGGGGTATAATTGGCTCCTCCTATCATACGTCTTTCCTGAGAACTAGCACTCACCCTCGTCTATAACCTCATGCTGGTCTCAGCTGGCCAGGGGTGTTTCCGTTTGGTCGATCCTGGATTAAGGAAAATATTGGCCACACAGTCCTACTGGGAATTCTGTTAGAAGTAAACTTTGGATGATGAAATTTGAGGGTTCTGGGATGCCCTTCATTCCTTTTCCTGTGTAGAGAAGGTCTGGTTGCTGGTAGATACCAAGAAACAGGCTGCTTTTTCTTGTCACTGCCTTGTGAAAGGAAGAAAGAAATGATGATGGTGGAGGGTCACCTGTGCTATTTAGGGTGATCTTCTTAGATAAAATATGATTTTCCTTTGTTTTGAAAAAGGTTGGATGTTTCAGGTGAGTATTCCTCTGGGCGTGACATTGAAGAATTTAGGAATGGAAACGAAAAAGTCATTTCTACCTCATCAGTGTGGACTGTTAAGAAGAAGTTACTGTCCTGCAAGCCTCTGACTGGCAAAGCAGTGTTTCTTTCCTTGCATTTTCCTAGTGGTCACTGAGTGTCTCTTTCTCATGGCTGAAACATCGGGCAGTCTAAGAAATCAGGTTATTCTTCTTCTGGGAAGAAAGTCTTCCTGCAGAATAGGGCTGGGCTTCCATGCCACATTGACTCCTAGGTGGCAACCCCTAAGAGTTTGAGACCGTGCCAGTGTAGCAGGATGTGTGGGTGTGTATATCCCCAGATTCCACCATGCATCTTTGTAGAATGTGGTTTCTGAAGCACATTGAAGAGTACTTTAAGGTAAAAACCTTTGAAAATTTGTAAAATGTGTCTAAAACCTAGTAAAAATATGAAAATCAGACATGCAAAGATAGAGAAAACTCAAAGAACTGGACGACTTGTACTTGTAATCAATAAGACAAATAATGAAAGGCTTGTCAGCCTTGTAGTTCTCTGGTAAACTGTATACAATATTCAGGAAATTGTTATTCCATGCTTGGAGATGGTCCTAGAGAGAGAAGAATGAGATACCCTCCATAACTGTTCATGTACAGAACATAACATTGATACCAAAATCACTCCGGAGAGCCAAAGGGAGGATGAAATACCAGACCAACCTACTGCGAGTATCAAAATTATGAATTAAATGTTAACAAAATTCAGCAGTGTATCCAGGGGAAGAGATCAGTGGTGAAAGTCGTAGTTCAGAATTGCATGTTGTATTAATGTTGACAACGTTGATAGATAGAAAGCTTGACATTGGACTGAATGCAAAAAGATCATCTCCATGAGTGCAGAATCAAATGGTTGACTAAACTTGCATGTCTTGCACTGAGACAAAATGTTTGATAAAATTGAGCATCAGTTTCTGTCATAAAATTCTCGGTAAACTAAGTAAAAGATGTCTTCTTCTTTTTAATGTTATTGCATTCTGGCAAAAACAACAACATCCCACTTATGGTATACCTGGCAATCTTTGATGTGAGGGACGGCACATTCAGGCCACTCCACCCACTGAGTTCAGTGGGGAGGAGAATAAAATCATTGGCAAGGAGTTTTGAAAAACGAAAGATGGGATTTGGTGTGATGATCAACTCAGACAGTCCCAGAGATAAATAATTAGGTTGCATCTGTTTTTCCTTCCGCCTGGACGTCACAGGTCAGTCCTGGAGGAGGGCGCTGAGCTGGCCCGTGTGCAGGTGATGAAGGGACCCGCTTCCAGCCTCACCAGACTTGTGTGCCCTTGTCTGTGACCTTCATCTCTTCAAGCCTCCCTGTCTTCCATGTCCCGCACGGATACCCACGTAGGCCTGGGGGCGATGATTGGGGAGGGTGTGCCTGGAGAAGTGGGGCTGTGTCTCTCCACTTGTTTGCATTCAGTGAGGCTCGGCCGCAGTGTCTCAGCATATGCCCTGAATCTTCCTGTTGTTCCTGGTGTCGAGACCCCCGACTCTCCCTGATAATTTGGGACTGATGTAGACCTAGAGATATGTGACTCTCCTCCCATCATATGTCTTTCTTGACAGCCACCACATGCCCTAATCTGACACCTCATACAGGTTCGTGGTTCGCCTGAGGAGATACAGTTTTATTGTTCCCGGATTAGGGGAGATATTGGTCACACAGTCCTACTTGAAATTCTTCAGGAGTGAGCAGTTTCTGGGTGGTCCTTCCTTCCTTTTCCTGGATGTAGAGGCCCCAGTTGCCTGTAGGTACCAAGAAATTTGTCCATGCTTTCTTGTCACCTTTGCAAGAAGAAAGGAAGGATGACTGGTGGAGAGTCACTTGTGTCATTTAGGTGGTCTTCTTATATCAGATGTGATTTTGCATTTGTCTGCAAATGATTCGGATGTTCTGAGTCAGTATTCCCCTTGGCATTACATTGATGAATTTAGGAGTGGAAAGGAAAAATTTGCTTCTGCTACATTAGTAGGCTTTGCTAATGAGGAGTTACTGTCCTAGCAGCCTCTGACGAGCAAAGCAGTCTTTTATTTCATTCCGTTTTCCTAATGGTGTTTTGCTGAAAGTTTAAAATTTTTGTTTCAGGTTTTAAGGGTTCGTTAACAAAAGAAATCACCTGTTATACACAAATATACAATTTCGATATTTAATAGAGAATTATCTATCTTACTTTCAATAAGAAGAAGTGAAGTTGCTCAGTTGTGTCCGACTTCTCTGTGAGACCCCGTGGTTCCTCCATCCGTGGGATTTTCTAGGCAAGAGTACTGGAGTGGGTTGCTATTTCCTTCTCCAGGGGATCTTCCTAACCCAGATATCGAACCTGGATCTCCCACACTGCAGGCAGACTGTTTACCATCTGAGCCACCGGGAAAGCTCAATAAACAACTTTCAATAAACAACCATTACAAGAAAAGAGAAATAGAACAGTAAAGGAGGGTAACAGTACATACATCACCAAATTGTGTTTTTACTGACATCCGGACTCAAACAGCGCTAGAAAATCCCGTTTAACAGCGCTCTGGAGGCTCAGCTGGGAACATGTCTCAGGCAGCCCATCTGCTCCATGGGTGAGGCTTCAGATTACAGTTTGGGGGTTCCCGTTTATAATGCCTGGCTGCAAAGGAGTAAATTGCAGCTTTGGTTTTATGTTAATCGTGTTTTACAAAGCTGTTTGTTTTGCAAAGCTGGGAAGGTTGTTAAGCCTCAGTTATGATTGGCCAGACACCCTCCAGGGCTCAAGAATCCCTTGATCTGCCCTCTCTCTTATCTATGGTGCTGCTGGGCTTGTACTCACATCTGGCACACAGTCAGGCCTATGTCTGGGCAGGTCAGAAGCAAGGTCGGAGGTCTACTTTCCTTTTTTGTCTTTGAAGCCTGAACTAAATTACTTTCATTTAATTTCCCTAACAGATGGTCAGTGAGTATCTCTGTTTCAGCCATGAAGCAGAAGAATTAGAAGAGAGCCTTCCAGTTCTTAGGCCGTCTGAGAATTGGAAGAGAGCCTTCATGCCGAATAGGGGTGGGCCGCCATCCTCCATTGACTTATAGGTCCGAACATCTAACACTTTGTGATCATGGCAGATAGGAAGATTTGTGGGTGTGTGTATATACCCCAGACCCCACCATGCATCCTTGGAAGATATGGTTTTCAGAGCATGTTAGAGTACTCTTAAGGTAGAACCATTGAGCAGTTGTGAAATGTGGCTAAACCCTAGTAAATGATGAAAATGGGAGCAAGAATATAGAGAAGAGTTGAAGAGTTGCATGACTTGTCAATCAGTAGGACCAATAATGATCAGTTTTCTCAGCCCCATAGTTTTCTGGTAAACTATACAAATGGGAAAGTACTCTTCCATGTTTGTGGATTTGGTCCTAGAGAAAGATAAAGGAGATATACTCTGTAACTCTCTCCATGAACATAACATCAGTACCAAAATCACACAAGAAAGGCAGGAATAATGAAATTTGAGACCAGTGTGCTATGAGTAACAAGGCCAAAATTGTAAATTAAATGTTTCAGTTTCAGTTCAGTCGCTTGGTCGTGTCTGACTCTTTGTGACCCCATGAATCACAGCACGCCAGGCCTCCCTGTTCATCACCATCTCCCGGAGTTCACTCAGACTCACGTCCATCGAGTCCGTGATGCCATCCAGCCATCTCATCCTTGGTCGTCCCCTTCTCCTCCTGCCCCCAATCCTTCCCAGCATCAAAGTCTTTTCCAATGAGTCAACTCTTCGCATGAGGTGGCCAAAGTACTGGAGTTTCAGCTTTAGCATCATTCCTTCCAAAGAAATCCCAGGGCTGATCTCCTTCAGAATGGACTGGTTGGATCTCCTTGCAGTCCAAGGGACTCTCAGGAGTCTTCTCCAACACCACAGTTCAAAAGCATCAATTCTTCGGCACTCAGCCTTCTTCACAGTCCAACTTTCACATCCATACATGACCACAGGAAAAACCATAGCCTTGACTAGACGGACCTTAGTCGGCAAAGTAATGTCTCTGCTTTTGAATATGCTGTCTAGGGTGGTCATAACTTTTCTTCCAAGGAGTCAGCGTCTTCTAATTTCATGGCTGAAGTCACCATCTGCAGTGATTTTGGAGCCCCAAGAAATAAAGTCTGACACTGTTTCCACTGTTTCTCCATCTATTTCCCATGAAGTGATGGGACCGGATGACATGATCTTCGTTTTCTGAATGTTGAGCTTTAAGCCAACTTTTCCACTCTCCTCTTTCACTTTCATCAAGAGGCTTTTTAGCTCCTCCTCACTTTCTGCCATAAGGGTGGTGTCATCTGCATATCTGAGGTTATTGATATTTCTCCTGGTGATCTTGATTCCAGCTTGTGTTTCTTCCAGTCCAGTGTTTCTCATAATATACTCTGCATATAAGTTAAATAAGCAGGGTGACAATATACAGCCTTGACGTACTCCTTTTCCTATTTGGAACCAGTCTGTTGTTCCATGTGCAGTTCTAACTGTTGCTTCCTGACCTGCATACAGCTTTCTCAAGAGGCAGGTTAGGTGGTCTGGTATTCCTATCTCTTTAAGAATTTTCCACAGTTTATTGTGAACCACACAGTCAAAGGCTTTGGCATAGTCAATAAAGCAGAAATAGATGTTTTTCTGGAACTCTCTTTCTTTTTCCATGATCCAGCGAATGTTGGCAATTTGTTCTCTGGTTCCTCTGCCTTTTCTAAAACCAGCTTGAACATCAGGGAGTTCACGATTTACGTATTGCTGAAGCCAAATGTTAGCAGAAGGAATTCAGCGATGTATCCAAGGGTTAGAGATCACTGATGGAAGTCCAAGTCCAGGATTGCACTTTGGAGTTAACCTTGACAACGTTAATAGATAGAAAGCTCGACTTTGAGAGATTGAATGCAGAAAGACATGATCGTCTCCATGAGTACAGTCAGTCTTAGGAGATTGTTCCTTTCTAAGAATTTGTCCATCTCTTCCAAGCTGTTCATTTTATTGACATACAGTTGCTTGTAGTAGTCTCTTATGATCCTTTGTATTTCTGTGGTGTCTGATGTAACTTCTTCATTTTCATTCTGATTTTATTGATTTGTCTCCCTTTTTTTCTTGATGAATCTGGCTAAAGGTTTATCAATTTTCTTTATCTTTTCAAAGAACTAGCCTGTAGTTTCATTGATCTTTGCCATCATTTTCTTTGTCTCTTTTTCACGTATTTCTACTCTAATCTTTAGGATTTATTTCTTTTTTTACTAAATTTAGATTTTGTTTGTTCTTCTTTCTCTAATTGTTTTAGGCATAGGGTTAGGTTGTTTATTTGAGATTTTTCTTGTTTCTTGAGGTAAGATTGTATTGCTGTAAACTTCCCTCTTAGAACTGCTTTTGCCGCATGCCTTAGGTTTTGGGTCATTGTGCTTTCATTTTCATTTGTCTCTAGATATTTTTTGATTCCCTCTTTGATTTCTTTACTGATTCATTGGCTGTTCAGTAGCATATTGTTTAGCCTCCATGTGTTTGTATTTTTAATAGTTTTTTTTTTTCCTTGTAGTTTATTTCTAATCCCATAGCATCGCTATTGGAAAAAGTGCTTTCAGCTTTGAGATGCTTTCATTGAAAAGATTATTTCAGTTTTCTTAAATTTCCAAGGCTCATCTTGTGGCCCAGCATATGGTCAATCCTGGAGAATGTTCTGAGTGCCCTTGAGAAGAGTGTGTAGTTTGGTGCTTTTGGATGAAATGCTCTGTAAATACCAATTAAGTCCATGTGATCTAATGTGTGATTTAAGGTCTGTGTTTCCTATTAATTTTCTGCCTGGATGATCTGCCCATTGACAAAAGAGGTGTGTTAAGTTCCCCACTATTATCACGTTACTGTTGATTTCTCCCTTTATGGTTGTTAAGTATTTGCCTTATATATTGCTGTGCTCCTATGTTGGATGCATATATATTTACAATTGTTATATCTTCTTTTTAGAGTGATCCTTTGATCATTAGATTAGATGAGCTGGTTGGATGGCATCACCAACTTGATGAACATGAGTTTGAGTAAGCTCCGGGAGTTGGTGATGGACAGGGAAGCCTGGTGTGCTGCAGTCCATGGGGTCACAAAGAGTCAGACACGACTAAGTGACTGCACTGAACTGAACTTTAATCATTATGTAGTGTCCTTCTTTATCTCTTATAACAGTCTTTGTTTTAAAATCTGTTTTGTCGGAGCATTACCACTGCAGCTTTGTTCTGATTTCCGTTTGCATGGAATACCTTCTTCCCTCCCCTCACTTTCAGTCTGAGGTGGGTCTCTTGAGAGCATATGCACGGGTCTTGTTTCTGCATCCACTTAGCCGGTCTATGTCTTTTGGTTGATGCATGTATTCCATTTAGGTTTAAGGCAGTTATCAATATGTGTGCTCCTGTTACCATTTGCTTAGTTGTTTTTGTTTGATTTGTAGGTCTTTTTCTTCTTTTGCATCTCCTGCCTAGAGAAGTTCCTCTAGCATTTGCTATAAGGCTGATTTGGTGGTGCTGAATTCTCTTAACTTTTTCTTGTCTGTAAAGCTTTTGATTTCTCCGTGAAATCAGAAATAGAGCCTTGCCGTGTAAAGTATTTTTGGTTATAGTTTCTTCTCTTCCATCACGTTAAGAATATCGTGCTTCTGTTGTCTGCCCTCTGGTGGATGAGGCTAAGAGGCTTGTGCAAACTTCCTGACGGTAGAGACTGACGGTGGGTAGAACTGAGTCTTGCTCTGGTTTGCAGGGCAGCGTTCAGTAACTTCCATCTGCTTGTTTGCTGATGGGTGGGTCTGTGCGCCCTCTCTGTTAGTGTTTTGACCTGAGGTGATTCTTGCCTGGTATCCACAGGCTCTAGGGTAGGGCTAATGGCAAAGACCTCCAGGAGGGCTCATGCCTGCAGGTACTTCCTTGGACAGCTGCTGTCAGTACTGTTATCACCACTGCCAACTCACACCTCTGCAGGGGACCCTCTAATGCTAGCAGGCAGGTCTGATTCAGTCTCCTGTGGGGTCACTGCTCCTTTCCCCCGGGTCCTGATGTGCCCAGGATTTTGTGTGTGCCCTCCAGGAGTGGAGCTTCTGTTTCCCCAGAGCCTTTGGAAATCTGCAGTCAAATGCTTCAGATTAGATTCCCTGGGGATTAGTAGTCTCGTTGGCAGATCCCAAGGGTGGGAAGCCTGATGTGGAGCTCAGCACCTTCACAACAGTGGGAGAACCTCTGTGGTATAATTGTTTTCTAGACCGTGGGTTGCCCTCCTGGTGGATATGGGATTTTCTTTTATCATGACTGCACCCCTCCTACCATCTTGCTGTGGCTTCTCCTTTGTCTTTGGACTTGAGGTGTCTTTATTGGTGGGTTCAAGCCTAGTCCTGCTGATGGTTGTTCAACAGTTAGTTATGATTTTGGTTCTCTTCCAGGAGGAGGTGAGTGCACATCCACTCTGCTATCTTGACCTAATCTCCATGAATACAAATCAAATGGTTGATTAAACTTGAATGCTATACACTAATAAAAAAATGTTGATAATACTGATCACCAGTTCCTGCCATAAAATTCTTAGCAAATGTATAAAAGTATTCTTTTTAAAAATTAACATTATATAATTCATTCAACAACAACAAAACCAGCAAGGTGTATCTGGAAATGTTTGATGTGAGAGACGATAAATGTAGGGCTCTCCAACCACTGAGTTGAGTAATGAGGAAATAAAATCAACAGCAAACAGTTCTGAAAAACTCAAAGTGAAATTTGCTGATGATGTGATGATTAACTCAGACAATCTCAGGGATAAATTATTAGACTATAATTCTAGAGTAGAATTAGTATGTAAAAAATCAATATGCAGAAAACATTTCTGCATACAAGTCCTGGCAAAGAATGCTTGGCAAATGAAATTTGTGTGAAAGAGTTAGAGTAGTATAATTGTATCGTGAGTCTGATTTCAGGTCTGATAGAAGTTGCTAAGAGGATGTGTGTGGGGAAATTATTCAAGATTCTTGAGAGGCAGAGGTTGATATAGATGGGTAGAAGTCTGAGGGAGAAATAAAAAATTATTATTAAAAATCTAGATGGAACAAAATATGTTTCTGATTGTCAGATGAAAGAATAGCAGACAGATTCCAAAGGTATGGTACAGTCAATATGCTGTTTTCTTGAAGAATGTTCAGAGGGAGCATTTACTGATACCCAGTGTTAGAAATTATCATAAGGCTGCAGTTTTCAAGATAAGGGGATTCCAGTGCAGAGGAGCAGAATAGTGAGCTCAGAAAGTTCCTTGCATGAATGGATTCCTGCACCAGCCATCCTCCTTCCCGACCTTCCGCATGTTCCATTTGTTACTCTGTTGTCTATCAGAGAAGTTGAGAAAGGATATGGTCTTCAAATATTGTGGTTGCATCACTGAAAACTATACAGAAAACTCAAGTTGTGATAGCAGTTCACCCCACACACCAAAGCAAACGTGTAGTAAATTAGAAACCTCTGTAAAAGATAAAACCCCAAACACCCTCAGAAGATATTTTTAAAGATTTAAGGTAAGGAAAGATTTCTTAAGTAGAACACAGCACTCTACAATGAAAGAGACGAGAAGCTGTGAAAACTATTGAAGGGAAAAAGTTTGATTTATCAGAGGAATCAATCGAAGAATAGAAATGGTAGTCACATAGCTGGAAAGATCCTTAAATCCTATGACATTCTCTGGTGTTTAAATGGATAAAGAGCAGCCACAGGTGAAGCAAGAAAAGAGAGAGCCTACTATCGGTAGTTATGAAAAGCTTTGAATAGTGTTGCTAGGAAGGAGAACACAGTCACGGGGAGTGAACCCAGTGCTAAGGGAAAAAGGGGTTCAGCTTCCTCAGTCCTCATGCAGTGTAAAAAGAGCCACGGGGAGGTGTAAGCGCTCCCAGCAGATTGCCATCAGCTGACAACAGTAAGAACAGGAAAGGATGCTGAACCAGCTCATGGACTGCAGGTGAAAAGCCCTGCATAATAGTAGGAAGAAGACTGTGGGTCCATCTGGGAAAGCTAGGGAACAGTTGCCTCATGACCCTGCTGAAGCCAGGAGCCGGGAATCTTTTCCAATGGCTGCCCCTGGAGCAGCTCAAAAGGACCCATGGGAGGATGCTTAAACTGTAAGTCTTTTGCTGAGAAACTCAGGTGTCCTCTTCAGGGCACAGGGCTGGTGCTGAGTCAGCAGAAGTCTCCAGCCCCATTGCCCCTTCTCATCACCCCACACCCCACCTCTCCATCCAGGTCGGCTTTGGCGGGGCTGTCGTCCTGACTGAGATGGGGGTCTCTGACCCTGTGTATCCCCCTCTGTCCCCAGAGCCCTCGGTGGTGTTCGCCAAGGAGCAGCCGGCACGCAGTGAGGTGCAGGCCGTGGCGGGGGCGAGTGCCACGCTGAGCTGCGAGGTGGCCCAGGCCCAAACGGAGGTGACGTGGTACAAGGACGGCAAGAAGCTGAGTTCGAGCTCGAAAGTGCGTGTGGAGGCCACGGGCCGTGGGCGGCGGCTGGTGGTGCAGCAGGCGGGCAAGGCGGACGCCGGGGAGTACAGCTGCGAGGCCGGGGGCCAGAAGGTCTCCTTCCGCCTGGACGTCACAGGTCAGTCCTGGGGGAGGGTGCTGAGCTAGGCCGTGTGCAGGTGATGACGACACTGGCTCCCTGCCTCACCAGATGTGTGTGCACTTACCTGGTGCTTTTATCTCTTCATATCTCCCTGTCTCCCATGCCCCACCTTGACACCTGTCTGGGCTCAGGGGTAGGTGGATGGAGAGGAGGGTGGGGGTTGAAAGAAGAGGGGTTGTTTCTTTCTACCTGTTTCCAGGCAGTGGGGTTCAGTCACACTGTCTTAGCATCTGCCCGGGACAATCCTGTTGTTCCTATGTCAGGACCCTGACTCTCCCTGAAGCTTGAGGCTGGAGTAGATAGATGTGGGGATGTGTGACTTTCTTCTCATTGTCTTTTCTGACAGCCACCACTTGCCCTCATCCAGGACCTCGTGTAGATTCTTGGTTGGTCTGAGCTGTTTCAATTTGATGAATCTCAGATTCATCAAAAATTCATCAAAATTCATCATTTTTGGGGAGGGGGGGTGAATATTGGCCATGTTGACCTTGGAATTATCTCAGGAGTGAACTTTGAATGATCAACTATTAGGTTTCTGGGAGGCCCGTCCTCCCCTTTGCTTGATGTGGAAGCTCTTACTGCCTGTAGGTAGCAAGAAATTGGCCCATGTTTTCTTGTCATGTCCTTGCAAAGGGGATTAGAAAGGGTGATATGTATAGTCACCAGTGCTATTCAGGGTGATCATTGTAGATAAAATATGGCTTCTCCACTGGCTTCAGAAGGTTGGATGACCCAGGTCAATATTCCCTTGGTGTTACTGATGGGTTTAGGAATGGAGAGGGTAAAGGCACTCCTTCCGCATCAGTAGTTTTTGCTCATGAGCTCATGAAGCATCACTATCCTTGCAGCCTCTGACTGGCAATGCAGTCTTTATTTTGTTCTGTTTTCCAAATGGTCAGTGAGTGTGTGTTCCTTGTGGCTAGAACATAGGATAGTCTAAGAAATCAGGTGATTCTTCTTCTGGGAAAAAAATGTCTTCGTGGGAAGTAGAGGTGGGCTGCCATCCCACATGGACTCCTAGGTACCAAGACATACCAGTTTGAGACCATGCCAGTGTAAGGTATGGGTATTCGTGGGTTTGTACAGATACTTGAGATCTCACATGGTTAGTTGTTTTCAGAAAATGTCAGTGACTATTCTAAGATAAAAGGTTTGGAATATGGTAAAATGTGGTTAGATCCCAGCAAACTATGTGAAAATGGACAAAAGAAGATCGAGAAAAGCCAAAGAGTTGTATAACTTGTCAATCATTAAGACCAGTAGTGAAAAGTCTTCTCAACCCATAGTCTTCCGGCACACTGTAAATAACTACTTGGAAAGCTGTTACTCCATTCTTGTGAAGATGGTCCTAGAAGGGAAAAAGAAAGTACTCTCTTCATGTCCAGGACATAACATCAACAAAAATCACACAGCGAAAGAAGAGAGAATGAAATTTCTGACCAGTATACTGTGAATATTCAGGCCCAAATCATCAGATAAATGTTATCAAAACGGATTCAGTCATGTATCTGAGGGTAGGGATCAGCGATCCTAGTCCAGGGTGGCATTTTGGGTTTAACTTTGGCCAGGGTAATAGACAGAAAGCTTGACATTAAGAGACTGAGTGAAAAAAGACGTCATCATTTCCATGAATAGAGGATCATGGGAGAATCATGATTAAATGGGAGAGATAAACAGTTTGATAATATTGGACAAATAAATTCCTGCTTGCTTTAAAATTCTTAGTGAGCTATGTAAAAGTGGTTTTGTTTTTTTTTTAATATTGTAAACTTCCTACAAAGCAACAACATCGACAGCAACATCCCACTTAGGATGTCCCGGGAGATCTTTGGTGTGCGGGATGGCACACTTAGGCCAATCTAAGCACCGGGTTCAGGAAAGAAGGGAATACAATCACTGGCAAACAGTTTTGAAAGAATCAAAATCAAGGTGGAATTTGCTGATGACATGATAATCAGCTCAGATAATCTCAATGATAAATTACTAGACTGTGTATGATTCTTGAGTAGGATTAGTGTGTAAAAAAATCAATATGCAGAAAACATTTCTACGTCTGAGTCCTGGCAAGGAATGCTTGAAATAAGAAATTTGTGGGAAAGACTAGCACAATCGTACCTCATTTCTGTTTTCGGACATCCAGATGGCTAACAAACACATGAAAAGATGCTCAGCATCACTCAGTATCAGAGAAATGCAAATCAAAACCACAATGAGGTACCATTTCACGGCAGTCAGAATGGCTGCAATCCAAAAGTCTACAAGCAATAAATGCTGGAGAGGGTGTGGAGAAAAGGGAACCCTCTTACACTGTTGATGGGAATGCAAACTAGTACAGCCACTATGGAGAACAGTGTGGAGATTCCTTAAAAAACTGGAAATAGAACTGCTTTATGACCCAGCAATCCCACTGCTGTGTATACACACTGAGGAAACCAGAATTGAAAGAGACANGGAGAGGGTGTGGAGAAAAGGGAACCCTCTTACACTGTTGATGGGAATGCAAACTAGTACAGCCACTATGGAGAACAGTGTGGAGATTCCTTAAAAAACTGGAAATTGAACTGTTTTATGACCCAGCAATCCCACTGCTGGGCTTACACACCGAGGAAACAAGAATTGAAAGAGACACGTGTACCCCAATCATCCCCTTTTTGTCTCTCGATTGGCCAGTGCGGTGCAAAAGCTCCGGATTAACAGATTTGTTTTGATTGGCATGCGGAAAGAAAACATCTTTGTCCAGTGATTGGCCGGCATGTCTAAGCTCTGGCCAATCCTGAAGGGGGCGGGCTGGTTAAGCGTCAGGTTTCCCTGAACCGCCTCGGTGGCTGTACTGGTCGGCCTAGTAACTGGCTCCATTTTCTTCCTTATCTCGGTTCCTAACGCAGCGTCCTGATGGAACTATCTTACCAGACCCTCAGATTCACCCATCAGGCTCGGGAAGCGGTAAGGAAAGCATATACTCTCAGGAACTCCTCTCCTCTTGCTGCGAGCCGATTCCTGTGTCCAGTTGCTATGGCGACAGAGTCCGCTGCTGTTGTGGCGCAAGTGCCAAGTCTGGGGATTACGGTTGAAGCGGGGTTGCGGGAAGAAAGAGTCGGATTTGGATTCGACTACTGTTTGATGAAAGAGACGGCAGAGTTTGTGACTGAGGAAATGAGGTGTTGAGGGGAAGGTATTATTATCAGCCAGGCTGGGGGTCTTGATGGGTGAGCGGATTTAGCGTATGGTCAAAATGAAATTGTTGAAACGCAGGATAACACTGACCTGGGAGCTGGAATACGGAGTTCTGGTCCTGATTCACTACCAAGGTTGAGAGACCTTAGGAATTTAATTCCTCTCTCAGGCTTCCATTCCCGCAGTAGAAAGTAAGGTAATTGGACTATAATCCTTTCACACAAAGATTACATGAATTTTACAGTATGTAGTGTTTCCTATCGGGGAAGGCAATGGCACCCCACCCCAGTACTCTTGCCTGGAAAATCCAATGGACGGAGTAGCCTGGTGGGCTGCAGTCCATGGGGTCGCTAACAGTCGGACAGACTGAGCGACTTCACTTTCACTTTTCTCTTTCATGCATTGGAGACGGAAATGGCAACCCACTCCAGTATTCTTGCCTGGAGAATCCCAGGGAGGGGGAGCCTGGTGGGCTGCCGTCTATGGGGTCACAGAGAGTCGGACACGACTGAAGTGACTTAGCAGCAGCAGCAGCAGCAGTGTTTCCTATTGTCTGTGTCATTGGCTAACTGGCTCAACTATATTTTCCACAACAAAAAACGTAGATTGAAGCTGTATTATATGCCAGGCTTCGAGGATATAACAATACCAAAAGGGGAAAATGATAATAAACATTTTTTTTAATTGAAAAATACTGATATTTGAGTTCCACCTCAGATTCTGATTTACTGGTTTTGGTGTATCCTGTTCATTGATAGTTTTTAAAATCTCAATTGTGATCTCAATCTCGATTGCAATGTGTAGCCAAGATTATGAACCACCACTCTACTCTTTCCCACCTTTAAAAAGAAGCTAATAATACACAATAAAAGGTAACCCTTTGGCCTTACACTCCCTCTACCTAGCAGTGTCTCTGTAACTTCTCCAATTTCTTTCCAACTTCTGGAAAGGATTGGCTACACTAGCTGTTGCCACTTTGTCACCTCTGGATTGTGCTTAAGCCCTTCCAACCTGAGCCTCAACTACCTGCATCAAAACATTTGGAGATGGCTTTTAATAAAGACGATTTCTGGACCTCACTGAGAATTACAGATCGGAAGCTCTCTGGGATGAGGATCTTGAAACTTGCATCTTAAATTCAGATTCCAGGTTTGAAAACCACTGCCCTAGATAGTCTCATACATTTTCATGACTTCCAATGCCATCTGTATGCCAGCAACTCCCTTAAACTGACTTTAGACTATATTTCTTTGCTAAGCCCCCAAACCCATGTGATATCCTAGAATATGGAACACAGAGAGGATGATAAATCAATTGACTACTGGACAAATCCAATGGAGAATCAAGTATCTGCATGTTAACTTGTTAAACCCCTAACTCTTAACCTTCTTCTCTAAAACTTGTAGCTTTCCCAGTCTTCCTCCATCTGGGAATGTGAAACCACCATCCACCCAGTGGCTGAAATCAGAATTCTGAGAGTCATCCATAGCTCCTCCTTCCTGCTAATTCCTGCTTAAGGAAGGCATCAGCAAATCTTACAGGTTCTATTTATATAATGGGTCTTTAATAATAAATATTTTTACAGTCTTTATATGGGTACAAGCCACCATTATCTATCACTTGAACCATTTCAATAGCCTCTTAACCATTCCCCCTGTTGGTTTTACCTCCTTTCAGTCANCGATGCATGATACTGGATGCTTGGGGCTGGTACACTGGGATGACCCAGAGGGATGGTACGGGGAGGGAGGAGGGTTCAGGGGGTTCAGGTTGGGGAACACGTGTATACCTGTGGTGGATTCATGTTGATGTATGGCAAAACCAATACAACTTTGTAAAGTAATTAACCTCCAATTAAAATAAATAAATTTTAAAAAGTTAGTAGGAGGCTGTATGTGGGGAAATCACATAAGATTCTTGAGAGACAAGATAGCAGGAGTTGGATAGAAATCCGAGGGGAAAAATCAAAGATGTTTATTAACAATCAAAATCAAACCAAATGTGTTTTTAGGGTGTTCTGAAGGAAGAATAACAGGCAGATTGCAAAAGCACTGTCCAGCAGCCAATGGTTTGTTTTCTTGAAGAAATGCACAGTGTGAGCATTTATTGAACCTAATGTCAGGGATTACCATAAGGCTGCAGTTTTAACGATCAGGGGATCCCAGTACAGGAATAGTTACCACATCAGAGCCACAGAACAGTGAGCTCAGAAAGAGCTCTTCATAAACAGACTCCTGTGCCACCCATCCCTACGCCTGTGTCTCCCGTTGGTTACCGTGTTGTCTGTTGGAGAGGTCGAGAAGGATGCTGTGTTAGTAAAATGGTGCTTGGACCACTGAATCATAAGGAAAATTAAAATTGTACTAGCAGTTCGCATAACACACAAAGGTCAACTCATAGTGAATTAGAAACCTTAGTGTGAAAGGTAAAACCCCCCAAACGCTCAGATGATAAATGGTCTTTTCTGAAGACTTAGGGTAAGGAGAGATTTCTTAAATAGAACAGAAATGATCTACGCTCCAAGGCCTATTGGACATTATGACACTGTTGGAAGGAATAGCTCTGGCTTATCAGAGGACTGGATCAGAGAGTAAAGATGCCAACCACGCAGTTGGGAATATCCTTAAAACCTACCTGTCTTGTCATTCTCTTGTTTTTAAATGGAAAGGAGTGGCCAGAGCTGAATGGAGAAAAGAGAGAGCCTACTCCGGGAAGTGGGCAAAAGGCTTGCCTGGTGTCAGCAACAAGAAGAGAACAGTGCTGGCAAACCCAGCGCTGAGGGGAAAGGGCGGTCCGCTGCTTTATTCCTCAGACAGTGACGCAGACGGCCACCGGAGGGTGCAGGCACTCCCAGCGGACTGCCACAAGTTAAGAGTAGGCAAGGGTGCCAAGCCTGAGACATCTTCTCTGTTGACTGCGGGTGAAAACTTCCCCGCACAGCCATGTGGAGATGGCAGGGCACCATATAGAAAGGTTGGGGAACACTTGCTTCATGACTCTACAGATGTCATTAGCAGAGGAGAAGTGTTTTCCAGCAGCACTTGCACACTTAGACCAGCTTACAGGAATCCATGGGAGAGTGTACCAGGTGTGCCACTCATTGCTGAAAAAGGCAGGGGGTCCTTTCAGGGCATCAGGCTGGCGCAGAACCTGGAGAAGTCTCCAGCTCTGTGCCTCCTTCCCACCCGACCTCCAGCTCCCCATCCAGGTCGTCTTTGCGCAGGGCTGCCGTCCTGATTGAGGTGGGGTCTCTGACCCTGTGTGTCCCCCTCTGTCCCCAGAGCCCTCGGTGATGTTCGCCAAGGAGCAGCCAGCACGCAGTGAGGTGCAGGCCGTGGCGGGAACCAGTGCCACGCTGAGCTGCGAGGTGGCCCAGGCCCAGACGGAGGTGACATGGTACAAGGACGGCAAGAAGCTGAGTTCGAGCTCGAAAGTGCGTGTGGAGGCCACGGGCCGCGGACGGCGGCTGGTGGTGCAGCAGGCGGGCAAGGCGGATGCCGGGGAGTACAGCTGCGAGGCCGGGGGCCAGAAGGTCTCCTTCCGCCTGGACGTCACAGGTCAGTTTGGAGGCCTTATGTGGAGGTGATGGGACGGGCTTGCACCCCTGACAGGCCCCATGATCTTTCCCCTGCACTTCATCTCTTTTGGTCTTCTGTCCTCCCACCCCCATTTTCATTCCCAAGGCCGGGCAAAGGGCGCTGGATGGGAGGGTGTGAACAGAAGGGAGAAGGGCATCCTGTAAAGCCAGAGTGGCGTTTCCACACAGTGATGCATGGTCGTTAGTCCCCAGCATCTGCCCAGGGTCGTCTGGGTGTTCCCTGGTGTCTGGGCCTCTGGTTCTGTCTTGCACTTGGAGTCGGATGTAAACCAGATGCCTTTCAACTGTGGGTATGTGAATTTGGTCCTCTTGGCTGGCCTGACAGCTCCTAGATGCCCCACCCAGCAGTGCGTGTGGGGTCACGCTAGGGAGAGATGGCTGAGTTTCATTAAACTAGGTGCAACACCAGAGAAGGCGATGGCACCCCACTCCAGTACTCTTGCCTGGCAAATCCCATGGACGGAGGAGCCTGGTGGGCTGCAGTCCATGGGGTCGCGAAGAGTCGGACACGACTGGGCGACTTCCCCTTCTCTTTCCCTTTCATGCATTGGAGAGGGAAATGGCAACCCACTCCAGTGTTCTTGCCTGGAGAATCCCAGGGACGGGGGAGCCTGGTGGGCTGCCATCTATGGGGTTGCACAAAGTCAGACACAACCGAAGTGACTTAGCAGCAGCAGTAGGTGCAAACTGTCGTCTCAATACTGAACTATGGATTACCAAAATTTTAAGTGTTCTAGACACTCTTTCTTCCTTATACATGGGATTAGAAGTTACCTGTGCATCTACATATAACAAAATCTAGGTACATTTTCAAAGCAAATACTGATTTTATTATGTCTTCTGTTAGAACATTCTGAGTCAGAATTCTGCTTGGAGTCTGATTTATATATTTAGATTTGGACAGGAATGGTAGCTTCTCCTATACCAGCATGCATATATTTTTTAAGATGGTATTTTAGGAGAATAGACAATTTTTTTCATGGCAATAAATATGAAAGCTTTTACAAATTGATTAGTTTCTTGGAAAACTCTATGAAAAGTGACTCAGGAAACATTCAGCTACTTAAATAGTCCTAAAACCTTTAAAGTAATTGAAACCATAATGAAAAATCTTCTCATAGATCTAGTCCTAGTAGTTCCACTGGCATATTATATGGAATACTTTGGAAAAAAAAAAAGTCTTGTTCATGGAGAATTTTTTTAGAGAACAGTAAAAGGAGATACAGTCTCTGTTTCATGTTGATGATGTAACATTGATACCAGTATCTGACAGGGAAAGCAGTAAGAATTAAAACTGTAGACCGATCTATTATGGATATCAAAGCCAAAATCTGGAACAAAATATCAAAATTAAGAATATAATAAGAGGAA
This sequence comes from Oreotragus oreotragus, assembly GCA_006410675.1. Taxonomy (NCBI): domain Eukaryota; kingdom Metazoa; phylum Chordata; class Mammalia; order Artiodactyla; family Bovidae; genus Oreotragus; species Oreotragus oreotragus. Next base: position 61,474 of record SJYX01003047.1, on the reverse strand, counting down.
AATTGGTAATATGCTGTGATGAAAGGCATACTCCAGAAATACACGACAAACGTTGGCAAGCAATCTGTTCATGATATGCAGAATAAAGTATTTGATAAGATCTGGCATTTTAAATACAGAAGAAATGCTTTATAAAGTCAGCTTCAAATCATGCCATAAAATTCTTTATGAATTATACAGAAAGCAATTCTTTCTTAATTTGATAAACAGTGCCGCAGGCAAACCAGCTGTCTGTGCACACACAAAAAAGTGAGTTTTAAAGCTTTGCCTGTGAGATAGGAAACCAGATAAGGAAGCCAACTGTCGCTGCTTTTGTCCAACATTCTACAACACAGTTAGGACAGAAATAACATGAAAGATATAAAAGTGTGAAAAAGCAAAAAGTAGAATTCATGGATAATATGATTTATCCAAAAGATGAGATATGCGACATAAGAAGACAGAAATAATGACCATGTGAAAAATCAGTAGGAAAAAAACACTTCCATGTCTAAGAGTGGTGGCAGACTTCTCGAAAATGAAATTTCGAAGGTTACAATGGCATGAAAAGGATCAATATCTAATTCCAAGTCTAATAAATGTGCTGAGAGTCTCTGTAAGGGCAGGGAGAAGTTAAAGAAAGATTTAAGAGACAGTCAAGAAGTTCTGAAATGTTGGGTAGAAGTCAATTGAAGAATGAAACATGTTCAGTGCCTATTAAAACGCAAATAAATGTTTGTTTAGTGGGACTTTGAAAATTGGCACATAAATTGCAAAGACCATGTACGGTGAATTCACTCTTGAAGAACAAAAGGAGAGTGATCTGCTATACTAGATATCAATACTGCTAGAAAGCTACAGTAGTGTCTTGTTGCAAGGACAGGCATTGAGACCCAAGGACCAGAATAGGGATCCCAGACAGACCGATGAGGGGATGACCGCGTTCCCCTTCTTTTTAAAAGAAAACTGTGGGATAGTGCAAGGGGAAAGACAGCATGTTCTTAATAAATGGTACTTAAACATTCAACTGTAGTAAATCAATAGAAAAAGAAAAAGGTTAGACTTGTAACTCGTCCCACACATAGTCAACTCCTTTTGGAATTGAAGGGAATAGAAGGGAAAATTGTACAGTTCTTTTTTAAAAATTATTTATTTGGTTTGGGTTGGGTTGGGTCTTTGTTGCTGGATGTGGACTTTGCCTGTTGTCAGCGGGGGCTGTTCTTCACTGCTGTGCACAGGCTTCTCGTTGAGTCGCTCTACTTGTTGTAGCACACAGGCTCTAGGCACACAGGTTCAGTAGTTGCAGGAGGCCGGCGCAGAAGTTGCAGCTTTCAGGCTCGGTGGTTGCAGCCTGTGGGCCCTAGAGTGCACAGGTTTCCGTGGTGATTTCAAGAATGCTTCCTCTTTATTTGGGCGATTTTTATTGTTGTTTCAAATTTTAAATATATATGTTCTCATAAATATATATTTCAATTGGATTTTTGTTTTAAATAATGTAATGTCAGCACTCAATTTTAAAAAATTTAATAGTTCTACAGAACTTAAGAAAGTTCCTATTCCCTTTCACACCCTCAAGTATTGCTCCCCGGAAGCAACTGCTTTTGCCCTTCTTAGCAGCTTCTTCAAAATAACAAGTTAAAATTTCTGAATTTTGATTTTCCATTGTCAGATGTAAATTCTACTTACTTTGATGGAAAATGAGCATTTGGCTTTTTAAAATCCTACCTTGTTCCTTCCCCGTCCTCTCTCTCTAGCCCATACTTCCCTTCCTCCCTTCTCCCAAGATTGTTTTATCACAATTTTTGGTTAAATACATATTCAGTATAGTTGTGTATATTAATCCGACCATGAAACCATTATTCACAGCTGAGCCATATGGTAAATTGTGGTTGTATTTTATTTTTTATTTAACTGATATAGGACTCAGTCATAACTTAACTCTGCCTTATTCTTAGGCTTACTTTTCTGTATTTTTGATACTACTTCCTAAATTTTCTGAAGGAATTATAAACCTCCTTTCCATATGGTGAAGCTCACCAAGAAAAATTTCAGGTTTTTTTCTTTTCTTTCTTTCCTTTTGTTTAGAAGAGTGACTTAAGCAATTTATTTATTCATTTTTGGTTGTGCTGGGTCTTGGTTGCTGCGCGGGCTTTCTCTAAGTTGCAGAGAACGGGGGCTACTCTCTAGCTTCAATGTGCAGTCTTCTCATTGTGATGGTTTCTCTTGATGTAGAGCACAGGCTCAGGGCATGTAGGGCTTCAATAGTTGCTGCTCTCAGCTCAATAGTTGCAGCCCAATGGCTTTGTTGCCCTGAAGCATGTGGGATTGTCCCTGACCAGAGATCAAACCCATGTCCTCTGCATTGGCAGGCAGATTCTCAACCGCTGGTCCTTCTTGCCTTATATCCCTGTTTCAGCAAAATACCCCAACCAGTGGCTGCCAGAGAAAGGGCACATAGCAAGCAAAGTTTCTGAAGAATGTAGGTACATACATCCATACAAAGCAGCAGTGTATGAAGTGGCTTTCCAGGTGACGCTAGTGGTAAAGAACCTGCCTGCCAATGCAGGAGATGACTGAAGCGGCTTAGCATGCATGCACCCTGCGTGCATGTGTGCAACTCTGTCCTCTCACCTTGTTGATGGTTTGGCTGAGATTGATACTCTAGGTTGGAATTGATTTCATGTCATTTGAAGAGGCATTTATTTTTTAGCTTCCAGTGGGGTAGCAACAAGTGTGATGTTATTCATTCTCTGAATCCTTTTAGAATCTTCTCCTTACCATCTCTAGCTTCTGAATTTTCATGATCTCAGTTGTTGAGAATTCTTTTTCATTCCCAATGCTGGTATGAAGTTATGGGCCATTTAGATCAGGGAATTCATGCCCTCAATTCTGGCAAATATTCTTGTATTATTTCTTTAGATAATTTCTCTCTCTGTTTCTCTTTTTCCCTTTCTTGCTCTTCCTTTGTTTCTCTCTTGTCCTTCTTCCCTCCCTCCCTTCCTTTCATTTTCATGTTTTCCTTTCCTGGAAGTCCTATTCATTGAATGTTTGACTTCCAAATGGAATCTGTAGCATGCTGTTTTCTCTTTTATTTTACATTGCTTACTCTTGTTTTTTCTTATCAAGAGACCTCCTCAACTTTTTATCCCATTTTGTTGAGTTTTAAATTTCTGCTTTCATATTTTTATTTCCAGATACTTTCTTATTGTCTCAATGTTCGCTTTTCATGGCCCCTTTTAACTCTGAAGGTTTCCTCTCCCTCTCCCTCCCTGACCCACCCTTTCCCTTTTTGTCTTTTGCTCCTAGTATTATGTCTGTTTCCTCTTAAGTTTTTCTTTGCTTTTTTTCCCTGCTGCTCTGTCTTTTATGTAAGTTTTCCTCAGAAATCTAGTGAACCTTGCCTGAGGTAAGACACCTAAAAGCTAATTAGAATCCGTGAGCTTTAGAAGAGGCTCCTCAAATAGGGATGTTTTTCTGTTGGATGATCAGGTAGGCAGGAGCCTTTTTACTGGGACATCCACAGAAGCCAGTTTCTGTAGATATTTGCTCTGAGATTTTCAGATTCTCCAAGAAATGCTCTTCACTTTCCTACAGGGAATGAGGGCAAAACAAGCATGCTTCCTATCACTGTTGGAGTTAAACAGGGAAAGGCAGTTGTTTGGGAGTGGGGGGTTTCTCTTCACTGTTCAGTGCAAAATTTATACTTAATTACTCTTTCCTTTTTAAAAAAAAATTCCTTTACCATCATTTTAATATGATTTGGGGAGATAGCAGAGAGAAACAATCTCTAGAACCATTTTTGTTTTACAGATATGTATTGTCTACCGGGCACAAAGACACTAGTTGCTTTTGCAGGAGGTAAATTTTTAAAAAATCAACTAATGTATGATTCATATCTAAAGGATAGCTTTATTTTGTATTGTGGGTTTCAAGTCAGGCATTTGTCATACATATTTGTATGTTAAAATTTACTTTTAAATATGGTTATTTATTTGCATATGATAGGGGTTGGTGGCTGAGCTTAAGAATGGGAGTTAGATACTTTTGAATTCATATACTGGTTTTCACTTAACACTGAGGTGTAAATATACATTTATTCATCAGCTCCTACAGTGAACACTTACTTCTCACTGTCACGCGAGTGTATGTTCCTTGATTCTTTGTCTCGTCACAACAAAGATTTGGAGTGACGGACATTAAAGCCCCTCGGCGTGTCACAGCTCTCAGGTCTTGGATAGACCATGTTATAGCTCTTAGACAAATCAGTGTTACAGCTCTGTTTTATTTAGAAGATAGCAGGAAAATCCATCTTCGAGGCGTGAGGGCACGTCGATCCAAAGACACGAGGAGAAGAGCGCCCCAGCGGGAGGGAGAGAGAGAGCTGGCTCTGGCTCCGGCTCCTCTATTTATATGTTTTTCTCTCCCTGGGCCTGTCCTATGTAAATTGGGCCAGCCAGGAGTGTTGTTTGTTTTACCTGAGGTCCTCACTCCGGTCCTCGGACCTTCTTTTGTTTCATTTTCGCGGGCTTTTCCCTTCCTTGTCGGTATCCGCCGCCATTTTGGACTCCTTTTCCCTGTTCTACCTGCCTAACATTACTATGTATAAAAACGTGGTGTTTTGAGATACCCATGATGTTTCGGGCATTGACACTGCTGATTAGCCTTAGGAAACGCCTCTTGGTTTTCATGATACTACAGTCTTCTAGAGTTCTGTTTTCCTTCTTGGCCTCTTTAGTGCCCTTATCTTTCTCTGTCCCTTACAGTTTTGTTCTTTAGGATCTAAACTTGCCTCTTTTGGTCAGCCTGCTTTCCAGACTTGACAAAGTGCCCTTCCTTGATGCAAAGAGTAGACATCACCATGCCATCTTTATCCCAGTAAATTATAATTGGATTTTTCCTTGTCCTGACCTTTTCCTTTCCTGTCCTTTTCCTTCCCCTCACCCCAGTAGACTATAAGCTCCTTGAGGGCAAGAACTCTGGTAAGTTTCTTTCCTGACTGGGAAACTGATCATGTTTCAGAAGGGCTTCTGAGTCTTTAGTGTGCACACTGAACACCTGGGATGTTTTGAACACTCAGGTTGTGATCCAGCAGTTCTGCGTGTGCATCATGACCTGTGTGGCACGTAATGATCTGTGGGTAGCAAAAATCTGTGAGTGGAGAATTTTCTCCTATTCCATTTTAAATTTAGTGTTTAATTAAAATAAGGCTATGTCTAATTTGTAAACCTCTGCCACTGTGGTGTTTTTTTTTTTCCTACTTGAAGGTAAGATCCTAGGGGAAAGGAACTCTGAGGAGCAATTGCTTCGGTGTTTTTAATTTGACCACAGAATTTAAACCAAACAAACAGTAATTGGTATCAATGCAGAAGAACAGTTTTTAGAAAGCCATAATTGAGCCACACATTCATGTGCAAAATAATTTGATACAAAATTACTTTTATTTATTCTCAGGTGTCATTACATGTACTTTTCAAAAGTTGTGACTTTGCTTGTGTGAAACTTTTATATTAAAAAAATACCTACTATAAGTGTTAACTAATTAATGAGGTGGTAGATTAGGTTTTTAAATGAGTGCTGTTAAATGCCTTCGCTTTTATTAATCGTATGGTCCCCTAAAAAAAAAAAAAAACAAAAAACTAGGGTAATTGAAAATTTAATTACCTCAGTGTTTTTCTTCAGAGAACTAAGGCTTATTAAACTTTAAATGTTCAAACATATAAGCATCTATTGAAATACCAATAGCTATAAACAATGAGCAGTTCTAAATACTAATTAAATGAACTCTAGATCACCATAAGCTAAGCTGAATTTTAAGTAACTCATGTTTTAAGTGCTCTGCTCTGCTCTTACTTAAGGAAGATTAACTACTTCACTGCTGACCACCGGTGTAGCCTTGTGGGGATCTTTAAAAATGCTGTGGCTGATGTTGAAGCACATTTTTTCTGTACCTGGACCAAGAAAGGGAGACTGATCAGACAACCTGGAACATTTTGCTAATGTCACATTGATACTCTTGGAGATGCGTTTTTTTTTTTTTTTTTCTTTATTCTCCTATTTTTAACCACATAACAGAATATACACATGAGTTTGTCTGTTTGGTGTTTTGTGTTAACATCCTTTCTTTCTTTTGTAAAAAAACCCCACATTAATTATAATAGCTTTTATTTTTAAGTACAAAAAGTATATATCTCTCCATTCAGATCAGTCTTGTGTACATTTAAAAAAATTGATACAGCTTCCTGCCTTCAACAGTGATACAGCAAATAGTACCAGCAGTTTTGCAGAGATGAGACAGGGAGCTGAATTTGGGAAGACTTAGGTGGTTAGAATGGGGAGGGAAGAGGACCAGAGAGGAGGCAGCTTGGCAAACAAATTGCTCCATGCTTCTGAGTTTGGGCTGAATACTAAGCTGTGCATACATAGAGTGGAAATGTTTGAAGCTGGGGAAAAGTCAATTATCAGGGAACTGTAAGAGGAACAGCTACCGGTGCTCATGTAACATTGAGATGTTTGAAGTCCAACCAACCTGAGTGGAGACCTCTTGTGGAACAGCAGAGCATTTACTAGAGATTCTAGGAAGGCGGTGCATGAGGGAAGATTCCCCTGGAGGAGGGCATGGCAACCCACTTCTGTATCCTTGCCTGGAGAATCCCATGGACAGAGGAGCCTGGTAGTCTATAGTCCATGGGGTCGCAGAGTCAGACACAACTGAAGAGACTTGGCACAAAACTAGTCTTAGAATAAACATGACTTTACAGAACCTCTTTCCTAACAAAGCTTAATAGGATCAGAATTACCTGCAAATAATTGAACTATCTGCTTCCCCCAAACCCTCAACATACTTAAAAGAAGGTAATATAATCTAGAGATTTGCAGGACTGGCATCCAAGGAAAAAACTACTAGCGGTCATAAAAAACAGGAAAATGTGCCAAAACGAGGACAAAAAGCCATCAACAGAAGACTCAGTAATACAACAAAAGACAGAATTAACAGATGTGGGGGGGTCTTTAAAAACAATTGTTATAAATATGTTTAAACATTTAAGGAAAATATGGTTATGAAAAGGAGAAAAACAAGATATAAGAAAATAAAATTTATAGACTTGAAAAATAGGCAAAATTGTTTCTGGGTCCTCAAGTCTGTTCCACTGGTCTTTTTGTATATTTCCTATGCCAGTGCCACACTGTTTTAGAAATACAGTTGTATACATTCTTTTATTTTTATTTTTTTCATTTTTTTAGTTATATCCATTCTTCATGGGCTTCCCCAGGTGGCTCAGTGGTAAAGAATCCACCTGCCAATGTGGGAAACGCAGGATTGATCCCTGGGTTGGAAAGATCCCCTGGAGAAGGAAATGGCAACCCACTCTAATATTCTTGCCTAGGAAATCACCAGAGAAGTCTGGCAGCCTACAGTCCAGGGGGCCACAAAAGAGTCAGACACTTGTTTAGTGACTAAACAGCGATCCATTCTTGATATCCTCTGGAGCAAAGACTTCTGACGTTCTTTTTTGTCAAATGGTCACACTATTATTGACATGTGTTTACATATTTTAGTATCAACTTGTCAAATTCCACAAAGGTTGCTGAATTTTGATTGAGATGGCATTGAGTTGGAAGAATAAATTTGAGAAGAATTGATTATTTAAAAATAATGAGAATTACAAAGAATTCTCCAATTGAAGAGTATCGTTTCTCTTTTTATTCTGGCTTCCTTAATTTTTTTCAGTAGCCGTTTAGAGTTTTCTGCATAGAAAATTTGCCCATTTTTTGTTAGAAATACTTGTAGTTCTTGATACTATTCTAAATGATTTTCATATCATTGTAAGTGGTTTCTTGGTTTTTAAAATTTAATTTTATATTTATTACTGATATGCATAAATGCAATTGATTTTGTATGTTGATCTTATTTTAGCAATATAAAATAGTGTGTTCAGAGTTTTTTTTTTAATCAAAGACTTATGTTGATTTTTACCAAATACTTTTCTACATTTGTTAAAGTGATTATAATATTTCCTTTTATTTTGTAATGTGGTACATTAACTATGTTGCTTGAGTCTCTAATATTAAACAGTCTTACCTCATTCCTGGGATATGCTGAAGTTTGATGTTACATAATGGTGATTCAATTTGCTAATATTTTGCTTAGACTTTTTCCATCTATATTAATGAGTGAGGCTGGCCTATTGTTTTCCTCTTTTGAGTGTCTTTTTCAGGTTTTAGTATGAAACATATGTTGTCTTCACAAAAATTGAGAAATATTCCCTCTTCTTCATTCAGTAGAAGAAATTATGAAGATTGCCATTGTGTTTTTCATTGAATGTTTGGTAGAGTTTGCCCCGAAAGAAATCTGAGAATGGAATTCCCATAGAAAGTGTTTTGCTTTGTTTTTTGTTTATTGGTTGGTTTTTAACAAATTCAGGTTATTTTCATCAAAAATGTTGGTACTTTAAAATTTCTTTTTGCTGTTGGTTTGGTATGTTACGTTTTCTTAGAATTTATTTATCTCATCTAAATTTTTGAATTTATTGCCATAATCATTCATAATATCTTTTCTTAAAAAATTAAATATATATGGAATCTGTAACCATCTTCCCTTTTTATTCTTACACTGGTTTTTTTGTGCCTTCTCTCATTTTTCTTCATTAGTCTTAACAAAGGTTTATCAAATTTGTCAGTCTTTTCAAAGAAACAAGTTTTGCTGATCCTGTCTATGACCTGTTTGATTTCTATTTCTCTACTTTTGCAGTCTTAAAATTATTATTTCTTTGCAAATCAAAACAACAATGAGCTATCACCTCATACCAGCCAGAATGGCCAGCATCAAAAAATCTACAAACAATAAACAATGGAGAAAGTGTGGAGAGAAGGGAACCCTTCCAGTCTATTGGTGGGAATATAAATTGGTACAGTCACTATGAAGAACAGTATGGAGGTTCTTTAAAAAACTAAAAACAGAGCTACCATATGACCCTACAATCCCACTCCTGGGCATGTATCTATCCAGAGAAAAACATAATCTGAAAGGACATGTACACTCCAGTGTTCATTGCAGCACTGTTTATAATAACCAAGATATGGACGCGGTCTAAATGTCCATAGACAGAGGAATGGATAAAGAAGGTGTGTTACATATATACAATGGACTATTACTCAGTCATTAAAAAGGGCAAAATAATGCCATTTGCAGTAACACGTGTGGACCTAAAGAGTGTCATACTGAATGAAGTAAGTCAGTCAGAGAAGGAGAAATATAATATGATATCCCTTATATGTGAAATCTAAAAAGAAATGATACAAATGAACTTACAAAACAGAAAGACATTCACAGATTTAGAAAACAAACTTAGGTTGCTGGGGATGGGAGGGATAGTTAGGGAGTTTGTGATAGACATGTACACACTGCTGTATTTAAAACAGATAACCAAGACCTACTGTATAGCACATGGAAGTCCGGTCAATGTTATGTGGCAATCTGGTTGGGAGGGGGATTGAGGAGGGAAATGGATACATGTATATGTATGACTGAGTCCCTCCGCTATTTACCTGAAACTATCATAACATTGTTAATCAGCTATACCCTAATATAAAATAAAAAATTCAAAAGAATAAAAAAAGTGTAAAAAATGGTTATTTTCTTTCTTATACTTCCCTTGGGTTTATTATTTTTTATAATTTCTTAATATATTTGCTTAATTTATTAATATTTACCTTTTTTCTTTTAACAGATGCATTTAAAGATTTAAATTTTCCTTCAATCACTGCTTTGCCTGTTTCCATATGTTTTAATATGTAGCATTTTAATTTTTCCTTTTCATTCCCTTGTGGCTCAGCTGGTAAAGAATCCACCTGCAATGGGGGATACCTGGGTTCGATCCCTGTGTTGGGAAGATCCCCTGGAGGAGGGAAAGGCTAGCCACTCCAGTATTCTGGCCTGGAGAATTCCATGGACTGTATAGTCCATGGGGGTGCAAAGAATTGGACTCAGCTGAACGACTTTCCTTTTTTTCATTCAGTTCCAAATATTTTCTTATATCTATTATGATTTTTCCCTGACTCATAAGTATTTAGAAGTATATTATTTACATATGGGAAGTCTGCTGATACCTTTTGGACATTGTTTTCTAGTTTAATTGTGTTGTATTTACTAACAACATTCTACAGGATTTCAGTCCTCTGATATTGTTGAGAATTGTTTTATGGCTCAATGTATGGTTAAGTTTCTTAATTGTGTTGCTCAAATCTTTTATATCTTACAGATTTTTTTTCTTTTTGTTTGAAGGCATGTAAGTATCTCTCACTGTAATTGTATTTTTTGCCTATTTCTCCTTTTGATTTTGTCAGTTTTTGCTTTATCTGATGTTATGCTATTTTGTGGGATGAATGGTATCTCCTTCTCCTCAAATGTTATATGTTTAGTACCTAAACATATAGAATTGTTATCTTCAATTAATTTGTGTGTTTGATGTGAGATAGGGGTTAAGTTTCATTTTTTTTCCCTCCCCTGGAGGAGGGAAAGGCTAGCCACTCCAGTATTCTGGCCTGGAGAATTCCATGGACTGTATAGTCCATGGGGGTGCAAAGAATTGGACTCAGCTGAACGACTTTCCTTTTTTTCATTCAGTTCCAAATATTTTCTTATATCTATTATGATTTTTCCCTGACTCATAAGTATTTAGAAGTATATTATTTACATATGGGAAGTCTGCTGATACCTTTTGGACATTGTTTTCTAGTTTAATTGTGTTGTATTTACTAACAACATTCTACAGGATTTCAGTCCTCTGATATTGTTGAGAATTGTTTTATGGCTCAATGTATGGTTAAGTTTCTTAATTGTGTTGCTCAAATCTTTTATATCTTACAGATTTTTTTTCTTTTTGTTTGAAGGCATGTAAGTATCTCTCACTGTAATTGTATTTTTTGCCTATTTCTCCTTTTGATTTTGTCAGTTTTTGCTTTATCTGATGTTATGCTATTTTGTGGGATGAATGGTATCTCCTTCTCCTCAAATGTTATATGTTTAGTACCTAAACATATAGAATTGTTATCTTCAATTAATTTGTGTGTTTGATGTGAGATAGGGGTTAAGTTTCATTTTTTTTCCCATTTGGTTATCCAATTGCTCTAGCACCTTTAAAAATTTTTTTTAATTACTGTGGCAACTTTGTAAAAAATCACATTACCATATGTTTGTGGGTTTATTTTTGAACTCTCTGTTCTTTTTGATTGATAGATTTATCTATCTCCATGCCAGTATCAAACTATCTTAATTATTGTGGCTTAATACTAAGCCTTAAAAACTGGTAGTATAAATTCTCTGACCTAGCTATTTTTCAATGCCATCTTGGTTCTAAATTTCCACATAAATGTCAGAATCAGATTTTCAGTTTATATAAAAAAGTTCACTGAGCTTTTGATGAGATTGCATTCAATCTATACGTCAATTTTAAGGAGACTATCTTTAAAAAATCATTTTCTCAATTCTTAAATGTTATAACTTTTAAAATATCTCTTAGCTCTATTTTGTCATTTTCAGCATAGAGGTTGCATTATTTTGCTAGGGCTACCATAACAAAATATCACAGACTGGGTGTCTTAAACAGCAAAAATTTATTTTCTCACAGTTCTGGAGGCTAGAAGTCCAAGAAAAAGGTGTTGGCAGGTTTGATTTACCCTGAGGCCTTTCTCCTTGGCTTGCAAGTGGCCCACCTTTTAGCTGTGTCTTCAACATGGTATTTCCTATACTAGCGAACCGTCTCTGGGATCACTTCACATGTCCAAATTTCCTCTTCTTCCAAGGACACCAGCCAGATTGGATTAGGGCCCACCCTAATGGCCTCATTTTAATTTATTAACCTGCTAAAGGCTCTGTCTTTAAATACAGTCACATTCTGAGTTATTCATGGTTAGGGCTTCAGTATATGAATTTGGGGAAAAGGGGATACCATTCATCCCACAAAAGAAATCTGCAACATCCTTTGTTAAATTTGTTCCTACTTGATTTTTATAGACTGTTGTAAATTATATTGATTGAAATAGTTTTCCCCAAGTCTGTGTCTGATACTTCTAATATCTTGAGGTCCATGTGGATCTGTTTCAATTTTCCATTATTCCTAATGTTTTTCATTTATGTTGTTCTTCTCTTAGACTGCATGGTAGTGTAGCTGATTTGTTTTTAGAAATAATTTGTGATGAAGGATGATGATATCTTCCTGTAAAGGTAATTCAGGCTTGTTTCTGTCTTGTGCCTGGTGGGAGGAGCTAGCAATTCAGGAACGTCTCAATCCAAATGTAGGGACTGAGATTTTTCTGGGGTTTCCCTAGTCGCTCAGCTACTAAAGAATCCACCTGCAATGTAGGAAATGCCCATTTGATTCCTGATCGGCTAGAGAGGGGATAGGCTACCCACTCCGGTGTTCTTGGGCTTCTGCAGTGGCTCAGCTGGTAAAGAATCTGCCTACCGTGTGGGAGACCTGGGTTCAATCCCTGGGTTGGGAAGATTCCCTGGAGAAAGGAACAGCTACCCACCCCAGTATTCTGGCCTGGAGAATTTTAGGGACTGAAATTTAGGGACTCAATCCAAATATAGGTACTGAGATTTTTCTGGGCCATATAGAACATGGGCACCTTACCTTATCTTTTGTCCTCATTCCTAGAATGGAATAAGGACTGAATATTCATTGGTTTTGCCAGGGTCCCCTATCTTCATGGGTCTTGGCACCTTAGCACTTTGAGGTTGTCAAATATACTACTCAGCTTGTTAGCCTTTTAGAGGCAGGCAGATGTTCTAGAGAAAAGTGGATTCACACGCCACGGTCATGTCTTTGTATTAATTAAATACACACACACACACACACACACACACACACAGTTGTGTCTGTAGAATAAAATCCTATCAGTGAAATTGCTATATCAGTTTGTATATGTGTATATTTGACATGTGTGCATCTGAAGAATGCAATTCTGTAGAAATAAATGAAAACCACCCATATTGAGTAAACAGGCTATTTATTGAGCGCTTGCTAAAGTAAGAAAGTCAACTGTCATCACTTGCATTTGGCAGGCAGAGGAATGGGAAAGCTTTATAGTGGAAAAAAAAGGGGACGTGTGTGTATTTAACATTTTCTGATTGGAGGCTGTTGACTTGGGAAATCTGGAGTTGGGCTACCTAGAAGTGGGGCATCTTATGTGATTGATTTGGAGGTCATATTTGGATTTCTTGGTTGGTCCTGACTTGGAGGCTAAGAGCAAAAATAGGGAGGCTGGCAGTTGTTGAGCAAATCTTGACCATTCTGGGCCAGTTGCTATGGAGGTTGTGATTTAGTTTCTTGGACAAATTGCTATGGTCTGTGATTTGGTTTTCTGAGATGGTTGCTTACAGAGGTTGTGGTTTGGCTTTCTGAGCTTATGTGGGTCTGGCCATTATCCATTTATATATTCAGTTTCTCATCCTAAGTGATACTGTAGTACCAAAGAATGTATATAAATTTGCCTTTTAACTTCAGTAGAAGTTGTATTAACTTATCATCTTACTAGTATGATCATCTGCTCCAACATAGCAGACTGTTAATTTTTTAAATTTTACTCAACTGATATGTGGAAATTTGTATTATGTTTCAAATTTGCATTTTTTAAAGATTGAGCATCTCATATAGAGTCATTTGTGTTTCTTTTGGTGTGAACCATCTTTTCCTATACTTGTCCATTTTTATAGTAAATTATTGATCTTTTTTTCTTTGCTTTGTGGGCACTTATTATATATAAAGGAAATTGGCCTTTTGAATGTTAACTGAGTTGTAAATATCTTTCCCAGTTATTGTCTCTTGACCTTTTTTATATATTTAGAATTTTTTATGTGGTCAAATATATCAGCCTTTTAAATTAATGGCTTCTGGGTTTGTGTTCAAAAAGGCCTCATCTACTCTGGGATTTAAAAAAAAAATCCCATGTTTACGTATTTTTATTAATATAAATACAACCTGAAGGTAATATTTTTTAATTAAGACTATGTCTTACTGTTTACAAAGGTTAATTAAGAACAAAGGTATAACGGATCTTAAAATTGTCAATGAGAATGAGGTTTCTCATCTTCAGAATTCTGAAGTGTTCTCTAGGCAGGGAGGCAGGGGCTTGGTGTGCAGGCTTACAGGTACAACACTTGAAAACTATAGGAGTATGAGTCCAAAAGTTTCTACAAAGCAAAAGTTGCTGGTCTCCTTTGAAAGTCGGATTCCATAACCCCCACTGCCCTTGTATTTCTCCCCCTGAATTCCACCTCCAAGGCAAGGCCTCAGTTTATCATCGGGAGAATCTGTTCTTGAAATCTTTAATTGTCTTGGCCATCATGGGAGCAATTTTCTTCACAGGTTTCCTGCCGTTGACCATCTGTGGCAAGTGGGTACGGGTAGTGCTTGAGCATGTATGGGCCGGCTTCTCACGGGTAAGGTTAAGGCCGTTGCTGCTGGAGGGAGTATGGCTGGTTTCTCTGGGGTATGGAGCTGGCTTGATCTTGACTTTCTCAGGGACAGCTGCTTCTCGTATTTCAAACTGCTGCCTCCTTTGGACATCAGAAAGTGGCCAGGCCAGAGAGTTGAGTAGGATCATTTTTGCTTGTCGGCCTTTGGGTTTAGTGGCGTGTGCAGTCTGGATATTCACTGTCAGTGCTCGAAGCCGCTGCTCTTGGGCATCCTGAAGCCGCATGTACATCTCTCGCCATGACTCATGCTCTTGTGGCCTTTCTTTCCTAAAGTTTTGGTGACAGTGAATTTCCCATAGTTGATCTGTTTCTTGAACTAGTGTATGATTGTATTTCTCTATGCGAAACAGCTGATCAGGTGCACAGCTCTTCAAGATGGGTTCAAGAACTGAATATGGGACTCCTCCCACTTTAAAGATTGAATTGATGTTGTTTTTAAGTACCCAGATGCACTGTTGGCGCAGGGTCATCATTTTGGCGAGATAGGCACACTTAGAGCCCGAAAACACTTGCATCTTAGAATTCATTCTGCATCCAGTAAATCCAACTTCTTCCACTTTCTGGGGTGAAGACAGTGCTTTTTGCTTTGGTCGGAAGGAGGACATCAATCTAGAGGCAGGAAGTGGATGGTACTTGGCGGAGATCCTGGGTAATGGAAGATCTGGCCACACTGGTGTATCAGTGGGGACCTTTTCCAGCTTGGCCCAGACGTTTCCAGATGGTGGCAGGTTCTCTGATCTGTTTCCATTCACCTTAGGCAGTTCCTGAACCAAGTCTAAGTTTTGACTTGAGTCATTATTTTTAGGTCCTTTCTCTTCAAGAGCAGTGGCTGAAGTTTTCATAATCTTTTTCTTTTTTTCCCTAGGCTGGTCCTGGTTGAGGAATGAATGAAAAGACATGGTGCGCGGCTTGCATTCATTATCCGTATCTGCCTCCTCAGCTTCAGGGAGGGAGCCATCTGGCTTTTCATCCAAATGGGGAGGTCTTACTTTCCCTTCTTGAATCTTTTGGTTATTGGCAGCCTTCTCTTTCACCATGGGTAATAGGCCTCTTGTCCCCTCTGCTATGTCCAAGCGGTTGAGACTTTGCTTGTTTTTGTCCGGTTTGATTTTCTCTGAGTCTTCCTGCTTTTGCTTTTTAAAGTCTGAAGGGTGCCCGAAGGAAGGTGAAAACTGGATCCCGCGGCGCCTTCTTTCCTCCTCTTTGACGCTAGTGGAAAGCGGATTCTCCTTTGCTCTGTCCCTGGGGATAGGCCGCGGGCTTTCCTCTCTGGAGGAGGCCAGGACTGATTTTTGGCTGGTCAAAGTAGACTTGTGGCATTCTTTGGCACCCAAAGGGTGTTTGTCATTGTGGGGAGACCGGTGCCCCCAGCTTAGGCTCCCAGCCTCCCACCTGTGGGGGGCACAAAGGCGGTGGTCTTGACTGAACCCCAGTCTGGCCCGAGGAGCATCATAGGGGCCTCCTCCCGGTCCCCGCTGTACAACGTAGGCCTCCGAGGGGCATCTGTGACGGTCCCCGGACATCAGACGAGGACGTGTAGATGGTGGGGGGGACCGGCTGTAACCACAATATGCCCGCTCTGAGGAATAAGCCTGGGAACCTCTGCGACACTGCCTTCCGTCCTCGTCCCTCTCCCGCCTGCGGGACTCACGATGGGGCCTCGCGGGCGCTGAGGGGTGTCTGTGTGGCTGCCGTCTGTGCTCGCGGCCATGCGAGCGACCGCTGCGGTCTGCGAGGTGTGCGCGGCCGTCTCCCTCCATCGCCTCCTCCTGAGGAGCTTCCCTGCGGCAGGTTCCTCTCAGCGCTTCAGGCCCCCGGAGCCAGCCTCCTCCACTGCGCTGCTAGGTCCCGGCCAAGCTTCCGACGCGATGGCGTTTGCACCTGCCACTGCCATCGGGCAGACCCGGCTCTCCGCTAGAACCGCCACGGGGCCGGGCGAGACCGAGGGCACCTCTCGTCTCTCCACGACCTCCTCGGCGTGAGGATGGGGGCGGCCAGGCCCCGCGGCCCCTCCGCAACCTGGTGCTCGGACGCCGCCCGGCTCTGCCTCGAGCTCGCTCTGGTGCACAGGGCGCGCGACCCCGCCTCCGGCGCTCAGGACGCAGCGTGCCCACGGCAGTCGCTACCTGCGCTGCGTCCTGGACGTGAGGAAACCCCAGCGCCCCCTTCCTGCGGGGGCTGCAAGCGGTGCCCACATTACATCACCACCCGCCAGGAACCCCCGGCCACCTCGCCCCACTCCCGTCCCCAGAGCAGCAATAGTGACGACCACCCTAGCGCTGGACGCCTGCCGTGGAGTAATTCCAGCCTGTAAGAACCAAAGAAGAGTTATATTATCCCCATTTTATGGGTGAGGGTTAGAGAGAATAAAGTAACTTGCCTGTGATCACGAAACAGGAAGGGGCAGCCGCACTTCGATGGCAAGTACTTGAGGTCCAGAGTCACAGCTCTGAATACACGAGGACGTGAGGCCTACAGAGAGAAAGGGATTTGCCTAAAATACGACAGATTAACCCCATTAGGGCAATAATAGTCCCTGTGTCTGATTTTGGAGAAGGAAATGGCANAGAGTCACAGCTCTGAATACACGAGGACGTGAGGCCTACAGAGAGAAAGGGATTTGCCTAAAATACGACAGATTAACCCCATTAGGGCAATAATAGTCCCTGTGTCTGATTTTGGAGAAGGAAATGGCACCCCACTCCAGTATTCTTGCCTGGAAAATCCCATGGACGGAGGAGCCCGGTGGGCTGCAGTCCATGGGGTCGCGAAGAGTCGGACACGACTGAACGACTTCCCTTTCACTTTTCACTTTCATGCATTGGAGAAGGAAATGGCAACCCACTCCAGTGTTCTTGCCTGGAGGATCCTAGGGACGGGGGAGCCTGGTGGGCTGCCGTCTATGGGGTCGCACAGAGTCGGACACAACTGAAGTGACTTAGCAGCAGCAGCAGCAGCAGTGTCTGACTTGCCCTCAAACAATATCTAACAAAGGTATCAATAATTCTGAGAGGAATGAATGCTGTTTGCTCTGATCACCAAACGTCAGCAGTAGGGCCTGAGTTGGATCAGTTCATGGTGGTGCCTTAGACCCAAGTGTGCTCGAGGAAACAAACCGTTATCTTGGAAGGCCGAAATTTATTGTTACTATTATTACTATTAAAAGGCACAATAGACAACTTAAAATGTCATCATTGATTACATATTATTTGATTAGATCAGATCTAATTAGATTATTAGATTCTGGCTAGAACTCTAATAACCCACTCATTGGAAAAGACCCTGATGCTGGGAAAGATTGAAGGCAAAAGAAGAAGAGGGTGGCAGAGGATAAGATGATTGGATAGTGTCATTGACTAAGGGACTTGAATTTGAGCAAACTCCTGGAGATAGTGAAGGACAGGGAAGCCTGGCATGCTGCAGCCTATGGGATGGCAAAGAGTGGGACACGACTTAGCAACTGAACAACAACAACTTTGGTGTAGATGCCAGGCTCTTCGAAGAACTTGGTTCCTCTCTTAGATAGCCCAAGACTATCTGATTACCTTTGGTCTCCTCATCGCTCTTGGACTTAAATTCCAAGTCACTGATGTTATCTTCTTCCCTTTGTAAGTAGAGAAGTGACCTTCTCCTTGCCAACCAGACTTTTGATCTGAAAGCAGGATCCTGTCATTGACAAGAACAGAAAGATTTTTGTGTCTTCAATGAGCCCAAGTGGTTGGGATACTAGGGTCAGAAGAGGACCAAGATTCTGTGCCTAATTTCCTCTTTATAGTAACTTTCTCCTGGCATGCTGCAGCCTATGGGGTCGCAAAAAGTGGGACGTGACTTAGTGACTGAAAAACAAAAACTCTTAAGAATGCACCTGGCCTGACCTCTTGCCCAAATCAGGAAAGACCAGTGATTGCTGTCTTTGTTTTTTACATTAAAATTTTTTAAATCTCTTGAACAATTCTATAAGTATTCACTGTGAGCTGTCAGCTTTAATTTTTTTCCTTCATTGTTATGGATAACAATGAGTAATCTATATTTCTCCCATCATTCTAGGTTTTAAGATTTCCCAGGTCTTCAGTTCAGTTCAGTCATTCAGTCGTGTCCGACTCTTTGCGACCCCATGGACTGCAGCACGCTAGGCCTCCCTATCCATCACCAACTCCTGGAGTCTTAGAATTTATTAATCTAAGAATTCCTGACAGTTTTGTTTATTTTGTTTTCAAGGTTCTCAGTAGTATAAATTGGCAGTTCTAATGGTTACTTACATAATAAGTCAAACTTAAAGAAATAATAGGTAACAAACAGAATAAATAAGTAAAGCCAAAATATTCCCACAACCCAGATATACTAGTGTATTACCCAATGGTGAACTTTGGTGTATATCCATATATCTTTCTAGATCCTTTGGCATATGTGTGTATGCACATACATGTACAAAGACATGTTTTATCAAAACGAAATTGTACAGTACGTGTTATTCTTTAACCAACTAGTTCTGTAATCTAGGTCTAAAACAGGGTCATTCATTGTACCTCATTGTATCCCCTAAATATCTCTGAATTTTCACAGCTCCCCCATCCCTACTTTCTCTATTTCTATTT
>SJYX01003047.1:0-16344 GCA_006410675.1 Oreotragus oreotragus | reverse complement strand
TGGGGATGATCCAGAGGGATGATGTGGGGTGGGAGGTGGGAGGGGGGTTCATGTTTGGGAGTTTGTGTACACCCGTGGCAGATTCATGTCAATGTATGCCAAAACCAATAGAGTACTGTAAAGTAAAATAAAGTAAAATGGAAGCTCTAAAAAACAAATAAATAAATAAATAGAGTTTAAAAAAAAAGGATAGGGAATAAAAATATTCATTTTATAAATATAATAAAACATAGTATATGTAATAGAGTATGTTTTATACATAATCAGATATAGAATACTAAATACAATAAAATATAATTACAAAGTCAAAAAATAAATAAAGAGTGGCCTGTCATCTGCTTTTAAAACTCTCTTAATGTTATCAGATCTGTCCCTGAGGGTAAATTTGGACTTTAGAAACAGTCGAAGCTGCTAATAAAGCGTGTTCTTAAATTTGGTGAGGCCCAACTTTAAACAAGAGGACTCTCCAATAGCTGAGGGGTGATTAAGTTATGATGCTTTCTGTGCAGTCATTAAAGTTTTTAATAACTGGGAAAAATATTTACAAAGTATTTTTAAGGAAAAAACCACAGCTAATCAAAACACATGAGAAGCCTATTTTGTAAGAAGATGGAAAGAATGTAACCAAAATATCTTATTTTTTTCTTGTGCATTTATGAATTGTTCCAGTTTTCTACAGGGCCACATATTATTTTTGTAAATGTGGGCTAGGGGAGGATGAAGTGAAGTGAAGTCGCTCAGTCGTGTCCGACTCCTTGCTACCCGCTGAGCTTTAGCCCACCGGGCCCCACCGTCCATGGGATTTTCCAGGCAAGAGTACTGGAGTGGGTTGCCATTTCCTTCTCCAGGAGATCTTCCCGACCCAGGGATCAAACTCAGGTCTCCTGCGTTGCAGGCAGATGCTTTACCATCTGAGCTAACAGGGATGAATCTACATTGAAGATGATTTTAAAAGAAGAGTTTTAGAAATGTTTTGAGCAATGGAATAAAAGCATGACCTACTAAGGTGACTATTTTGAAGGGTGACTCAGTTTAAATATATTGAGTTGGCCAAAAATTTCCTTCAATTTTAAAGTAAAAATAGAAGACATATTTTTCATTTTCACCAGGAACTTTATTGAACAATGTACTCACCGTTTTCTTCCACTACCTTCTGCCATTTTCCAGACAATTTCATAATTCCATATTTCCTAAAACTTTTTCTCTTTTTGAGCAAAGAACTCTTCTAGGCGCTTTTCGCAGTTCTAGGGAATTGATTTTTTTTCCATTAAGAGAATTTTGTAAAGACCAAAATAAATGGAAATCCAAAAGTACAATGTCTGGTGAATACATTGGATGAATCAGAACTTCCCAGCCAAGCTCTAATAGTTTTTGCCTGGTCATGAGAGAAATATGTGGTCTTTTGTTATCTTGATGGAAGATTATGTGTTTTCTGTTGACTGATGCTGGACACTTTTTGTTGAGTGCTGCTTTCACTTGGTCTAATTGGGAGCAGTACTTTTTGGAGTTAATTGTTAGGTTTTTGACAAGGAGCTCTTAATAAAGGACTCCCTTCCGATCCCACCATATACACAACAGCACCTTCTTTGGTTGAAGACTGGCCTTTGGTATGGCAGAGGGTGGTTCATTTCACTTGCCCCACGGTCTCTTCCGTTCTGCATTATTGTACAGTGTCCACTTTTCATTGCTCGTCACAGTTTTGCTTTTTAAAAAGGACAGATTTCATTACATTTAAGTAGAGAATCGCATGCAAAAATATGGACAAGAAGTTTTTTTTTCCACTTGACTTATGTGGAACCCAATCATCAAAGTGATTAACATAACCAAGCTGGTGCAAATTATTTTCAGTGCTTGATTTGGATATTTTGAGTATATCCATTGTCTCCTGTGTAATATGACATTGATAGTTCACAATTAATGTCTTGATTTGATATCTATCAACTTCAACTGGTCTACATGACTGTGGAGCATCGTCTAGCAAAAAACTCCACAAAGCACCTTTGACATGTTTTTTCACCTTCTCCAAACACTTCAAAAATCTTTTTTTTATTTGTTTCAGTTGAGTTTTTACCTTTCTCAAAATAATAAAGCATAACATGACAAAAATGTCGCTTTTTTCATACATCTTCAATATTAAAATGGCTACACAAAAATTCACCAATTTTGATGCTTTTTTAAAAAAATTGCACACTGATATAACTGCTGTTAAAATACAGTCTGACAAAATTGTTTCCAATGAAGTTAAAGACGACTAAGTGCTATTTAGATCCAGTTTACAGAAATAAAAAAAAAAAGAACGAACTTTTGGCCAACCCAGTATTCTATATGATATATTTCTTTAAAAATCAATTCATATTAAAAAGATTTTTTTTTTAAAGAGCGGTTTTGGGTTCACAGCAAAATTGAGTGGAAAGTTCAGAGAATTTGCATATGTCTCCCACCTCACATGTCCAAAAGCCCCGCATCATCAATATCTTGCATCAGATGAATCTACATTGACAAGTCTTTATCACTCAGAGTACATAGTTTGCATTGCATTAAAAGTCACTTTGGTGCACACCCTATCAGTTTTGACAACGTGGTTACCTTGGTAGTATCATGTAGAATAGTTCACCTCTCTGAAAGCCTCTGTGTTCTGTCTCCCTGTCTCTCCCCACCAGTGATCTTCTTATTGTCTTCACAGTTGTGCTTTTTTTCCAGAATGTCACATAGGTGAAATAATACAGTATGAAACTTGATATAAATAATCAATAAACAACCTATAATGTAGGTAAGAATGCTGGAGTGGATTGCCATTTCCTTCTCCAGGGGATCTTCCCAACTCAGGGATCGAATCCTGGTCTCCTGCATTGCAAGCAGATTCTTTACTGTCTGAGCCACCTGGCCAATCCCATAATAAGAGTAGAGAATGTTTATTTGAGCCAAGCCAAGGACTATAGCCTGGGAGTCACAGATTCAAGAAGCATTTGAATTATGTTCTGCAGGATCAGAATGGGGCAGGCTTTTAAAGGCAAAAACTGGAAGGTTACAACTAGTTATATGAGCTGTTTATCAAGAATTATAACTGGGAGCTGGCAAGAAGTAACTGTGCTTATGGAGGAAGGATTGGTTGGAGTCCACATGGTTGTAGCTGCTAGCAGATACTGGTTTGAGGATAGCTAGTGGTGGTGTTGAGTTTGATACTGTTCAGAAACTCAGGTTCTTAGTAATGTGGAACCTGTCTGAAACCACATTCACAATGGCCACCAGGCTCTACTTTGGATGCTTGAACCACAGTTACTCCATTCTGGTTTTTAAAAGCATTCTTTTCTTTAATGGTTAAAGCAGATGTACAATTTATATTTGATAGGCTATAGACTGGCTATTCTAGACTAAGCCAAATCATGTGTTAGTCAGAATGACTTCTCCATAACTCAGTATTTGAAAGTTTCTTCTATTGTTACCTTTCCAGATTGGCTTATTTCACTTAGTAATATGCATGTTTCCTTCATGCCTTTTTATGTTTTTTTTTCCTTAGTACTGATAATCCATTGTGTAGATGTACTGTACTTTATTGATTCACATACTGAAAGGGTATTTTGATTGTTTCTGGCAATTATAAATAAAGCTGCATTGGCAGCTTCAGAGTGAAAGTTTGTGTGTAGATGTGTTTTTAACTCTTTGGAGTAAATTCCAAGGAGCATGACAGCTGTATCATATGGTAAGTGTATGTTTAGTTTTGTAAGAAACCACCAAACTGTCTTCCCAAGTGGCTGCACCATTCTGCATTCCCACCATCAGTGAATGAGAGTTCCCATGGCTCTACATCTTCATCAGTATTAGTGGTGTTAGTGTTTTGGATTTTCACCATTCTAATAGGTGTGCAGTGCTATCTTGTTTTAATTTGCCATTCCTTGATGACGTATGTTGTTGAGCATCTTTTCATATATTTGTTTAGACCATCCATTTATCTTCTTTTGTGAGGTGTTCATTTTTTTTTTTTTTTTGCCCATTTTCAATTGTGTTTTTTGTTTTCTTATTGAGTTTTAGGAGCTCCTTGTATATTTTTAATAATAGTTCTTTATCAAATGTGTCATTTGTAAATATTTTCTCCCAGTTTAAATCACTACTTTTTGTGTTAAATATTTTATTACTTCAAGGATTATAATTTTCCTTTAATCTCCTTTTCTCTTAGACTTCTGGGGACTTTTGCTTTATTTATTTTACCCTGAATTCAAAAAAAAAAAGTTTAACTAAAAAAAAAAAACCAATAAAATGTGTATAAACTGGGTGATAAAATGCAAATTAATATTTTAAAAAAGCAATAATTATCTTTGAATGGCAGAAAACAAATTTTGTAAGGACTACAAAAGGTAGTACTTACTATGTATCTAGATGTGTATAAGAGACAGACCCTGAATTCAAAAAAAAAAAGTTTAACTAAAAAAAAAAAAACAATAAAATGTGTATAAACTGGGTGATAAAATGCAAATTAATATTTTAAAAAAGCAATAATTATCTTTGAATGGCAGAAAACAAATTTTGTAAGGACTACAAAAGGTAGTACTTACTATGATTCCTTCACAAGGTCTTTGAAACACAAGTTGCTTCATTTTCTGTATTTTTTGGCAGTCTGAATAAAAACTTGTCACCTTAAGCAACAAAACTTTATTTGAATCATTTTGGGTGGATATCTTTATAAAATAGTGTTTTACTTGCCTACATAAACAGCAAATATGAACATAACTGATTTTGAATCATAAGAGAATGCTGCTGCTGCTGCTAAGTCACTTCAGTCGTGTCCGACTCTGTGCGACCCCATAGACAGCAGCCCACCAAAGCTCCCCCGTCCCTGGGATTCTCCAGGCAAGAACACTGGAGTGGGTTGCCATTTCCTTCTCCAATGCATGAAACTGAAAAGTGAAAGGGAAGTTGCTCAGTTGTGTCCAACTCTTCACAACCCCATGGACTGCAGCCCATCAGGCTCCTCCGTCCATGGGATCTTCCAGGCAAGAGTACTGGAGTGCGGTGCCATTGTTTTCTCCGAATCATAAGAGAAGAGTGCATTCAAAAAACAAGAACAAGATGTTTTGAAAAAGGAACATCAGAGCATAAGAACAAGCTCTTGGAAATTAAAAATGCTGTTGTCTACATAAATTCTGTAGAATAGTTTGAAAACAAGGCCAAGGAAATTGCCCAGAGAATAGGAAAAAAAAGAGACCAAACAATGGGACACTATAGGGGAAAAAAAATCATGGGAAACATGCATACAGGTATTTAAAAATCAAATAGTGCTATGTTTTATCCCTTTTTAAGTTTCATTTTCATTGAGATAAAATACGCATTACGTAAATTTTTCCATTTTTGACTATTTCTTAAAGGTTTATTTGTTTATTTTTGGCGGTACTGGGTCTTCATTGCTGCGTGTGGGCTTTCTTCAGTTGCAGCAAGGAGGGGCTACTCTGCGTTGAGCCGTGTAGGCCTCTCACTGCAGTGGCCTCCCCTGTGCAGGCCACCTGCTCCCGCAGTTGCAGGTCGTGGGCTCTAGAGCATAGGCTAGTAGTCGTGGTGCAAAGGCTTAGTGGTCCCTTGGCGTGTGGGATCTTCTCAGACCAGGGGTCGAGCCCATGTCCCCTGCATTGGCAGGCGGATTCTTAACCACCAAACCACCAGGAAACCAAAGGCACGTGGAGATGTGGTTGAGAATTTGCATGGCTAAAAGTGTCTTTGTTCTATTTAAAAGTGGGATCCTTTGAAAAGGCATAACCTCCTTATTCCTGATCCTTTGAAGGTAAAGGATCTTTGCTTCCCAGGAAACTTTTAGAATCTTTTTAACTCTGGTGTTCTGAAATTACACAACTTTGTTTATGCCAGCCTTTTTCCATTCGCTGTACTTGCTGTTCTCAAACCAGACATTCTCATGCTTCCATTCTAAAATAAAATGTCTTTTATTATTTCTTTGATAAATTATTCCCCTATGCTTTCTCTAGTTTATTTTTAAGAACCTCTATTAACGGGGCATAACCTGGATTGATTTTTTAAGATTTTTTTCCCCTATAGTGTCCCATTTTTGTGTCTTTTTTTTTTTTTTTTTTTTTTCCGGGCAGTTTTCTTGGCCTTGTCTTTAAACCATTCTACGGAATTTATTTAGACAATAATATTTTTAACTTCCAAGAGCTTGTTCTTATTCTCTGTCCCTTTTTCAAAAGAGTTGGCTTAAGACTAAATATTAAAAAAACTAAGGTCATGGCATCTGGCCACATTACTGCATGGCAGATAGAAGGGGAGAAGGTGGAAGTAGTGAGAGATTTCCTCGTCTTGGGTTCCAAAATCACTGGGGACGATGACTGCAGCCATGAAATCAGAAGACGATTGCTTCTTGTCAGGAAAGAGATGACAAACCTAGACAGTGCGTTAAAAAGCAGAGACATTACTCTGCCAACAAAGATCCGGATACTCAAGGCTGTGGTCTTCCCCAGTGGCCACGTATGGTTGTGAGAGCGGGACCATGAAGAAGGCAGACTGCCAAAGAACTGATGCCTTCGAACTGTGGTGCTGGAGAAGATTCCTGAAAGTCCCTTGGACAGCAAGGGGATCAAACCAGTCAATCTTAAGGGAGATCAACCCTAAATATTCACTGGAAGGACTGATGCTAAAGCTGAAGCTCCAGTATTTTGGTCATCTGATGTGAACAGATGACTCTTTGGGGAAGTACCTGATGCTGAGAAAGACTGAGGGCAGAGGAAGAGAGTGTCAGTGGATGAGATAGTTGGACGGCATCACCAATGGAATGAACATGAACTTGGGCAAACTCTGGGAGATGGTGAGGCCTGGAGTGCTGCAGTCCATGGGGTCCCAAAGAGTCGGACACAGTTGGGCAACTGAACAACAACAATGCATGTTTCAATTTTATTACATTAATTTTTAGAAAGTTGGGATGAATGCCTGAAAAGTTTCTATGTGTCATCATTGTTTCTGTGCTGAGATTTTATAATATAATTTGGGCCACTTGTGCCTTTCTTGCTTTTATCCAGTTCTTACCTGTGTTCTCTGTAGATAAAGGTAAGCATTTTCAAATAAGGGAAGTATTCAGTTGCTTCAGGGGCAACTGAACAGCAACAATGCATGTTTCAATTTTATTACATTAATTTTTAGGAAGTTGGGATGAATGCCTGAAAAGTTTCTATGTGTCATCATTGTTTCTGTGCCGAGATTTTATAATATACTTTGGGCCATTTGTGCCTTTCTTGCTTTTATCCAGTTCTTACCTGTGTTCTCTGTAGATAAAGGTAAGCATTTTCAAATAAGGGAAGTATTCAGTTGCTCAGTCGTGTCCAACTCTTTGCGACCCCATGAATCGCAACACGCCAGGCCTCCCTGTTCGTCACCATCTCTCGAAGTTCACTCAGACTCACGTCCATTGAGTCCGTGATGCCATCCAGCCGCCGTCTCATCCTCGGTCGTCCCCTTCTCCTCCTGCCCCCAATCCGGAAGTATTAGTGAAAGTAAATATTTTATGAATACATTTTAAGGGAATGTGAGATACTAGATAATGTAATTAATAGTGCTAATGCACATTAATACTATGAATAAAAGTACAGCTTCTTTCAGTTTGAATAAGGACATTGTTATTCGGGAATGTCCTCTTTATGGCCCCTGCTACTCAAGAGGATATTCTAAATGCCCGGGGTGGAGGTGGGGGTTCTCCTGAGTGATTTGTTTGAACTTATCTCCACAATTTTTTTAAAGATTTATTTATTTTTAATTGAAGGATAATTGATTTACAATAGTGTGTTGCTGCTGCTGCTGCTGCTAAGTCGCTTCAGTCGTGTCTGACTCTGTGTGACCCCATAGACAGCAGCCCAGAAGGCTCCCCCGTCCCTGGGATTCTCCAAGCAAGAACACTGGAGTGGGTTGCCGTTTCCTTCTCACATCATCTCCATGTTTGTGCAGGGTCTGGGTGGGATTCTGGGTGAATTAATGGACTTCCCTCGTGGCTCAGTGGTAAAGAATCTGCCTGCCAATGCAGAAGTTGCAGGTTTGATCCCTCAGTCTCAAATATCCCCTGGAGAAGGAAGTAGCAACCCACTCCAGTATTTTTGCCTGGGAAATCTCATGGACAGAGGACCCTGGCAAACTACAGTCCATAAGGTTGCAAAAGAGTTTATCTTTTAACATCACTTTCCTTCACCTGGTCCAAATAAATGTGTGTATATTTGTTCCTTTAGTGATAAGCAATAAACTGCCAATTAGTTTGGCAGTAAGAAGTGAACTAGTCAAGTGCAATCCCAATTGAGATCATTGTACCTTCAGTTTACAATTGAGAAGGCAGCTCTGAGAAGAAAATAACAATGGAAAAACAACTTTGTATATCCTTAGAGACCCCAAACTACCTTGCAGGCTTTAAGTGATGCTTCTTGCTTTTGACAGGTTACAATTACCTTCAAGGGTTTACTGCCATACAAAGAGTGTTATATTTCATTGTCACCCCATCTGCATTTTCTTTTTTGTTCACAGTGCGAGATGAGGACAGAAGCACGGCGAAAAAATCTTCTGATTTTGATTTTGCACTACTTAACACAAGAAGGGTATGTTACACTGCAGATATTTACAGAGACGATTCCTCTTTCTCTGACCTCTGCTTTTCCAGATGCACACTTTTTAAAGCAATTAATAACTTTTTTTTTTAAGAGCAGTTTTCGATTTTCTGAAAAACTGAGCAGACATTTCCGGTATATGGGTGAGAACTCCCATATATCAGCAATCCCCCGCCCTGCCTAGTGTCCCCTGTTACAGCTTACATCAGTGTGTACGTTTATTGCACTTGATGAGTCGATATTGATATATTATTACTAAAGTCTGTAGTTTATGTCAGAGTTCACTTTTGTGTCATATAGTTCTTCAAGTTTTGACAAAGGCATGATGTCACATATCCACCCTTGTAGTATCATACAGAATAGCTTCTCAGCTCTAAAAATCTCTTGTGCCCTACCTATCAATGTCCCAACCCCACCTCCAGCAACCTAGACACATATTTTTATTGTCTCATTTGTCTAGATATTTTGCACATTGTGCATTTTAAAACATTTTATTAACAAAGCTACCCAGTTCATGAGATACTTGCCCTTTCCCATTCAGATTTGAAGATGGTGTAGGCCTTTTAATAAGATTTCTGAAGTCCCATTGCTGGCACACAAAGATAGCTTTCTCACTCCTCAGTTTTCCTTCCCTCAAAATAAAGGTTTTGCATTTACCTGGATGACTTGTACTCAACTCTCTTTCTTGAGGAAACTGGGAAGCATTTGAGTTTGGCCACCTACCTCATTTGAAAATGTGCGAGCATTAGAGAAGGAAATGGCAACCCACTCCAGTACTCCTGCCTGGAGAATTCCATGGACAGAGGAGCCTGGCGGGCTACAGTCCATGGGGTCACATGACTGTGCAACTAGAAAAAAAATGTGTGAGCACTTACAATGAAGACTACTGGCATGCTGGGTGTTGGGAGAGGAAGACAGACTACAAAGTATCTGAAGGCTCCTTTTTAAAATTTATTTTTTATTTTATTTTGGCTGTTGCACTGCACGGCAAGTGGGATCTTAGTTCCCCAACAAGGGATCAAACCCTCGCCCCCTGCATTGGAAACTCAGAGTCTTAACCACTGGTCCACCAGGGAAGTCCCTGAAGGCTACTCTTTAGAGTTTCCTTTCCTTTTAAAATTTTCAGCCTGGAAGAAAATATTCAAGTTTCAGGGTTATTAGGGCTGAAAACTTTTGAGTTAAAGCAGTGGTTCTCAACCCAGAGAACCACTGAGAAGATATTTGACAACGTCTGGAGTCCTTCTGAGTGATGTACTGGCATCTAGTGGGAAGAGGCCGGGATACTGCTGAACGCCCTTCAGATGCACAGGACAACCCCAAATGTCAATCACGCCCCGATGGAGAAACCTTTCCTTAGAGCACAAAGAACCAGCCGGCTGCTGGTATTTTCCCAAAAGACTGAATGAGCATCTCTTCCTCTGATAAATGTTGTAGCTGTCCATAAAATAGATCTACTGTAGCTGAGAGTCTAGTAACCCTCGTGTTGAGGTAGGAAGGCAAGCTGGAGGGTAGGAGGTGGCTGGGACGGAAGTGAGAGCTGATGCTTGTTTCTCTGATCTGTGCCAGGAGCAGTTGTTTTAAATAAATAAATCTAGCGCCCTCCCACGGAGAAGGCAATGGTACCCCACTCCAGCACTCTTGTCTGGAAAATCCCATGGACTGAGGAGCCTGGTAGGCTGCAGTCCATAGGGTTGCTAAGAGTCGGACACGACTGAGCGACTTCACTTTCACTTTTCANGGAAATCTCATGGACAGAGGACCCTGGCAAACTACAGTCCATAAGGTTGCAAAAGAGTTTATCTTTTAACATCACTTTCCTTCACCTGGTCCAAATAAATGTGTGTATATTTGTTCCTTTAGTGATAAGCAATAAACTGCCAATTAGTTTGGCAGTAAGAAGTGAACTAGTCAAGTGCAATCCCAATTGAGATCATTGTACCTTCATTTTACAATTGAGAAGGCAGCTCTGAGAAGAAAATAACAATGGAAAAACAACTTTGTATATCCTTAGAGACCCCAAACTACCTTGCAGGCTTTAAGTGATGCTTCTTGCTTTTGACAGGTTACAATTACCTTCAAGGGTTTACTGCCATACAAAGAGTGTTATATTTCATTGTCACCCCATCTGCATTTTCTTTTTTGTTCACAGTGCGAGATGAGGACAGAAGCACGGCGAAAAAATCTTCTGATTTTGATTTTGCACTACTTAACACAAGAAGGGTATGTTACACTGCAGATATTTACAGAGACGATTCCTCTTTCTCTGACCTCTGCTTTTCCAGATGCACACTTTTTAAAGCAATTAATAACTTTTTTTTTTAAGAGCAGTTTTCGATTTTCTGAAAAACTGAGCAGACATTTCCGGTATATGGGTGAGAACTCCCATATATCAGCAATCCCCCGCCCTGCCTAGTGTCCCCTGTTACAGCTTACATCAGTGTGTACGTTTATTGCACTTGATGAGTCGATATTGATATATTATTACTAAAGTCTGTAGTTTATGTCAGAGTTCACTTTTGTGTCATATAGTTCTTCAAGTTTTGACAAAGGCATGATGTCACATATCCACCCTTGTAGTATCATACAGAATAGCTTCTCAGCTCTAAAAATCTCTTGTGCCCTACCTATCAATGTCCCAACCCCACCTCCAGCAACCTAGACACATATTTTTATTGTCTCATTTGTCTAGATATTTTGCACATTGTGCATTTTAAAACATTTTATTAACAAAGCTACCCAGTTCATGAGATACTTGCCCTTTCCCATTCAGATTTGAAGATGGTGTAGGCCTTTTAATAAGATTTCTGAAGTCCCATTGCTGGCACACAAAGATAGCTTTCTCACTCCTCAGTTTTCCTTCCCTCAAAATAAAGGTTTTGCATTTACCTGGATGACTTGTACTCAACTCTCTTTCTTGAGGAAACTGGGAAGCATTTGAGTTTGGCCACCTACCTCATTTGAAAATGTGCGAGCATTAGAGAAGGAAATGGCAACCCACTCCAGTACTCCTGCCTGGAGAATTCCATGGACAGAGGAGCCTGGCGGGCTACAGTCCATGGGGTCACATGACTGTGCAACTAGAAAAAAAATGTGTGAGCACTTACAATGAAGACTACTGGCATGCTGGGTGTTGGGAGAGGAAGACAGACTACAAAGTATCTGAAGGCTCCTTTTTTAAATTTATTTTTTATTTTATTTTGGCTGTTGCACTGCACGGCAAGTGGGATCTTAGTTCCCCAACAAGGGATCAAACCCTCGCCCCCTGCATTGGAAACTCAGAGTCTTAACCACTGGTCCACCAGGGAAGTCCCTGAAGGCTACTCTTTAGAGTTTCCTTTCCTTTTAAAATTTTCAGCCTGGAAGAAAATATTCAAGTTTCAGGGTTATTAGGGCTGAAAACTTTTGAGTTAAAGCAGTGGTTCTCAACCCAGAGAACCACTGAGAAGATATTTGACAACGTCTGGAGTCCTTCTGAGTGATGTACTGGCATCTAGTGGGAAGAGGCCGGGATACTGCTGAACGCCCTTCAGATGCACAGGACAACCCCAAATGTCAATCACGCCCCGATGGAGAAACCTTTCCTTAGAGCACAAAGAACCAGCCGGCTGCTGGTATTTTCCCAAAAGACTGAATGAGCATCTCTTCCTCTGATAAATGTTGTAGCTGTCCATAAAATAGATCTACTGTAGCTGAGAGTCTAGTAACCCTCGTGTTGAGGTAGGAAGGCAAGCTGGAGGGTAGGAGGTGGCTGGGACGGAAGTGAGAGCTGATGCTTGTTTCTCTGATCTGTGCCAGGAGAAGTTGTTTTAAATAAATAAATCTAGCGCCCTCCCACGGAGAAGGCAATGGTACCCCACTCCAGCACTCTTGTCTGGAAAATCCCATGGACTGAGAAGCCTGGTAGGCTGCAGTCCATAGGGTTGCTAAGAGTCGGACACGACTGAGCGACTTCACTTTCACTTTTCAGTTTCATGCATTGGAGAAGGAAATGGCAACCCACTCCAGTGTTCTTGCCTGGAGAATCCCAGGGACGGGGAGCCTGGTGGGCTGCTGTCTCTGGGGTCGCACAGAGTCGGACACAGCTGAAGCGACTTAGCAGCAGCAGCACCCTCCCAAGGGAAATGATCGGACCGTTCTAGAGACCTTGAGGAATTTTTCTTTTAAGCTCCAGGGGAAGTGGTATTAGGGTCCCCTTTTTACATTTGAAGCAATTGAGGCTTAGGGGCATCTAGGAACTTGCTGGAAGTCTCCTGGGTCTAAGTGGGGGCACTTTGCAGGCCTGTCCTGCCCCCAAAGTCTTTCAGGGTCTGATTCCTCTGCTCTGGTGTAGAAGACTTTGTTTTTGTTTGAGGATTACCTCAGGAAAATCAAAATGTATGTGTGGCATATTTTTTGTTAAAAAAAAGATGGCTTTTTAAAGTCAGAGAATGAAATCTCTGCAACTGTAGTGAAGCATTCTTTTGTTATTGAAAGATTTGACTTTTTATTGTGGAGGTTTTTTGTGTTTTTTTTTTGCCAAAATTTCAAAGGCCTCCTTTTTGGTGATGGATTATAACACAGCATTTTGAAAAACTTTTTATCTTATATTGGAGTATAGCCGATAAACAAAGTTGTGATAGTTGCAGATGAACATCGAAGGGGACTCAGCCCTCTCTGATACATATCTCCAATCTCCCCAGACTCCTCTCCCGTCCAGGGTGCCACATAACACTGAGCAGAGTTCCATGTGCCATACAGTAGTTCCTTGTTGGTTATCCGTTTTAAATATAGCAGTGTGTACATGTCCATCCCAAACTCCCAAATTATACCTCTCCCCCTCCCCCAAGCAACCATAAGTTCGCTCACTAAGTCAACAACAGCATTTAAAAATTCTTCTTGTTTACCTATTTATTGCTGGCTGCGCTGGGTCTTCATTGCTTTGGGAGGGCTTTCTCGAGTTGCAGCAAGCAGGGGCTCCTCTTTGTTGCGGTGCGTGGGCTTTTCACGAAAGTGGCTTCTCCTGTTGCAGAGGAGGCTTCAGTCGTTGCCCTACACAGGCTCAGTATTTGTGGCACACGGGCTTTGTTGCTCCATGGCACGTGGAATCTTCCCAGAGCAGGGATCAAACCTGAGTCTCCTGCATTGGCAGGCAGATTCTTATCCCACTGTGACACCAGGGAAGTCCCAGCAATTTTTTTTTTTTTTAAACAGCACTTTGGAACAAATTCTGTTACTGAGTAATATGATTTCTCCCCTGGACTGACCACAGTAGATCTTCAGTGACAAAATGTGGCCTTTCTCATAATACCTTAACATCGAAATTTTGGAAATGGCCTTTTTTCTCATGGTAAACATGATGAACATGGTAAACATCACTGCAGATGGTGACTGCAGCCATGAAATGAAAAGACGCTTACTCCTTGGAAGGAAAGTTATGACCAACCTAGACAGCATATTAAAACGCAGAGACATTACTTTGTCAACAAAGGTCCGTCTAGTCAAAGCTATGTTTTTTCCAGTAGTCATGTATGGATGTGAGAGTTGGAAAGAAAGCTGAGCACCAAAGAATTGATGCTTTTGAACTGTGGTGTTGGAGAAGACTCTTGAGAGTCCCTTGGACTGCAAGGAGATCCAACCAGTCCATCCTAAAGGAGATCATTTCTGAGAATTCATTGGAAGGACTGATGTTGAAGCTGAAACTCCAATACTTTGGCCACCTCATGCGAAGAGCTGACTCATTTGAAAAGACCCTGATGCTGGGAAAGATTGAAGGTGGGAGGAGAAGGCGATGACACAGGATGAGATGGCTGGATGGCATCACCGACTAGGTGATGGATGTAAGTTTGCGTGAACTCCGGGAGTTGGTGATGGACAGGGAGGCCTGGCGTGCTGCGGTCCATGGGGTCGCAAAGAGTCAGACACGACTAAGCGACTGAACTGAACTGAATCACGGTGAACTGTGTCATCTTTAGCAAATAGTTTTTAGTCCACTTACTTTGAAACACACAGTTTTATCAGACACTTCTCTTTTTTGGTGTTGGGGTTTAAAATTTATTGAGAAAATGGCTCATTCTTTCCACATCATCATCACTCTCTGACCAGAGAAATGAATCCCTGGCTCCCACTCCTAGTTGGCAGGCAGACCAATCAGGTGATGCTCAACCGCTAAATCTTGGTGTCCCCACGTAGCAAGGGAGTGGACAGCAGAGCCAAAGAAGAGCAATCGACGAGCCAGGCAGGCTGTGTGGGGGCAGTGGGTTGCTCTGCACTTTTCACCATTCACTGATGGCAGGCACTTCCAAGGGCAGCGTAGTGTCGAGTGTCTGCTCTAAAACCAGGGCTGGTGGGTTGGTGTGGTAGGAAGGGCTTGCAGGACAGAAACACAGACTCAGGAGCCAGGATTGTTGCTGTTCAGTCGCTGAGTCATGTCCGACTCTTTGTCACTTATGGGCTGCAGCACACCAGGCTTCCCTATCCTTCACTATCTCTGGAGTTTGCTCAAACTCATGTCCACTGAGTCAGTGATGCTACCTAACCACTTCATCCTCTGCCACTCCCTTCATCTGATGCTCTCAGTCTTTCCCAGCATCAGGGTCTTTTCCAAGGAGTCAGCTCTTTGCATCAGGTGGACAGAGTATTGGAGCTTCAGCATCAATCCTTCCAATTAATATTCAGGGTTTATTTCCTTTAGGAATGACTGGATTGACTGATTTGATCTCCTTATGTCCAAGGGACTCTCAAGAACCTTCTCCAGCACCACAGTTCGAAAGCATCAGTTCTTCAGTGCTCAGCCTTCTTTACGATCCAACACTCACATGACGACTGAAAAGACTATGGTTCTAACTATAGGACCTTTGTCGGCAACGTGGTGTCTGCCTTTTAATACTCTGTCTAGGTTTGTCATAGCTTTTCTTCCAAGCAGCAAGCGTTTCTTAATTTCATGGCTTTAGTCACCGTCTGCAGTGCTTTTGGAGCCCAAGAAAATAAAATACGCACTGTTTCCACTTTTTCCCCATTTACTTGCCGTGAGGTGATGGGAGCAGATGGCATCATCTTGGTGTTTTGAATGTTGACTTTTAAGCCAGCTTTGTCACTCTCCTCTTTTACCTTCATCAAGAGGCTCGGCCTTGATGCAGGAGCCAATCTGCCTTGGTTCAAATGCCCACTCTACTCTTTGCTAACCAGTGACCTTGGGCAATCTACTTACTTTCTTTGTCCCTCAGTTCCCTTGCTTGTAAAATGGAAGATAATGAGGGTCAGGCACATGTTTTTATTATGAGGATTAAATATATGACATGCTTAGAGTAGCGCCTGACACCAAGTAAGCATATATGAGTCCTTGCTTACTTTTACTGGGGAGGAGGTATGAGCTGAATTTTTTTCTTCTAATACACAACCTGGATCAGCAAAGGACTTAAAGCAGTTAAAAATGTGGGTTTGGCCCATTTTTCATTATCTTTTGATAAAAATCTCAGCTCCATTCAAAAAACTCTGAGCTAAATTACCTCAAGACAGTGTTTTCGAGTGCCTGGAACTCTACAACAGTCATTCTGCAGAATGTTAATTGATATGACTTCAAATGAGCTTTGTGGTCAAGTAAGCTTGGCAAACATTGGCTTCAGTTCAGTTCAGTTCAGTCGCTCAGTCATGTCTGACTCTGCGACCCCATAAACTGCAGCATGCCAGGCCTCCCTGTCCATCACCAACTCCAGGAGTCCACCCAAACCCACATCCATTGAGTTGGTGATGCCATCCAACCATCTTATCCTCTGTCGTCCCCTTCTCCTCA
>SJYX01003046.1:276459-309932 GCA_006410675.1 Oreotragus oreotragus | reverse complement strand
CAGGACTTAGAAGGGCCTGCTTCATCTGATAAGAAAGCATAGGTAAAGGCAAGAGCAAGACCTATGAGGTCAAAGTATTACTCTAGGAGCCTATAGTCAATGAATGCTTACATAACTTAGAACAAGTCAGTAAACCTCCCTGAAGTTTAGCGTCTTTGCTTATCAAATATTCATAAAATTAAACCTAATCAGACTGTGGCAAGGACTTCATGGGATAAAGATAATTTATACTGAAAACTTCTTTTCAATGATAAGTTAAAGGAAAGGTATGTTTCTTTCTACTCCTACTACTTGATACAACTCCCTTTTCCAATGTGTGTTGTAAAATAATTAGAAAATGTGTAGTAAAATAATTAGATTAAAAAATAATGGATCACACTCACTCTTACATATGTCCATTTTAAACTTTGCTGTTAGCTGTTAGTCATATTATTCAGCATTTTAAACAAAAATAATTTATATATATGTAGAGGGAATTGAAACAAAGGATGACTGTGGCTAAATTGCTAAAAAATATTTAATTAATCCACAAAGGAAGAAATTTGAAGTCAATTGTAACCCAAACATATAGCCATTTCAGCAGCTCTTTCTTTTTAAAGTTGAATACATTAAAAAATATTAAAATGGATGAAAGTCACTTAGACTTGAGGCAGTTCACTCTTCTCATGATTGGGAAAGAGTATCCTGAATAAAAAATGCATTTTTAGTGCATGTAGTTTAGCATTTCCTCATGGTTTTAATTTGTTTGGGTTATCAGCAGAGAGAATAACAGTTTAATGCTTCTTTTTCTTCAAAAGTATAATTTTGCTAAATTGCATGTAATTCCCAATGCTTTGCTTGTATAAAATATAACTGTGTGGAATATGCAATTATTCAATCCTTTATATTAATTACTGGTCCTAAAATAATTATATTTATATATATATATTTAATGTTTTCTGAAAGTAATACCCTTCTAAAAGTAAGGATTCATTTTCCAAAGCTTTAAAGTTACAACAATCACATTAAATGTGTTTAATAGTTCAGTCAATTTGACAGAGAAGCACAGAAATAGTGATTTTGAACAGTGCTAACCTCACTGAGCATTTCTGTTAAAACAGATAAATCTGAATTTTGCAGTTGCTGAAATTAAGTGTTTTAATTCTATATATTTTTCTTTTTTGTTTGTAAAAGTATAACACATTTTGCAGTTAGGTCTTCAAATTTGAGCTCTACTTCATTGTTGGATTCTGTTGAATTGAAAGGAAAAAAAAATCTATCAACATTATTTAAGTGAAAAAGATAAAACTTTTAAAATCATAATGTTCTAATACCAATTATTTGATATTAATTTTTTTCAATTAATAAACAAGTTTTTAACCCAGTTATATAACAGTGAAGTGAAAGTTGCTGAATTGTCTGACTCTTTGTGACCTCATGGACTATACAGCCATGGAATTCTCCAGGCCAGAATACTGAAGTGGGCAGCCTTTCCTTTTCCAGATGATTTTCCCAATCCAGGGACTGAACCCAGGTTTCCTGCATTGCAGGCAGATTTTTTACCAGTTAAACCACAAGGGAAGCCCAAGGACACTGGAATGGGTAGCCTATCCCTTCTCCAGCAGATCTTCCCAACCCAGGAATGTAACCAGGGTTTCCTGCTTTACAGGCAGATTCTTTACCAACTGAGCTCTCAGAGACTATATAACAGTACTAATGCAAAACATGATAACAGGCCAGGAACCTAAAGGATTAAAAAGGGGGAAAGGTTAAACTTCAAAATAAATAAATGTTTGCTCCGAAAATGCAGAATAAACTGTTCAATTATACTTAACAGTATACTTATACATATATTTGATTAATGAAATAAAATTAAAGCTGGGGATGTTTCTTTTTGGCACTGATAACATTTTGACATCCTACAATGGTTTATAAGAATTTTCAGAAAGTTCCAATCTTTTTACCAAAATAATAAACAAACAGAAAAAGGTCATAATTTTGACCTCTGCCCACCTGGTTGGATAGCTAATGCTATACTCTGCAGTCCAGGTCGATAGTACTTTTCCATCATTGACACTGGGCAGTGAGAAGAGAAGGAAGCGATCATATTTATTATTGTCAGTGGAATTACTGCATCTGCACAGGTCAGGGAACCAGCACCTTATAGCTTACTTTAGTTCTTTAGCAATACCTTTTGTAGATCAGTTTATACAGCTGAACACTCTTCTTGCCTTCCAATATTAAAAACATGATTTTGATTTTTCCTTGTACTTAGATTTTTCCAAAATTTTTCCAAATGTGTTGTCTCTGTAAATATAAATTTGAAATGAAAAATTTTAAGATAATCTTGAAAGTAGTTTAAACTGAATTATCAGTGTGTGTGTATGTTTTTGGGTGTGCATGTGTGTGTTTGAAACAAATAGGATGACAATGAAAAGGTTATTAGTATCTCCCAATTCTTTAGAAATAAAAGACATTCATGTTGTTTATATGTATATGTGTGTGTGTACATACACATACTTAAGAGATCACATATATATATATAACACAACAGATATGTACTGCATTATACATGATCTACTCACACTACATAAACATATTTTTTAAATTGATTAACTTGTATATACTGCAAAATTTCATTGACTATCTGGCATATAGTAAAGTCAGACAAATGAAGTAGATACATATCTTAAAATAATAAACTTGCAGTTTATTAAGGAAATCTGTAGGATGTTGATGAAATGCAATTCATATTTCATACATAAATTGTTCTTTTCCCATTTGGACCTCTTTTCTTCCCTTAGTGTGTGTCGTGCATCCATGTAAAACCGGACCTCCTTTGGAGATAACATTCATTCTTAATCACATCATGAGTCAAAACTCCTTAGGCGATAACTTCCCTTGTTAACTTTGTAAGGGACTATGATGACATGTGACCCAGTTATTGCTCATTTTCTACGTGCAGAATTGAAATGTGTAAACTATCAATATGTCATTTAATGTATAGCCTTTTATTAGAAAAAAAAAAAACTTACATAACTGTACTCTGACCTCTAATGGGCTGAACAGTCCTTAGAACTATCTAAGAAGCTGTCCCTGGGTTATAAAGATCAGTTTAACTGGAATAACATTTTCTATTTCTTTCTTCAAAGGACTGATTAATATTATCATCAACAAAATGTAACACTGTGTAACAGCTACATGCTGCAAATATACACATCTTCAGTGGAGGAATAATACAGAAAGTAACCTACTCTGTTGTGAGGGTTCCTATGGGGCTTCAAAAAGAAATGTCCTTTGACTTCAGTCTTAAAGGATGAACTAGAAGAAAAAAGTGAAGGCAGGAAAGGTGAGACTAAGGAACAAGTCCTTCAAGAGATTTGTAAAAAATGTTTCCTGGATTTTGTACTTAATCCTGTAAATTATGAGAGTAGGTTTCTTAGGGCTTGTAAGAAGAAGAGTCAAATAAATGAATTTACATTAAACAATAATTACTGGGGCAATTTTTCTGGTAAAGGAAACATTATATGAAATACTGAGATGACCTTTATGGGGAGATGGAAGATGAATCCAGCAGGAAGAGTGAAAAGGGAGATGATGGGCAGAGCTGAGGAAGATTTGGAATGTAAACACTGCAGATTTCAACACTGACTGAATGTGGGAACAGAGTGAGAGCCAGAATGGTGCTCTGTTTTAGGCTTTGATGAGGATGAGGATGTAAAAAATATCCTGACTGTGTATTAAATGATCACTGTCTCCAGTCCAAGGAGGGACCAGTTGCAGGTCTCCAACATTTATATAACTGTATGATTCAGTCAGAACGAACTGTTAAGCCCCAAAGTCTTTTAACTTAAAAGGTGCTGAAGAGCCAGTCAGAGTGAATCTTCCCTCCAGTCCTGATGACCAAGGGACTTAATACATTTTAGAGTTAGGATGCACTGAATCATATAGATACGACAGTTTCTATCACATAGACATTCTTCTTCAATTTAATTAGAATAATCTAATCATTATTCAAGAAAAATGAAAATTAATGTAACAAAAACAATATGGAAAGGACTCGGGCTGTAAATAATTTACTTTTTCTTTGGTTTTTTCAAGACTTTCTCTGTGGATTTTCTATGGATTTTCTCTATGGATTGAAAGTTGTCATTGTGCCATTAATTATTTCTTAACATCTCTGTGAACAAAACATAAGGATGCTTACAAATCCTTAGGGATATCTAAAGTTCATAACTTCAGAATTCTTAAAATTGATGAAGCAATGGATGAGTTAAAGTATTTTGTCTTCAGTTCAATTCAGTCACAGTTGTGTCCAACTCTTCATGACCCCATATCCTACTTCAAGTTAAATATTCATTGTACATCATCAAGCAGGCATATGTACTGTGGTGAGATTTTTTTGTCCCCTTTAGGAAATTAATATACAAGAAGTGATCTACTTTTTAATTTTGGAATTTTCTAATGTTTATTGCATGTTACAAAATATTAGAATTACAATGAATGGAATAAAAATCTTAGTTATATGCATATATATCATTGATTTATAATTATTATATAATTATCATATAATGTATAAGATATTAAGCCCACTCTTTATTTAGTCTCTCTTTTGGATGCCTAATAATCTAGATAGGCAGACGTTATATGAGTACTGGAAAAGTTCTCTCTTTCTTTTTGTTTGAGCACCATCTGGCTTGTTGGCAACATTAATAAACAGTTTGTGTAAGTTTAGAGGTCTTATGGGTCTGCTGCTTGTTTAAGTTCTACAGAGAGGATTAATAAGTATAAGCACTTACACCCAGTCACTGTACTCAAAACTCACTCAAAATAATGTTTTCAGAATAGTTGATAGTAAGTAAATACACATTCACATTATTTTTTAACATAAGTCTATGATCAGAGACAATGCAAGTGATTATGTCTTACAACTGATCAACCAAGTAAGATGTTAATATTAATATATAAGATGCTACATATACCATTTTACTATTGGGGTGTAATATTGGTGTACTTTGGTAAAACAGCAATACCAATAAATGTCACTGACAATTGTATTTTCCTTTCCTTTTCCAGTCATATATTTTTTTCCGAAAAATCACCCATTTAATTTCAAATCTATAAGATCATGAACATATATTTAGATAAACTGTGGGAGCATGAAGCATCCTTCAACATTAAGATCTTTGAACTAAAAGCCATCTATGTAATTTATTTGATCCCTTCTGACTATAACTTCAGTGTTCCATCCCTTAATGTAATTAGTCCTACCCCCCTGAACCTTTAAATAATACAGCTGTTCTTACCTTCAGGCTCACTTTGTATTCTATTTTTGCATCTAATCCTTGTGTTCTGTTTTTTAACCAATTCTTTGCTTCCAAAACTTTTACAGTATGTATTACAATATTTGGTATTTGGATGCTACAACTGATTGATATTGACTGACCTAATAATAATTTGCTAGGTAAGAAGGGAAATCCATAAGATTTGTCTCCTTGATTGAAATTCTGCAGTGCTTTGGAGAAGCAGTTATGTTTGTGACTCTCATGAAAAGCATTGACAATACAACTGTGAATGGTTTGAATTTTCCTTCACTGTACCCCAGGACAAGAAATGCTAACTATTTAATCTCTAAATCAAAACCAATAACCACGAAGCTATGAGTTACAAGAAAGGTGTAAGACTGAATTACATTTATACATTTTGGCATCTCTAGAATAACCATTGGCCACACACACAAATAATGTGTCTTAGAATTAAATGGTATCTAGGATATGCAAGCAAAGGAGTCTTCTTTTTAGTACAAATACTCAAAGTCAAGTCTACATCATTAAGCTGAAAAGAGGCAATTCTTTTTCTGACTCAGCTGGATTGTGCAGAACTTAGCCAGACCTGGAAGCTTGGATAGTTCAGAGTACAACCTCTCTATGTGGCAGGATATTTGTCTCCATAGTATGTCATTTCTCGAGGGAACTTGAAGGAGGTATGAATTGATCCTTATTATTTTCAGAACCTAAACTCAATTTTATATCCAATAACTAGAGTGTGCTCAGTCACTTCAGTCATGTTCGATTCTTTGCAGTTCCGTGGACACCAGGATACTCTGCCCATCGGATTCTCCAGGCAAGAATACTGGAGTGGGTTGCCATTTCATCCTCCGAGTGATCTTCCTGACTCAGGGATAGAATGCGATTGCCCTGCATCTCCCTCATTGCAGGCAGATTCGTTATCCACTGAGGTATCTGGGGAGACCCAATAACTTGAGGGTTACATTAAATCTCTTTTTAAGTGATTGATTGTCCTATCATATCTCTAACTTCGACCTCTACTGCACTGTTTCAGACTATCTGCCTTCAATGGTGTTTTAGAAACAGGCTGCTTGTCTGTCCTTCTTGACAGTAATGGTGGGCAAGTAACCAGTCAGATGGTTCTTTCCTCACTATTTATTCTGTAATCCCTTCCACCAGTAAGCCTATGTGTCCTTAATGAAAGTTCCATTCCAGTACCCAGACTCCTCTGTCCACGGAATTTTCCAGGTAGAATACTGGAGTGGGTAGCCACTTCCTTCTCAAGGGTATCTTCCCGACCCAGGGATCAAACTCAGGTATCCTGCATTGCGGGCAGATTCTTTATTGTCTGAGCCACAAGGAAAGCAATTTACTAGGGGTATATTAAAAATAAGCAGCTATTTTTAAGAGTGAAAACTCAATCCCATGTGCCAGTTCTGCACCTGGGTCTAACTATTGTCTGAAAATAATTTGCTTCATTTCTATAGATTGCTATCATTTTGTAGTGCACAGACTGAAGTTTCTTAGCACTCCTGGAGGAAATGTTCACATATAGCACATCTAGACGGGGAAGGCAATGGCACCCCACCCCAGTACTCTTGCCTGGAAAATCCAATGGATGGAGTTGCCTGGTGGGCTGCAGTCCATGGGGTCGCTAACAGTCAGACAGACTGAGTGACTTCACTTTCACTTTTCTCTTTCATGCATTGGAGAAGGAAATGGCAACCCACTCCAGTATTCTTGCCTGGAGAATCCCAGGGATGGGGGAGCCTGGTGGGCTGCTGTCTATGGGGTCACACAGAGTCAGACACGACTGAAGTGACTTAGCAACAGCAGCAGCAGCAGCAGCACATCTAGATGTGTGTGTCTTTGTGAGAAATGCCACAGACTCTATTTTTCTTTGAATCAAATCAACTATACTCCAGGGACTTTGCTGGTGGTCCAGTGGTTAAGACTGCCTTCCAAAGCAGGGAGTATGGATTTGAACCTTGGTCATGGAGATAAGGGCTTCCCTTGTGGCTCTGCTGGTAAAGAATCCACCTCCAATGCAGGAGACCTGGGTTTGATCCCTGTGTTGGGAAAATTCCTGGAGAAGGGAAAGTCTACCTCCTTCAGTATTCTAGCCTGGAGAATCCATTGACTGTATAGTCCATGAGATCACAAAGAGACAGACAAGACTGAGCAACTTTCACTTTCAGGGAGAAAAAACATCATATGCCTCACTGCCAAAATAAACAAACAAACAAAAAACATAAAGCAGAACCAATAATAAATTCAGTGTGGATTAAAATGATCCCCAGCAAGAGAAAGATTCTTTAAAAAGAAAAAAAGTTTCAACTCTGCTCCAAAACTCTAGCACAGTAGGACAAGGTATCCATGAAAGAACATTTACAGATGTGCTCCTTTACCAAGAGCCATGCTGTTCATGGGTTTGACACTTTCAAACTGTTGTGCTGAAGACGGCTCTTGAGAGTCCTTTGCAGCAAGAGATCAAACCAGAAAATCCTAAAGGAAATCAACCCTGGATGTATTCATTGGAATAACTGATGCTGAAGCTGTAGCTCCAATATTTGGCCACCTGATGCGAAGAACTGACTCATTGGAAAAGACCCTGATGCTGGGAAACATTGAGGGTGGGAGAAAGGGACAACAGAGGATCAGATGGTTGGATGGCATCAGCGACTTGATGGATGTGAGTTGGAGTAAACCCCGGGAGTTGATGATGGACAGGGAGGCCTGGCATGCTGCAGTCCGTGGGGTTGAAAAGAGTTGGACACGACTGAGTGGCTGAACTGAACTGAACTGAACTGAAACCATTACTTGTGTGATCCTGTGAGTACTGTATTATTTTTTTTTTGCTCTGGTCATATAGTTCTATAAAAACTATAAAAACACTATGTAAACATAGTTTTTTATTTGTTTTGTGTAAGCCTATGTTTTATGTTTGTTTCTTTTTTAAATGATGTACTAAAAGCAATTTAGTGCAACATAGGGGAATGAAATCATAGCATTTTCTTTAAAATAGGCCCTAAGCTTGACAACCTTTCACTTTAGTGTTTTAGTCAACTAATGTAGTTGCTAATTTACACTACTATACATATTTAAGACAATTAATACAAAATAAGATGAAATAGTGTTACAGTTATGGGTAACAATGAATCCATCACTATTTCAAAGTTGCAAATTTTCTCTTTTGAAGATTTTTCTTTGCTAACACATCCAACTAACTGATAATTTTAAATCATTCATGAAAATATTGCTTCACTTCTACCATTCCTTTTCTGTCATAAAGTTTTTTTTTTTAGTGAGAATATGAGTTTATTTGAAATATTTGATTGCATTTTATGTTTTTATTTTTTAATTGTTTTATTTTATTTTATTTTATTTTATTTTTTATTTTTACTTTTTTTACTTTACGATACTATACCCATACAGTTTTGGCATACATTGACATGAATCCACCACGGGTGTACATGAACTCCCAAACATGAACCCCCCTCCATTCTTTTACAAAGTCGCTGCTTTGGATCAGATGACCAGAGTATTGGAACTTCAGTATCAGTCCTTCCAGTGAATATTCAGAGCTGATTTCCTTTAGGATTATCTGATTTGATCTCCTTACTGCCCAAGAGATTCTCAAGAGTTTTCTTTAACATTATAATTTCAAAATTGTCAATTCTTCAGCGATCAGCTTTCTTTATGGACCAATACCCACATCCATACACGACTACTGGAAAAACCATAGCTTTGAGTATATTGACCTTTCTTGGAAAAGTGATGTCTCTGTTTTCTGATACACTGTCTAGGTTTGTCATAGTTTTCCTTCCAAAGAGCAAGCAACTTTTAATTCCTTGGCTGCAATCACTATTGGTAGTGGCTT
This sequence comes from Oreotragus oreotragus, assembly GCA_006410675.1. Taxonomy (NCBI): domain Eukaryota; kingdom Metazoa; phylum Chordata; class Mammalia; order Artiodactyla; family Bovidae; genus Oreotragus; species Oreotragus oreotragus. The sequence goes on along the minus strand of SJYX01003046.1, from coordinate 300,785 downwards.
TGGACCACAAGAAAATACACTTTGGCACTGTTTCCACTTTTCCCCTATTTCCTATTAAGTGATGGGATTGGATGCCATGATCTTTGTTTTCTGAATGTTGAGTTTGAGCCAGCCTTTTCACTTTTCAGCTTTTATATGTTATGTAGTGCTTGGCATTCATTCTGTGGGAGTCACAAAGTACATGAACAGGAAAGTTTAGGTAGGTCTTAATGAATGAATGCCTAATGTGGGGATTTTATTGTTATTATTTCAATAAAATTTATTTAACAAGTTAAAAACCATTGAACAGGTTATTGTTCTCCCAGAGAGACCTTTCAGGTGGTTTTTACAGGACGTGTATAGTTTATATAATTCTTATAGTTTGAAGTGGATTTCTTTAGTTTGACATGAATAGGGTATACATTGTTTCTTTTGTGCACCTTAAGCAGAAACAAACTATGATGAAGGGAGACTGTAATCATAGCAATTCCCTTGCATTTCACAAAGACACCAGCAATTGCATCTTTGAAATGATGCTCTTTTAAGTTCTTACACTGTGGTAAGAAGCAGTTGAGAGAGAATGGAATCATGTTATTTCTTTTACCTACATTTTTCTGTAGTGATACTGAAGTAGGAAAATTTTACTTTGTTATTAAAAATCTTCATTGAAGGATATATTGCAATTTTTCTTGATTTCAGTGCCATAAACCTTTATTAGAAAATTTCTCTAAATATATTCTTTTCTAGCACACTTATTTGACATGAAAAATAGTCATGAGAAATATGTATTATCTTCTTTCTATTAACTTATCAAGAGATTGTTAATTAGGTGTACCCATATATTTCCTCTTCATGTCTTTTGATCAAACTTACTGTGAATTTATATTTCACATTTAACTGAGATCACCTTTTAGATGATAAGGAATTCCCTGGTGGCTCAGACCGTAAAGAGTCTGTCTGTAATGTGGGAGACCCAGATTTGATCCTTGGATTGGGAAGATTCCCTGGAGAAGGAAATGACAACTCACTTCAGTATTCTTGCCTGGAAAATCCCAAGGACGGTGAAGCCTGGCGGTCTACAGTCCATAGGGTCATACAAAGTCAAACATGACAGTGTGACTTCACTTTCAATTTCACTTTTTTAGATAATGTAAATAGTTACTATACTTTCATATTTTTGAAGTTGAAATATGTTTAAAGGTCTTATTCTACTACCTGTTATATTTTGTAGTCCTTTTGGTGGCTATAAACATAAACCTTGTTCTTTTCTTTATTTGCTTCTATGTGCAAGACCCTTACAATGAAAATACCCCTTTCATTAATTTTTTTAAATATAAATTTATTTATTTTAATTGGAGGTTAATTACCTTACAATATTGTAATGGTTTTGCCATACATCAACATGAATCCACCACAGGTATACACGTGTTCCCCATCCTGAACCCCCCTCCCTTCTCCCTCCCCATACAATCCCTTTGGGTCATCTCAATGCACCAGCTGCAAGTATGCAGTATCATGCATCGAACCTGAACTGGCGATTAGTTTCATATATGATATTATACATGTTTCAGTGCCATTCTCCAAAATCATCCCCCCACCCTCGCTCTCTCCCACAGAGTACAAAAGACTGTCCTATACATCTGTGTCTCTTTTGCTGTCTCACATACATGGTTATCATTACCATCTTTCTAAATTCCATATATATACGTTAGTATACTGTATTGGTGGCTTTCTTTCTGGCTTACTTCACTCTGTATAATTGGCTCCAGTTTCATCCACCTCATTAGAACTGATTCAAATGTATTCTTTTTAATGGCTGAATAATACTCCATTCTGTATATGTACCACAGCTTTCTTATCCATTAATCTGCTGATGGACATCTATGTCCTGGCTATTATAAACAGTATACCCCTTTTGCTTCCATGTCCTGGCTATTATAAACAATATACCCCTTTTAGTCTCTTTCAGAACATAAATTTTCCTTTAAAAAAAATCTGATGAGAAAATAANCCTCATTAGAACTGATTCAAATGTATTCTTTTTAATGGCTGAATAATACTCCATTCTGTATATGTACCACAGCTTTCTTATCCATTAATCTGCTGATGGACATCTATGTCCTGGCTATTATAAAAAGTATACCCCTTTTGCTTCCATGTCCTGGCTATTATAAACAATATACCCCTTTTAGTCTCTTTCAGAACATAAATTTTCCTTTAAAAAAAATCTGATGAGAAAATAAATGTGATGATAAATGATTCATTGATTATTTTGTATCAAGATTTGTTAACTGTACCTCTTTAAAAAAATCAAATAACAAACTGCTTATCCAAAAACTAATTATTACAAAGATTATTCATATTGTCCTAGTTTTTTGGCCTTTAGAGTAGTCTCTAGGTATGTTTTGATCAAAGTACTCAGTGGACATGTCCCAAGTGGTGTGGCAGGAATTAAAATAGAATCCCAGAAAATATACAAGTGACCTTAAAGAGCTTATCCTCTTGGGAGTAAAGTTTAGCCAGTGGTAGGATGGGAAATCAGAAAATAGTGAAATCATTGCAATGCGGTAGATGACACTGTTCTAATTAGGGACATATGTCTTCTCATGAGGGAATATCTATAATACAGAATCAGGAAAAATATCCAAGCCACAATATAAATAATATGAAAAAGATGCAATTTTTATAGAGAAATTGGAAGTAGTTAGTCCACTGTGAAAGAAATTTTGGAACATTTACAGAACTGCAAATATCTCAATATTTATGGATGGTGTGTGTGTGTGTGTGTGTGTGTGTTGTGTGCACCCCCAGGTTCATAATCTTCAAGATGGGAAAGAGATATGGGTAGTTTTTGAGTGGAGTCCAAGTGCAGAGCACGGCTGACTCAGTTATTACATGTTTTGTGTAAATAACTAAGAACTTTAGGGGGTATTCTTAGGAATTAAACTGTTGAAAAGCTTTTCAGGAGCAGTATGATGTAGTCATGCTTGTACTTTAGAGAGAAAATATATCTGTTGCAGTTGAAAAATGGCATTGTTTAGGGCAAGACTGGAAATGTACCTCTCATCAAATATTATGTTTTGCAGTTATATAGTAACACAGGGAAATTAGTGGACTTATGGGAGATACATTCTTGTGCTTTAATTGAAGTTGTTAACTGATTGAGAATTGAATGTGAGATTGACAACTGCAGTCATTTTTTGAGATGATTTATGGCCTTTCCCACTGAAAATTTCACAAACACTACTAAAATAGCTATATAAATGATTTTTTAAAAGATATAATCTCATAAAGTTGAGAGATAAGGACAGGACATCACAAGAGAAAATATGTTAATTGAATAATGAAAGCTACCATTTCATTGTTAACTTTGCAGAAAACACTATAGGGGGAGAAACTAAGAAGCAGTGAAACCCTTAAAAAGATGAAAAGTAGAAGGCCTTGCTTCCTGTGAAAGTCATGTTTGAGGATGGCTGAAGAATGAAGGTTCTAGAACATCACCGTTGAAAGCATTCAGTCACTTGGATACACTCCCTTTTCCAATCCTCTGTCATTCCTTGGAACCCTATCTACATTACATGTATACATATGAACACCAAGAAAAACATCGAAAACTTACTCTCTAGAGAGTTTAAAATGGAAGGAATTTGGAATTGTGAACAATAAACTCTAGTAAAGCTCAGAGCATCATGTTTAAACTGGTTGTGGGATTCTACACACTGATTGCTGAGTCTGGACCCCACTGAACTTCCAGGTAACAGACACTGGGACTACAAAGATCATCCATTGTCTTTCCTGGGTGGAAGTACAAGTAGATGGTGACTTCGGGGGGTACTAATGAACTAGCCATATTTTTCCTTGGTCATCTTCACCTATATTTGACACTTAAAATTCTGCAAGTGTACAACAGATTTCCAGTCTGATATTTAGGGTCTGACTCTTTTTTTCTTTTTTTTGCTCTTTATTTTATTTTATTTTTTCACTTTACAATAAATAGCACCAGATAGACAGAGACACTAGACATATAGAAAATTCTAAAATAAAAGGAATCATTTGAAGAGGAACACAAGGGGCTAGGAGTCAGTGATGAAGCAGGGGTATAAAGCTTCAAGAATATAATTAATACCTTCAGAGAGACAATAAATATATTTAAAACATTTAAATAACTGCACCAAAATTGCATGTTATAAAGAATAAATATAAATAACATAATTAGAAATTTTGGAAAATAAAGAATGAGAGAATAAATTTTAAAAAATGAGAAATTTTGAATGAAAAAAAATAGTGAAAATTTCAAGAAAGCAGATCCCATGCAAAAAGCATATATATTTATATATGGATAGATAGCTATAGACAAAAAATGAAAGCATAAGAAGAGAAAATAAACAAATAAATGAGACGATCCAACTCAGATGATTCTTAGTATTCTTAGAAAGATATAACATGGAAGAAGAAATTAACAAAGAAAAAATTTAAAAATAGTTTCTCAGTACTGAAGTTTATGTTTATAGATTAGAAATCTGTATGCAGGTCAAAAAGCAACAGTCAGAACAAGACATGGAACAACAGACTGATTCCAAATCAGGAAAGGAGTATGTAAAGTCTATATATTGTCACCCTGCTTACTTAGATGCAGAGTACATCATGAGAAATGCTGGACTGGATAAAGCACAGGCTGGAATCAAGATTGCTGGGAGAAGTATCAATAACCTCAGATATGCAGTTGACACCACCCTTATGGCAGTAAGTGAAGAACTAAAGAACATCTTGATGAAAGTGAAAGAGGAGAGTGAAAATGTTGGCTTAAAGCTCAACATTGAGAAAACGAAGATCANCATTCTAAAGGAAATCAGTCCTGAGTGTTCATTGGAAGGACTGATATTGAAGTTGAAACTCCAATACTTTGGCCTTCTGATGCGAAGTGCTGACTAATTTGAAAAGACCCTGATGCTGGGAAAGATTGAAGGCAGGAGGAGAAGGGGATGACAGAGGATGAGATCATTGAATGGTATCACCGACTCAATAGGCATGAGTTTGAGTAAGTTGGTGATGGGCAGGCAGTCCTGGAGTGCTGCAGTCCATGGGGTTGCAAAGAGCTGGACACAACTCAGTGACTGAACTAATCTGAACTAGGACATAAATTGTTACACAGTTTGATCCAGTTGAATTCAAGCTCACTTGCAGAGACAGTCTTCTAGGTATTTTTCAACATAGCGTAGATAGCTAGTTCTCCCTCTGAAATTTTTACCTTCTTTACTGTTTCATTTGTCATTATCATGGAGCATCCAGCTTCCTCTTTAAAATTTTTTTTCTAATAAAAAGTGCAGGGTTGCTCATGTCCATAGAGAAATACACATTTCAACATCTACCACCCTTAAACTGCATACTACTCTCACCTCCCCATGTGCTTAGTTGCTCACTCATGTCCAACTCTCTGCGACCTCATGGACTGTAACCTGCCAGGCTTCTCTGTCCATGGGGATTCTCCAAGCAAGAATATTGGAGTGGGTTGCTATTTCCTTTTCCAGGGGATCTTTATTCAAATTCCTAAAGATTGCTTAGAGCATATTTACTTTGATTTCTTCTATCTTGTTTTAAAAGTATTGGTATCAACATTACGGTATCTCTGGTCTATTTATGTGATTTTTACAATGACAGGAATAAGTTACAAGAAATCTGAAAGATAATTATATCTTCACAAATGTTATACATATTTCCTTTTTTGTAAACATTTTTATAAGCATTTTGCTTCTACACACTATAAAATCATTTGTATAATAGAATATAATTAAATGTAGTTTTCATGACTGTTGAANATGTGATTTTTACAATGACAGGAATAAGTTACAAGAAATCTGAAAGATAATTATATCTTCACAAATGTTATACATATTTCCTTTTTTGTAAACATTTTTATAAGCATTTTGCTTCTACACACTATAAAATCATTTGTATAATAGAATATAATTAAATGTAGTTTTCATGACTGTTGAAAGTATGAAAATGGCATGAAAATTTATTGCTTATTCTGTTACTAAAGCTTGAGAAAAACATTCCTTCTGCATATATGTGTATGTATTTAACTATCCTGCTATTACATGTGTTTATACATATTTATTTATTCATTTATTTATATTTTAGGTGGATATGACATAGGGAAGTGAACATTTCTCACTAGGGTTTATTGAGAAGTTTTAAAAGTCATGCTAGTTATTAATACCTTTAAGTAATTTATTTATTAATGAATTAATTTAAATAATTTTTATTAATACTTTCAACTTTATATTACTGATTTTTTTTTAATTTTAGCAATTCTTCTAAGTTTCCATGGACCATTTTGTCTCTATTCTTTTATTCTGCTTACAGTACCACCTTCTATGAGGAAGTAAAGTATACCAGGCTTGAATTTACCTTATATCCCATCTGTACATTGTCATATCCATATTTTCCATACATTTTCCTTTCTTTTGAGCAATCTTAAAGTAGCTTTGTCTCTATAATTTTCTTTGGTTATCTTTGATGTTGTTGTTCTCTGCTCATTACACAATTAAATTTCCTTTCCTTTTGGAACTCCACATTTTACTTGTAACATCAACATCTTTAGCAGGATACAAGCACCACTGGACAACTTTATGCTTGACATATATGGCCAGGATTTTGCAGTTTCCAGATGGATTTTAGGGCTTCCCTGGCAGCTCAGACAGTAAAGATCTGCCTGCAATGCAGGAGATGGTGATTCTCTGGAGAAGGAAATGACAACCCTCTTCCATATTTTTGCCTGGGAAATGCCATGGACAGAGGAGCCTGGAGGGCTATAGTCCATGACATCGCAAAAGAGTCGGACATGACTTAATGACTAATAACAATACATTATTCAATAAATATTTACTGGGTACCTACTGTGCACCGGATATAAATGAGGTATAAATTATAGCCAGTGACCTAGAGGAGTTTATACTCCATTTGAGAGGAGAGAGTTGTAAACAGCTCATTTCAATTAAAAAAAAAATAAAAAAGCAGGCACACAAACTGAAAAAAAAAAAATAGAACAAAAACAAACATCTAACAACATTTTAGGCACATGAAGAAACTACTGGCATGTGCTAACGTTTCTTTTCAAGACTGCCACAAGAAGAAACAGATAAATAGGCCAATTCAAATATGTTCTTCCGTGGGGGCATTTTCCATAAAAGGAAATGGCAAAGTCTAAAAATTCTTAGAACCCCTCATTCTGGTCCTCTATGCAATTGGTTGTGGGGACCTATCTTGAAAATGTAAGGCTGTCCAAAAACTGTCACTGGCCATCAAAATAAATGACTCCCAAATAACTGCTTACAGAGACAGTCAGACATACAGAAAACTGCTGAAGCAATTATACAATTAGCTAAAGATAATTGCAAAAACAGACATAAATACATACACAAGCAAAGCCCTGCAGACAAAACACAAAATAATTTTCTGCAGTCAAAACATTTCTGAATATAATTATGCAACATCCTGGTCTCTTTAAGTACTTGGTCATTTCTCACTAACAATATAACAATATGATCCCAGCCATGGGATTCTTCAACACAATCATGGAACTTCTCAAATATAAAACATTGGCCAGATATAATTAGTTATAAGATTCCTCAAAGGTCCAGGAATCTTTCTTTAGACATAAACCACTGACAAAAAACCTACTGTTTTCAGTACCCAAAGCCCCTACAGAATATCCCCCCTGCAATATTAAATCATTTTTGTAGACCCTTACTCCAAATTCTTAACTTGGATTGGTCTCATATTCAACAGAGCATTCTTAAAATAGTCACAAGACTTTGATTAACAAGGACTGTGGAAATAAGCCAACTTTGCTGAGTGTTAGCAAACCCTCACTAGTTGATCTCAACATCTGAAAAATCGATGAAACACAAAATAATCTCAACAGTGAGTCCTCTGTGATTTTTTTCCATTCAGGCATAGCCCCGGCTTTACTTGAATGGCTCCTTGTGAAGCAAGTGAATATTTATGAGATGTTCATAACAGTATAAAAAATGTCTTTGACAAATTAATTATTTGTACCTGTCAAAAGTTTTGTTCCAGTTTGCTGCAAGAGAAGAGCCTTATGCAGTCTTAGTTCAAAATTTCTTTTGGAAAGGAAATTTTATAAGAAAAAAAGACAATTAGACCATGACTGCTGTTATTTAGTCATTGTCATGTCTGACTCTTGCAGCACAATAGTTAAGTTAAAGGTAAGACAGAAAATAATGCAGAAAATCACTGTGAGTTGAAGTCATTAACATATTATTAGGTCATAATATCATTTACCCCCAACAGAAAATTAAATGCCTTATCAGAAATGCTAAGCCTTTTTCAATAAAGAAATTTACAGAGTAGATTCTGTTGAAAATTTATATGAGAAATGAAGCTTCAGATGATTTTTCTTTCAAGGTGATAAGTGCTCAAGTGTTTCCTTTATTGCCTATGATTGAATCTACATTTTTGTCAGGTCCTGGTGCTAAATGGGGACCCAGGAGGAATCCAGGCAAAGGGAAATTGATGGGGTTCAAGTTGGGGAAGAAGGTGTCATAGGAAACATTTAAGAAATTCACATTTAAGCTAGATCCTTGAGGAACAAGCTTTAAAAAAAATCAGGGAAGGCAAATACTCCAGTCAATGGGAAAACGTGACAAAACCCCCCTATGGGGGTTTAAACCACTTGTGGGGGGATCTGGGAATCAGAAGAAGGCCAGTCTGACTAGAGGACAGAGACCTTGGGCTAGTGTAATAATCCCAGGGTTCAGATGACATCAGTGCTGCCAGCCTGGCCAGGAGACTGGTTATTTTCTAAAAGCAATAAGAAGCCATGGAAAGCAATAGAATTTTGAGCCAGAGCATGGAATAGTTTTCTTTTTAATTGATTTATTGATCACAAAACTTTATTTTTCCTTTTATTTCTTCCTCGAACATACTCCAGTAACACCTTTTCTGTCCTCTGGAAAACAAACAAACAAAAAACTCTTGAGCAAGGAGGTTAGATAGTAAAAGCCTATCAAATATTAAAAGCCTAGGTCAGCTTCAGTCTTGATTCTCGAACTTGTTTTGCCTGTCTTCCCTTGATTTAAGTGTGAGCTGGAGCAGACTTCTGAAATGCACAGAGTGAGTTGAGGGTGAGGGAAACTGGTTCCACTTCAGCCTTTTCTTTTCACAGTCCACTATTCTTCATTCATCAGCAGTTTTTGCTGCTTATTTAGCCAATACATTGGCTCTCAATGCTTTCTCCAAGTCAGGACAACAAATGCTAGCTTTTTCAGAGGTGTAAATTCTCCAAAGGCTCTGAAGAGCCTGTTCACTTCAGTGTGCAGACACGAAGAATCCACTTCCTGCTCAAGTCTTTCATCTTACTCCTCAGACTCCCAAACTCATTTGTCTTCCCTAAAGCCCCTTAAGCTGGAAAAGCATCCTGGGTGGGATACTAGTCAATGTGCCTCTATGATGCTAGAATATACTCCTTCCTTTTTCCACACTCAAGAAAAGTCCTTGCAATTCCTGTCAGGCCGACAAATCTTAACTTGAAAGACTTGGTGAAGGGAGGCTGGTGGAAGAATTGGTTTTGGTGGGGCCAGTTCTGGCAGTGCTTAATAAGCCCCTGGCTAAATAACCTCAACTGGGGATTTGGTGCCTGTTTTTTGTTTGGCTGTTTGTTAATTTGTGGCCTTTGGCTTTGGGCCTTTATGCTTTTCCTAAGGCAGCAGTAAATGTCCCTATTAAACATCCTGTCATGATTGTAAAGTTCATTTTGTTTGTTGCATGAAGAATGGCTTTGAGGAATATAAAGTATGGAAACACACAGTGGACAAGGTACAAATCCTGGGGAGGATGATGGCAACTTTGACCTGCACAGCAATACCCAATCAGTCAATAATTACTAATAAGAATCCACTTTATGTCAGATTTCATCTTGTTTTTAAGCACTTACAAATTGAAAATGAAGGGCATGGACAGAAGCCTCGCTCTCCAGTAATTTGCATTCTAGTTGGGAGAAATGGACAAAGTCAAATAATAGTATCATTTCTCATACAGATAACTGTTATGAAATGTGATAGAGGATTAGAAAAACATAGTGGATAGATTTGAGATTTATCATGGACATCTAAAGGAGATCAGTCATGGGTGTTCTTTGGAAGGAATGATACTAAAGCTGAAACTCCAGTATTTTGGCCACCTCTTGCAAAGAGTTGACTCATTGGAAAAGACTCTGATGCTGGGAGGGATTGGGGGCAGAAGGAGAAGGGGACGACAGAGGATGAGATGGCTGGATGGCATCACTGACTTGATGGACATGAGTCTGAGTGAACTCCGGGAGATGGTGATGGACAGGGAGGCCTGACGTGCTGCAGTTCATAGGTTCACAAAGAGTTGGACATGACTGAGTGACTGAACTGAACTGAACTGATGGACATCTAATTTTTTGATTTGGTCGTACACTGACTTACATGGTGATGATCAAAGATAAACCCTAGATCTGAAACCCGATCATGCCCATGGTGTAGATGGTCATTCCATTAACTGAGAAGGGGAAGGCAGAAGTGAACAATACCTTTTAGGGGAAATTCAAAAACAAGTTTGGGATGTATTAAGTGTGAAATTTGTGAGACATCCAAATGCAGATGTCAATGAGGAATTTAGAATAAAAATTATATAACTCAGCAGAGAGTCTTCATCCTACAGATGGTATTTAATGTTGTGGAAAGGCACATCATCACACAAAGCCAGACTGGAGAGAAAGAAGAGAATTTTACCATTAATGGGACGGCACAGAGTTCTTACGGAAGTTCCTTAATAAGACACTGGGGACAGGGGTATCTTCCCCTTCTCACTAAAGATCATGTTTGACTTAAATTCTTTCTTCAGGTTCATTTTGGGTTCATTTCTTTCAGAGAGAATTTTCTTAATACTAACCTTGGGGAAAGAAAAATAAGAATAATACTGGCTGGGATTCTAGAAGTTGAGCTAGGAAGAGAAAGTGGTGGAGCTAGCCTGTGACTATGGAACTTACAACAGAGTGGGAACTTAAATGATTCAGTGGTGAGGCTAGTTTATCAAAAGAGATAAGCTAATTTTTAAATCTGTTTGACTAAGAAGAGATATAAAATTATTAAGTTCATACTGAGTGGGTTTACAAGCCAGGGCAAAAAACACAAAAAAGTGTTGATTGAGGTGGAGCTGAAAATATGTCCTGAGACACATACCTAAAGCTGTACTTCCTGCATTATAAGGAGGCATAGTGAAAGGTCTAAGGTTAGGGAGCTTGAAGTTGAGGACTGAATCAGTTCAGTTCAGTCACTCAGTCGTGTCCAACTCTTTTTGACCCCATGGACAGGCTTCTCTGTCCCTCACCAAACCCCAGAGCTTGCTCAAACTCATGTCCATCGAGTTGGTGATGCCACCCAACCATCTCATCCTCTGTCATCNGGGAGCTTGAAGTTGAGGACTGAATCAGTTCAGTTCAGTCACTCAGTCGTGTCCAACTCTTTTTGACCCCATGGACAGGCTTCTCTGTCCCTCACCAAACCCCAGAGCTTGCTCAAACTCATGTCCATCGAGTTGGTGATGCCACCCAACCATCTCATCCTCTGTCATCCTCTTCTCCTCCTGCTTTCAGTTGAGAGGACTGAATTGGTTAGGCCAATAGAAAGAAAAGTATGGCCAAAGGCATGGGTATTAGAATTAGATGGCGTTTTGGTCCCTTTATCTCATACATTTTCTTAGTTGGATTGTTTATGGACATACCTCCACCATCTTTATACCTGTAAGTCAAATTTACCTTTGGTTCTCTTATGTGGAGAACCAAGAGGTGAATAAGAAGTGGGGATAAAAATTAAACAGTAAGGTGTGAGTGACATCAGATAAGAACTTGAATCCAGGGGATGCAACTATACACAAGTGCAATGCATGTGATGGAAGGAGGATTCCAAAGATCCCTAGATTTCAAGTATACATCACTGAGATTCCTTTGACAGTGAAAAGAAAAACAAAATAAATTAATATTCAGGAGTGAAGAAGGAGTGTAAAACTGTTAGTGGGACCAAAAAGCAAACACTCCAATATCTGACCAAACTTTCAAAAATCTTCTACTTAAAAAATGTCTCTTGAGAAGTAAAATATGTATGCAGAACACTCATTTTTTTATGGCTTCTGAAATGCATGGCTGGGTACAATCGAGCTATGTCTAATCAGACATTGTCTAGGCTGGCAAGAGAGCAAATGTGCCTTGATATGATTGACTGCTCGTTGAGCGTCTGTTACACTGCTCTGGATGAATGAATTGAATCAATTATTTCCATTACATCACAAACACTTAGAGCACATGTCTTCCCCAGCACAACTGGTGCCACTGGTTGGTCAGTTAAGCAAATAAGTTGGTTAAAGCAGAGAATTTTTAAAAGGAAAGATGATACAGTCTTAAAGAATTTTTTAGTTCTCTTGTCCACATCAAAATCAATATCATTTTTTGTTTTGTTTTAGTCATTTGGCTTTGAGTTTTTTTTCAAAGCATTCACATTCATAAAAATAGCCTCTCTTTTCATACTAACAGAATATTTGTTTACACAGTTTATTTATGTGTTACTTATTTATCTAAAATAACAATAGTAAATACATCTGGAATAAGCATCTTTTTAGATAAAACTTAATGACTAGGAGAAATGTGTAGCTATATGAGTGAGCTACCTGCTAACTGCCTTGTTGGCATCAATTAGTGTGTTTTAAATCAGAAAATAAGAAATTTGATTAATCTGACCAGTTGTTTAATGGAATTTGTATAAGAAAGATACTATTGTATTTACAAAGTCTAGGATATATTCTAGTACATAGTAACAGTTGTAAATCATACAACTGTATCTCCTTAGTATCCTTTTTCCTTACTACAAATACACATCAACACCAGCACAACAGTCACAGAGGGTCCAAAGGAAGGAACAACAAAAAGGAAGGTGATTAAAGAGACAAAATCTGCTGGAACACAAAAACTGGTTTGGAGAACTACCAATGGTAAAATGCACTCAAGATGATTAGAAAAAAAAAAAAAATGGAGTAGCCAGTTTCCTGATCCACCCACTTACAGAATTCCTCAATTTGATTTACCTTTATCCTGTTTATCTTTTCCTTCACTGAACTTCAAAGTTCTCAGGAAAAGGACATTGACCAATAAATCAAATATTCTTATTTATCTTTCTGGGATCTAGTTTCTTGGAATCAAAGCCATACTCATGATAGAAATATTCTTTATTCATGCTCATTTTTTTATTCAATCAACATTTATCTTCTAATTCCTATCTAGTAGACAATAAGATAATCACAATAAAATGAGCCTAAAAAGAAAAATAAAAAGAGAAAATTCCTGCAGGGAGCTGCTTCTCCCTCCCTGCTTTGTCCCAACTAGAATGGTCACAAGTGGCATCTCAGATATTTGTTTCCTTATGAGCCTGCCCAGACTCCCAGTGTAATGACAACTGATTGCCTGTGTACTTGAGCTATCTGGATTTGGAGTTTGGTAGATCTCTCTGTAAAAATGTGTCAATGTGGATGTAAGGGGTGGGGGTGGGGGGAAGCCACATTTTAAGGTAGAGTTAAAAAATGCTTTGCAAATCATGGATGGGAGCAGTCAATAGCTTTCAATATAAAATGATCTTAATCATTTTTTCTCAGATTTCTGTCCTTGCTATATTATAGTCTGAATTCTCAGGGTAGGTTTCAGCCTGCCTTGCACTGTATAGGTTTAGCCACAGAATTTTTATGTATGTAAGTGTGCATTTCTTCATTTATTTTTACCCTGACTTACCCAAAAGACCTTAAATATGTCTGATTTACACAATAATAATTTAAGAGAATCAAAGTCAAAGAGAAATAAATACTAGAATAAGAACTTAAAGACAACGCATAGAAATAGAGATTACATGTTTCTTTAGAGTTGTCAAATGTTGTTTTGACATGTACCTTTAAGCATTCCTGTAATATAGCGAGTGGAGAACACACAATCAGCTTCAAAGTTGATAGTCTCTATAATACATAACAAAAATATGTAAGTAATTTTAGCAAGTCTATCCCCCCTCCTTCAAAAGGACAAATGAGGAAAACTTTCTGAGAAACATTTCTCAAAGTCATGCATATTGGGGAGGACTCAAGGGATACAAAATTAAAGAGATCCATCCCAGGTACAAAGGGAATGATGGATGGAGAGAAAGACAAGAACCCATATTTGAGCACTTCTAAAGATTAGTGATCTTATCCACTCTTTTAAAGTCATGAAACAAAGTTTGAAACTCTGCTGGACTCCTGTGTCTCTTAAGTTAGAGTAGTACACACTGACTTCAAAGTCTAAGTATTTCTCAATATAGCATGTTTTCTTTTCTTGGAAGGAGATGATTAAAAAAGGCAAAGACACCAACTTTTCAAAATTCTCTTATCTAATGAATTATTTATAACTCTTCTTTTGCTAATATGATGGGGAACTTTCCTCTAATGCTTCCATTAAGATGTTGCTTTTCCTTAAGAAATCGGTTTTGTAGTTAAAAATTAAAATAAGCAGAAAAACATGAAAAATCATTATGTTAAAGGCTATTTTCTTAACTGAAATTTACTGCTTGTTTGGATGTTGTGCCATGTTTTAATGCTCTGAATTTTAAACCAAAGTGCAGTCTTTGGTAGTGGGATTTATAAACTGCCAAATACTTCTAAGGGGGAAAAAATGCATTTCAGAGCCTGGGGGAAAAGGGACTCACTTTGCTTTCTTGACATCAAACAGGCCTTGTAAAACAACACATTGATCAGTTAAATACAAATGAATTTGAATCATATGGATATAATTCCCTTAAATTAAATTTCCTTTAAAATAGGGATGGAATTAAACTTTAAAAAGAAGAGGTTCACAAAGTCAAGCTTTTTTCATTTGACATCTGTCTGCATAGCCTCAAACCCTAAAAGACTAAATCTTAGCAATATTAAATATGTGACATGTTGTCTTATTTAATACATAGTTCAGTTCAGTCGCTCAGTCGTGTCCGACTCTTTGTGACCCCATGAATTGCAGCACGCCAGGCCTCCCTGTCCATCACCAACTCCCGGAGTTCACTCAGACTCACGTCCATCGAGTCCGTGATGCCATCCAGCCATCTCATCCTCGGTCGTCCCCTTCTCCTCCTGCCTCCAATCCCTCCCAGCATCAGAGTCTTTTCCAATGAGTCAACTCTTCTCATGAGGTGGCCAAAATACTAGAGTTTCAGCTTTAGCATAATTCCTTCCAAAGAAATCCCAGGGCTGATCTCCTTCAGAATGGACTGGTTGTATCTCCTTGCAGTCCAAGGGACTCTCAAGAGTCTTCTCCAGCACCACAGTTCAAAAGCATCAATTCTTCAGTGCTCAGCCTTCTTCACAGTCCAACTCTCACATCCATANACACACACACACACACACACACACACACACACAAAGACACACAGATATATAGTGTGTGTTTGTTTTATCCAATCAGTTGAAATGTAGACAAAAATTAAAACATCCAAACCCCAAGAGGCCCAAATAACTTGCCATAATACTTCTGATATGTTTATAAAGTATTATCCATATGTTAAATAATCTTTTCTGTTCACTTGAATGTTAGAAAAGTTTCACTTTCTTGTAGAATCAACTATTAAGCATTTAAAAAAGAAAAGATCTTAGAACAAAAATCAATAAAAAATAAAATGAAGATAAATAGCTATCAACTTCAAACCACCAGGACACACATACTGAATGATTTCCAATTGACTCTGGATACTGTTGGCTTGGCTCCGAGCACTGCTAGCTTTCTCGGTGAGTCCTGTTATTTCAGCTTCATGTTCACTTATTAACTGTTCAATCCTATAGAAAGAATGTGGTGATCGTTATTTGATACAGATTTTGCCTGATAATGAATTATTCTAAAAATTAATTATTTTCAATACTCACATTTGGTATTTTGTTTTAGCTTTGTCTATATTATTCATTTTATGACAAGTATCTAGCTCTGGGAGTTGGTGATGGACAGGGAGGCCTCGTGTGCTGCAGTCCATGGTGTCGCAAGGAGTCGGACATGACTGAGCAACTGAACTGATGACAAGTATTTAAGTTAGATACAGAATCCTTTTTCCAAATCCTTTGGGAGCCAATCAGGCTTTGGAATTCAGAATTCTTAAAAAATGTTATGATGGTAATAAAGAATAGTACTAAGTATCATGTGACTTCCCCAGAGAGATCTATGGAAGTGTCTCAGAAGCCAGACATCATTAATGCAATGGTAGGTTTTTAAATATTCACAGTAAATCATGAAGACTATAAAAAGCTTAATATTAACTCAGATTAGGTTTTGCCAACAAAACTGACATAGTATCTAACCTTGACCAAACTGTAGTCAGACGCCTCTTGGCACTTAGAAGCCTAGGCTTAGTAAGAATTTTGCTAAGTCAGTTTAGTGAAAACCTTCCACCCCATGCCTCCTCCTAGTAATTTTCCACCCACTGACCCCCTCACCCTGCTTCTTGGCTATGAATCCCCATTTGCCCATGTTGGACTGGGAGTTGAGCCTCATCACTAATTCAAACACCTTTTGCAACAGTCTTGAATGACATCTTACCTACTTTTCAAATAAGTGTCAGAATAAATTTTTCATTAACATGAGTTTCCTACAAATCTATGGGGGGAAAAAAAAAATCTTTGTTTTAGAGCTTTTTAGATATTGGAATTGCTGATGAGAGATTGCAGACTTGTGCTATAGTTTCACTATGATCTTCTATACCTCAGCCGAAACCTACCTATCTTGATGTTGTTGAAGAAGTAGTTCCATTTTGTTTTGTGATTCAGATTTCAGTGCTTCAAGCTGATCCTCTACCTGGTTATGAAAAAGAAATGTTGATTGAGGAACTGGTAAATCTAAAGCTTAGACAATTTAGAGACTTTCTAACTAAAGGAATGCTTTAGAAAGATGCAAATAGAAGCAATACTAAAATCAGATACATTCTATCACTGTATTTTATTAAATCTTTTACAGTGGTTACACTCATGAAACTATACAGACAACTTAGCTCCCTTTATTAGGGAAGATCACTCTGGAAGTAACTTCCGCTATTTTAGAGAACAAAAATGAGAACTTGGCTTACTTTGAAGAGTTTAAGAAAATTATATGCCTTATATTATTGTCTTAATGGATTTTAATATAAATTTGACATAGTGTTCTCACCACTTACTGGAAATATCCTCCCTTTAAGATAAGAAATCTCTGTGTCTAATTCTCTTAGGATTTTACTAATAGCTGAGGCCATGCTTCTGGAGTGGATGGAAGACATGCTGTCTTGTTCAAATACTTTCTTGCCTGAGGCTTCTTCAAAGTCAACTAGGACTGATCGGATTTCTTGAAGCACTCCCTCATGACTAAGCATCATCTTTCTTAGCTGCTCTATCTGTGTGCTGCTATCTTTCAGCATATCGTCCTTAAGGCATTTGGCAGCTTCAAGTTCATGAACTGTATTTTGAAGCTGATTTCGTAAATCCTCCTGGGACTGACTCTCCCTTCGTCTATGAAATAAATGAAAGAAAAGAAATAATATTGATAAAACTCAGATTCACACAAATGATTTTACTCTAGAAATAGTAAAACTTTAAAATAATTTCAGGTAACGAAGCCCAACCTGATGTCAGCCATGGCATCTCTCTCCATCTGCATCTCTTGAAGTTTTGTTTGCAAATCAATGACTGATTGTCTTAAGTAAAACTTTTGTTTCTCATGCAATTCATTGCTCTGGAAAAAAAAAAGTGTCCTGCAAATTAGTCTTCATCAGGGGAACATATTCCCTTATAGCTAGTAATTTCCAAAAATCTATATACCAATCATTTAATTTAAGAAAAAAATTGTGTCTTTTTAAAGAAATTAATACTTATTTGGCTGCATTGAGTCAGTTGTGGTGCATGGACTCTTTCACTGTGGTGGGTGAATTTCTCTCCAGAGCAGAGGCCTCAGTAGTTGCAGCTTGCCAGCTTAGTTGCCCCATAGCATGTGGGATCTTTGTTCTCTGACCAAGGATCAAACTCATGTGCCCTGCACTGAAGGGCAGATTCCTAACCACTGGATCACTAGGAAGTCCCTCTTATGTGTACTTCCTTCCCCCTTCACCACTGTCTGGGGCCTAATTAATCATTTCTAACATAGATTTCTGGAATACCCCTTCAATCCACTTACTAAGGAAATGGCAACCCACTCCAGTACTCTTGCCTGGAAAATTCCATGGACTGAGGAGCCTGGTGGCCTACAGTCCATGGGGTCGCAAAGTGTCGGACATGACTGAGCGACTTCACTTTCACTTTATAACCAAAACATCATTTCTAGAACAAATCTGACTTATATCTCAAGAAAGAGATAGGAATAAACTCTATTCCTGAGGACAGAAGTGGTTGAAATTGTGTATACAGAAAAGTCAACCCCTACCTCCAATTGACTTAAAAACTGCCAACTGACTTGGCCGCAGACAACTACCACTCAAAAATCAAGGTGTTCTACTACAAGGAAATTCACAAAGATCTCTAAAATCAGGCACAGAGAGGTCTCCCAGAGTAACAGCTGACACCCCATCTAATTATCCCAAAGTAAAGCCATCAAGTTCTGCCCATAGACAGATTGCCAACAGTTGTGTTTTTTTTTTTCTACTATTCATTCTTGAGTATGAACAAAAAGCCAAAAACCACTGAACACTTGAAGGAAGATTACAAAATAAAAAGAGACCAAGATGAAACAAATGAGAAAATACCCAGAAAAAAAGATCCAAAGAAACAAAAAGTGATAATGCAACAGTGGAAGAACATTTCCAAAAACTTGTATTAAAGAGAAATTTGAAATACATTTTTGCTATACAGTAAGAATAGGGCTATGTCAAATAAGTGATCAGAGGAGAAGAAAGGGTTCCTAGAAATTAAAAATATGGCTGCAGACTAAAAAGTTGCAATAGAAATGTTGGAAGTCAAGATGCCCCTTTAAGTAGAAAAAGTAGATAAAATTTTTGAAAGAAAAAAAGAGATTTAGAGGTTCAACCTAAACAACAGGAGCTTCAGAAAGAGAGAACTGAGAAAACAGAGAAAGAAACTGTCAAAGGAAAAAAAAAAATTGAATTCCTCAAAGCCATGAAATTGAAAGATGCATGCTCCTTGGAAGAAAAGCTATGACCAATCTAGACAGCATATTAAAAAGCAGAGACATTACTTTGCCAACAAAGGTCTGTCTAGTCAAAGCTATGGTTTTTCCAGTAGTCATGTATGGATGTGAGAGTTGGACTATAAAGAAAGCTGAGTGCCGAAGAATTGATGCTTTTGAACTGTGTTGTTGGGGAAGACTCTTGAGAGTCCCTTGGACTTCCAGTCCATCCTAAAGGAAATCAGTCCTGAATATTCATTGGAAGGACTGATGCTGAAGCTGAAACTCCAATACTTTGGCCACCTGATACAAAGAACTGACTCATTGGTACAAAGACACTGATGCTGGGAAGAATTGAAGGCAGGAAAAGAAGGGGATAACAGAAGATGAGATGGTTGGATGGCATCACCAACTTGATGGACATGAATTTGAGCAAGCTCCAGGAGTTGGTGATGGACAGGGAAGCCTGGTGTGCTGTAGCCCGTGGGGTTGCAAAGAGTTCGACATGACTGAGTGATTGAACTGAACTGAAAGGCACAGATCTACAGACCATAAGGGTCCACTGGGTCCCTTTTGGGACTAGCACAGTGAATGAAAAAAAAACAAAAATCCACACCTATGTACGTTACAGTGGAATTTCAGAGATAAAGAGAAGACCCTAAAGTTTCCAAAGATGAACCTCAACTAAGTAAAAAAATATCATCTACAAAGGAACAAGAATCAGATAGATACCTTCTCAGTCTCTGCAAGGGCACACAATATTTTCAAAGGACTGAAAGAATATAACTTTCAACTTTATCCAGCTTAAGTTATTTTCAGAATGAAAAAATTCATACAGTGTATGTCCCATATACTTTTTCTTGAAGTTTCTAAAGATGTGTTCTGACTAAATGAAGAAATAAATCAAGAAAAAAGGAAATAATAAATCCTGGAAATCATGGCTCCAACCAGGAAAGCAGTGATAATAATCTCAAGAAAATATTTTTTAAACTTTTTTTATAGTTACACAACAGACCTAAGAAAAAACTCATCTAGACTAGACAAAAGAACTAAAGAGTCCTGGGTTAAAGGAAGGTATGATAGAAAACCTATATGATAACTTTTTAAATAAGGATATGATAAAGGTAAATAGTATAAAGGAAAAAGAAAGGAAATTGGGAACCACAGGAAAACCAAAAACTACACAGCAAAGGAAATATAAAAGGTTACTACCTGATTCTGCAGTTCACAATGTTTATATAGTCACTATAAGGGGGGACCCTCTATCTGTTTCTCTAATAGTCCAGGTGAATGGCTAGAGTAGTCTGAACTTTGGAATGTAACAGTGGAAATGAAAACATATTTGAGAAATATACATGAGGTGCACTAGATGGACTTGGTAGTAAAGTGCATGTCAGGGAAAATGCAGAGGTATCAAGAATGAGTCAGGTTTTTGCCCTCCGCAACTGTATAAATGTAGCACCACACAAAGCTAGAAGAAAGGTTCAGGGGAAATCAGGTGTGTAACTGGAAACGGTGAGTTTATGGAGCCTGAGAAACCTTTCAACTAGAAATGTCCAGGAGGAACACAGGCACGCTAACTGGGTGTGGAGACCAGTTAAGAGGGCTGACCGGATGTGTAAACTGAACAGGCACTGACATATACATGGCAACAGAAGCCATGGAAATCACTATTACAATCTAGGGAGGGTTTTGCTGGAATAAGAAAACTGAAAAAGAATGAGCTGGAGGAAAGTTAGGAGAGCGTGCTTCAAGAGACCTAAGAGAAAAGAGTGCTTCAAGATGAAAAGAATTGTCATGTGTGTCAAATGTTGTGGAAGAGGCAAGTAAGATGAAGCATTGATTAGATTTAGCATCAGTGCTTACTCTACTGAGGTGTTACTATCATTTTCTATTTTAAATACCTCAGCCATAAGACTATAAACAAGCACATAAAAAGGAGGACATCTTTTCCATCTTTATATATCCAGTTCCTAGTGTAATATCTGTTACATGGGAGGTTTGTGATAAATATTATGTCTCCAAATAACTCTGTTATTTACTTACTGATATAACTATTAATAATTTATTGGGAGCCAGTCAAGTGTCACATACTCTGCCAGAGGACAGACATGGAAAATTAACTAAGGCATTGTTTCTATTTCTAATGGGTATTTCTGTGCTTCACCCATCTATCTATCTATCATCAACATCTCTATTAGTGTACTTATTATAAAGTATCGTCATTGTTTATATGTCACCTCCCTTTGAGACTATGAATTTATGCTGTTGCTGCTGCTAAGTCGCTTCAGTCGTATCCGACTCTGCGACCCCAGAGACAGCAGCCCACCAGGCTCCCCCATCCCTGGGATTCTCTAAGCAAGAATACTGGAGCAGGTTGCCATTTCCTTCTCCAATGCATGAAAGTGAAAAGTCAAAGTGAAGTCGCTCAGTCGTGTCCAACTCTTCACGATCCCATGGACTGCAGCCTACCGGGCTCCTCCATCCATGGGATTTTCCAGGCAAGAGTACTGGAGTGGGGTGCCATTGCCTTCTCCAATGAACTTATGAGTCCTATGTTATTCATCTTTGCATCNGTGTCCAACTCTTCACGATCCCATGGACTGCAGCCTACCGGGCTCCTCCATCCATGGGATTTTCCAGGCAAGAGTACTGGAGTGGGGTGCCATTGCCTTCTCCAATGAACTTATGAGTCCTATGTTATTCATCTTTGCATCCTCTGTACATAACACAGTGATACATCTCTTTCAGCACTTAATAAACTTGTAGAATTCTTAACTGATGAGACAGAACAATGCACTGGTGAATACAATTAAAAGCACTAAACAGTACAACAGATGTGTGTACAAGAAGCAATAACTGTACAGAGGAGATCACGCCTACCCGGGTCTCGAGGAAAGCTTTCAGAGAAAAACGCTTGAGCTGAGTCTTGATTGAGCGCAAGAACTGCCAGGTAGACAGTTAGAGAAGGGGGGAATGATCTGGGCAGAAGCAGGTGGGTCTAGAATTGTAGGTACATCTAGGGAAGAGCAGGTGGCTTGATACTGCTAGAATGGAGGATATATATAAGGAGCAGGTAGCAGAAGAGGCTAAAATGCACAGGGAAAAGTTAGATTGCAAAGGCATCTGTGCAAGTTTGACTCTAAGCGATAGACTGCTCAGATCCAACATGGAGCTGTAAAGCTGACTAAATCCAGCTTGATTCTACATAAGGTCCACTTGAAGTTTTTATGGATTAATTTCTAAACACTATTCAGCTATCATGTATACACACATGTCTAAAATCCAATCTTCTACCACTGCTTTGAAAAGAAAAACCTGCTATCATGACAGCAGCACAGCAGGGTTGAACCAATTATTAATTATAATTATAATTATAGCTGAATGTCACTAAGCATAACACTTTGAGCTATCCAAGTTTCACTAAGATTACACCAAGAGCACAGCAAAAGAATCAATTTGCAACTCACTTCATTTAGTCTTCTCTGCAAATCTTTGACTTGATGTGAATATTCTTCCAAAACACGCTCAATGTGTTCCTTTCCAGGGTAAGGAATGACTTTTCTATGAGAATCAAGTTCCACTTCATATTTAGGGAAAAAAGGAATTTGTGTTATAGCCCCAGTTGAAGATGTGTTTTCAATTATGGTTCCACGAATAGATGGCATAAAAAATGGACTTGAAGAACCTAAATATTAAAGAATTAACCAATTAATTAACTGAATAATAAAGTAATTTTGTGGTGAACAATTATCCCAGGTGATGCCCTTACTGAACCCTGAAGGAGCTCAAGGTCTCATGGGGAAAAGAGACAAGTGATAGTCACTCTGAGAGAGAAGGGCACAAGGTAAAAAGGAGGAGCAGGATAGGAAGGAGGAGGCAGTTTTACTTGCTAGTGATCAAGTGATACTTGTATTGAATGAGCCTTGAAGCATCTATGACTATGAAGTAACTGGCCTGTATTGTAACTCAGTATGTATGGTAACTAGTTTGTATAGTAACTCTATGGTACTGTATCTGAATTCGAGTTTTCAGTATGAACTTAAAAAAAAATCTAATTCCAAGTTTTAAGACACTGAATACTCCCAGACAAAGTGTCACTTCAGTAGCAATAGGCCCACGAGATCCTGGTGTGTGACTACTATTTCCTACTAAAAGGAACCAGGGCTTAAATGGCTGATTCCAGGACTGGTGGGCTTCCCTGGTGGCTCAGAGGATAAAGCGTCTGCCTGCAATGCAGGAGACCCAGGTTCGAACCCTGGGTTGGGAAGATCCCTGGAGAAGGAAATGGCAACCCACTCCAGTATTCTTGCCTGAAGAATCCCATGGACAGAGGAGCCTGAGCGGGCTACAGTCCACAGGGTCACAAAGAGTCGGACACGACTGAGTGACTTCACTTCACTTCCAGGACTGGTGGAACAGGAAAAGTACAGTGTGAGTTACAATTAAGAGCCACTACCTTTATCAGGCAGAAAAAAAAAAAAAAAGTATTGTAGGAATAAGAGAGTGAGAGTGCTAAAAGACAGCAGCCTGGATTCCAGAAGCCCAGCTGTTCTTGGCAATAAGATCCAAGATAGGAAAGTGAGTAGCTGTTAGCAGTTTAGTCACTCAGTCATGACCAACTCTTTGAGACCACAAGAACTGCAGCACACCAGGCTTCCCTGTCCATCACCAACTCCCGGAGTTTGCTCAAAATCATATCCATCACGTCGGTGATACCATTTAACCATCTCATCCTCTGTTGTCCCCTTCGCCTCCTGCTTTCAATCTTTCCCAGCATCAGGGGCTTTTCCAAGGAGTCAGTTCTTCCATTCAGGTGGCCAAAGTATTGGAGCTTCAGCTTCAGCATCAGTCCTTCCAATGAGTATTCAGGATTGATTTCCTTTAGGATGGACTGGGTGGATCTCCTTGCAGTCCAAGGGACTCTCAAGAGTCTTCTCCAACACCACAGTTCAAAAGCATCAATTACTTGGTGCTCAGTTTTATGGTTCAACTCTCACATCCATACAGGACCACTGGAAAAACCATAGCCTTGACCAGACAGACCTTTGTTGGCAAAGTAATGTCTCTGCTTTGTAATACGCTGTCTAGGTTGGTCATAGCTTTTCTTCCAAGGAGCAAGTGTCTTTTAATTTTCATGGCTGCAGTCACCATCGGCAGTGATTTGGGAACC
>SJYX01003046.1:236909-273150 GCA_006410675.1 Oreotragus oreotragus | reverse complement strand
CAATATGTAAGACAAATGCTAACAAGTATGAAAGGGGAAATTGACAATAACACAATAATAGTGGGAGACTTTAATACCCCACTCACACCTATGGACAGATCAACTAACCAGAAAATTAACAAAGAAACGCAAACTTTAAATGATACAATAGACCAGTTAGACCTAATTGATATCTATAGGACATTTCACCCCAAAACAATGAATTTCACCTTTTTCTCAAGTGCTCACGGAACCTTCTCCAGGATAGATCACATCCTGGGACATAAATCTAACCTTGATAAACTCAAAAAAATTGAACTCATTCCAAGCATCTTTTCTGACCACAGTGCAGTAAGATTAGATATCAATTACAGGAGAAAAACTGAAAAATTCCAACATATGGAGGCTGAACAACATGGTGCTGAATAACCAACAAATCACAGAAGTAATAAAAAAATCAAAATATGCATAGAAATGAATGAAAATGAAAACACAACAACCCAAAGCCTGTGGGACATTGTAAAAGCAGTACTAAGGGGAAGGTTCAAAGTAATACAGGCAATACCTCAGGAAACAAGAAAAAGTCAAATAAATAACCTAACTCTACACCTAAAGCAACTAGAAAAGGAAGAAATGAAGAACCTCAAGGTTAGCAGAAGGAAAGAAATCTTAAAAATTAGGGCAGAAATTAATGCAAAAGAAACAAAAGAGACCATAGCAAAAATCAACAAAGCCAAAAGCTGGTTCTTTGAGAAGATAAATAAAATTGACAAACCATTAGCCAGACTCATCAAGAAACAAAGGGAGAAAAATCAAATCAATAAAATTAGAAATGAAAATGGAGAGATCACAACAGACAACACAGAAATACAAAGAATCATAAGAGACTACTATCAGCAATTATATGCCAATAAATTGGACAACGTGGAAGAAATGGACAAATTCTTAGAAAAATACAACTTTCCAAAACTGAACCAGGAAGAAATAGAAAATCTTAACAGACCCATCACAANAATAAAATTAGAAATGAAAATGGAGAGATCATAACAGACAACACAGAAATACAAAAGATCATAAGAGACTACTATGAGCAATTATATGCCAATAAAATGGATAACTTTGAAGAAATGGAGAAATTCTTAGAAAAATACAACTTTCCAAAACTGAACCAGGAAGAATAGAAAATCTTAATAGACCCATCATAAGCACGGAAATTGAAACTGTAATCAGAAATCTTCCAACAAACAAAAGCCCAGGGCCAGACGGCTTCACAGATGAATTCAACCAAAAATTTAGAGAAGCACAAAAACCTATCCTCAAATTCTTCCAGAAAATTGCGGAGGAAGGTAAACTTCAAAACTCATTCTATGAGGCCACCATCACCTTAATACCAAAAGCTGACAAAGATGACACACAAAAAAGAAAACTACAGGTCAATATCACTGATGAACATAGATGCAAAAATCCATAACAAAATTCTAGCAATCAGAATCCAACAACACATTAAAAAGATCATACATCATGACCAAGTGAGCTTTATCTGAGGGATGCAAGGATTCTTTAATATCCACAAATCGATCAGTGTAATACCCCACATTAACCAACTGAAAAATAAAAGCCATACGATTATCTCAGTAGATGCAGAGAAGGCCTTTGACAAAATTCAATATCCGTTTATGATAAAAACCCTCCAGAAAGCAATAATAGAAGGAACATACCTCAGCATAATAAAAGCTATATATGACACACCCACAGCAAACATTATCCTCAATGGTGAAAAAATGAAAGCATTTCCCCTAAAGTGAGGAACAAGACAAGGATGCCCACTCTCACCACTACTATTCAACATAATTTTGGAAGTTTTGGCCACAGCAATCAGAGCAGAAAAAGAAATAAAATAAATCCAAATTGGAAAAGAACTAAATATCTCACTGTTTGCAGATGACATGATCCTCTAAAAGAAAACCCTAAAGACTCCACCAGAAAATTACTGGAGCTAATCAATGAATATAGTAGAGTTGCAGGATGCATTTTGTTTTTAACACAGTTGTCATTTTGGGGAAATACTGGTTCTTAAAATGGAGAAGATATAGAAAGTTCAAATATATCGTTGGAACATTTAAGAGATTGGAATTAACTGAAAGTTAAAAACTTTTAATTCATAAAGATTTTAAATTGCTGGCAGCCTTTGAGGGCCCTAATGTAACATAAAGACCTTGGCCAGATGGAAAATTTTTATATTTATATTTCTGCTGTAGACCTTGATTACACACATGTTCTAAGTGGCAGAGCCTTAAAATGATGCTGAATTCTGACCTCCTTCATGGACATAGGACACATTTCACAGTCTGTGTTTGTGTATCAGCACAATGTGTTTAACAACTTTAGGTAAAAAATGGGCACATAAGAGCACATGAAGATAACTTTGCATAACTTTTTAAATATTGATTTTTTTAGTGCACAGTGAAGAGATAAACTGAATAATGTACTTGAGTCATAAATACTAAAAATATTAGTGGCTGTAATGAATTATTAGTTTCTTATGTTTTTGAATGATGAGCATGTAACTTAAAATTGACAGCTGTCCCATTATCATCCTTTACTCATCTCAACTACTCTTTTATACATAATGTTTAAGGACACATTTATTTTATCCTGAGAACTAATACATTTAGATTCATTTACTATGAAACAAACCCAAAACTTTAAAGTTGAGGACAATAATCATCCATCACTATCTTTGGTAATAATGTTAAAAAAAGGAAAAAAATAAAATAAAAATAAAATAGAGGAAAAAATAATGCTTATTAATCTATTAAATGTAAAAGAAATACCTCATTTTTGCCACTTAAGAAAGCAGTGCTAGTACGTGAAAGCCACTTCTGTGTCCATTGGGCAAGATAAAATGTAATTAAAATTCATGAGAGTTTTGTTGTTTCTACTTCATAATTCTAAATAGACCATTGGTTATTTTGCAGGTGAGCTGAAAGCAAGACACATTTATTTCCTTTAAAACTGAATTTCAATTTTCTGAAAGGTTCATAAGATTACTACCAAGGTAAACTTCAAACTTGTCATCTACATTTAATATCTAATACCTCTCCCAGATAACAAGTATGGAGCATAAATATCTATTATACTGTATTTTATCTCCTAATCATTTTACTTAAAAGACACGTCTCTTATAACAGTAGTTTGGAGATATTAATTATCTAATAACTTGCATGTGCCAATCTTAGTTTTTCCAAAAGACAATTTAATAACTAAGCCTTATATATTTTTATAATTTGACAGTCAAGTCATGCTGTCAATTTTATCAATGAGGTACCTGTGGCTCAAAGAAGTTAATGGTATACACAGGAAGCACATGACTGGGTTTTCTGATATAATCAATTTCCTATCTGCTCTACCATTTTAAGCATCCTCAACCATCTCATATGTTTTGAGATGAAGCATAATACCCATTGTACTGGTAATTAAGTTCTTCACACATTGGTTAGACAGTTTTACAATAGATATTATTTTTATTTCTGTACCTATTCCCTGATGTCCTTGAACATGAGGAAATGAACTGAGTGGGGGGACTTGTGCTTGTTCTCCAATGTAGGAAAAAAGGAGCCAGAGTGGAGATCAAGGTCAGGTTGAAAACTTGATGTTAACCCTCAACCAACAGAGAGCATCATGATTCACAGAAAGTACAAGGGCTTGGGTTAATCTGCTCCTGGATTTTCTGTGTGGCTGTGGCTGTCATTGTACATATCTGATAGGTGATTTCACTAATAAATAACTGTTAATCACAATGATTCTCAAACTTGACTTCATATGAAATCACTGAGGAAATTTTAAAACAAACAGAGGCCTTAGTCCACTTCTTCATTAGTTGTGATTTAACAGATTTGGGTTAGGGTTGGAATATTAATATGAAAAGCTCAGGCCTACACTACTACATTTTATCAATTATTTACTAGAAATCACAATTTAAGTTGACATCTGGTACTTATAAATCTCATACTTTTGAAGCACTTCCATCCTTTCTTTGTGAGAATTTGTCATTATGTTACAAGCATTTTAACACCTTGTGACTCTAGCACCACTTTCATCTGAGAATCCATGAGTTAGATTAATGAAACATATACTGATTTTACAGGTCAACTATGGCTTAAAGAAATGCAATGTGAAAAATATTTTATTTCCTTGTTTTCTTTCTTTCTTAAATTCTCAAGTTAAACTGTTATTTGAGAAGTAAACACATGCTTATTTCTTTGACCAGAAATTCGTCCTTGGATGGTAACTCCAGAACTTTGGAGAAAAAGTAACAAAAACTCTGTAATTTGTTTTAAAGGAGCATTTTTGATCAAATTTTTTTTTATATTTCATAGTCTTCATCTGAGTGTTATAATTCCATATATCCGTTTATATTTTATAGTAAAAAATAGGAAAAATATAAAATTTTGCTTTGTTTCAGGTTAGTTGTAAAAAAATGAATTATGAACTTTCCATATCATGAACTTCAGTTCAGTTCAGTTCAGTTTAGTCTCTCAGTCGTGCCCGACTCTGAAACCCCACGGACTGCAGCATGCCAGGCTTCTCTGTCCATCACCAGCTCCTGAAGCTTGCTCAAACTCATGTATATCTAGTTAGTGATGGCATCCAATCATCTCATCCACTGGCATCCCCTTGTCCTCCTGCCTTCAAACTTTTCCAGCATCAGGGTTTTTTCCAGTAAGTTGTACTTCGCATCAGGTGACCAAAGTATTGGAATTTCAGCATCAGTATCAGTACTTCCAATGAATATTCAGGACTAATTCATTTAGGATTGACTGGATTGATCTCCTTGCAGTCCAAAGGACTCTCGAGTCTTCTCCAACACCACAGTTCAAAAGAATAAATTCTTTTGTGCTCAGCTTTCTTTATAGCCCAACTCTCACATCCATACATGACTACTGGAAAGGCCATAGCTTTGACTAGATGAACCTCTGCTGGCAAAGCAATGTCTCTGCTTTTTAATATGCTGCCGATAGCTTTTCTTCCAAGGAGCAATGTCTTTTAATTTAATTCATGCCGTCACCATCTGCAGTGATTTTGAAATCCACTAAAACAAATTCTATCACTTTTTCCATTGTTTCCTCATCTGTTTGCCATGAAGTGATGGGACTGGATGCCATGATCTTCATTTTCTGAATGTTGATTTTTAAGCCAGATTTTTCACTCTCCTCTTTCACTTTCATCAAGAAGCTTATAATTCTTCTTCAGCTTTCTTCCATAAGGATGGTGTCATCTGCATATCTGAGCTTATTGACATTTCACCTGACAGTCTTGATTTCAGCTTATGCTTCATCCATCTTGGCATTTTACATGATACACTCTGCATGTAAGTTAAAAAAGCAGAGCGATAATATGTAAACTTTATGGGCTCCGTTCCCTATTTGGAACCAGTCTGTTGTTCCATGTACAGTTCTAACTGTTGTTTCTTGACCTGCATACAGGTTTCTCAAGAGGCAGGTAAGTGGTCTGGTATTCTCACCTGTTTAAGAATTTTTCATAGTTTCTTGTGATCAACACATTCAAATTCTTTGGCATAATCAAAAAAGCAGAAATATATGCTTTTTCTGGAATACTCTTGCTTTTTAGATGATCCAACAGATGTTGAAAATTTGATATCTGGTTCCGCTGCCTTTTCTAAATTCAACTTGAACACATTGGAAGTTCATGATTTATGTACTGTTGAAGCCTGGTTTGGAGAATTTTGAGCATTATTTTGCTAGAGTGTGAGATGAGTGCAATTGAGCAGTAGTTTGAACATTATTTTGCATTCGCTTCCTTTACAAATTGAAATGAAAACTAACCCTTCCCAGTCCATGGCCATTGCTGCATTTTCCAAATTTGCTGGCATACTCAGTGCAACACTTTAACAGCATCATCTTTTATGATTTGAAATAGCTCAACTGGACTTCCATCACTTTCACTAATTTTGTTCATAGTGATATTTCCTAAGTTCCACTTGATTTTGCATTACAGGATGTCTGGCTCTAGGTGAATGATCACACCATTGTGGTTTTCTGGGTCATCAAGATCTTTTTTGTATAGTTCTTCTTTGTATACTTGCCACCTGTTCTTAATATCTTCTGCTTCTGCTAGGTCCGTACCATTTCTGTCCTTTATTGTGCCCATCTTTGCATGAAATATTTCCTTGGTATCACTAATTTTCTCTAAGAGATATCTAGTCTTTTCCATTCAATTGTTTTTCTATAGTTCTTTGAACTGATCTCTGAGGAAAGCTTTCGTATATCTCCATGCCATACTTTGCAACTCTGAATTCAAATAGGTATATCTTTCCTTTTCTCCCTTTCCTTTCACTTCTCTTCTTTTCTCATCTATTTGTAAGACATTCTCAGACAAGCATTTTGTCTTTTTTTGCATTTCTTTTTCTTGGGTATGGTCTTGATCACTGCCTCCTGTACAATGTCATGAACCTCCGTCCATAATTTCCAGGCCTTCTGTCTATCGGATCTAGTCCCTTATTTGTCACTTCCACTATATAATCATAAGGGATTTGATTTAGGTCATACTTGATTGTTCTAGTCGTTTTCTGTAATTTCTTCAATTTGAGCATGAATTTGACAATAAGTAGTTCATGATCTGAGCCACATGCAGCTCCCAGTCTTGTTTTTGTTTTTGTTTTTTTTTTTTTTTTCTGATTGTATAGACTGTCTCCATCTTTGGCTACAAAGAATAAAATCAATCTGATTTTGGTATTGACCATTTGGTGTGTCCATGTGTAGCGTGTTCTCTTGTGTTGTTGTAAGAGGGTGTTTGTTGTGACCAGTGAGTTCTCTTGGAAAAACTTTGTTATCCTGTGCCCTGCTTCATTTTGTACCCCAAGGCCAAATTTGCTTGTTACTCCAGATATCTCTGTTCCAACAGCTACTCTCCTTGTTTCAACAGAGTACTCAATTGTTCTACAGAAGTTCTAAACTCTATGACCAAATTGCAGGCACCAAGCAAGAATCTGTTAATTTCTTCAAACTGAAAGTGTTCCATACCTAAAATGGCTATATAGAGTATCTTTCCCCATTTTTGGGTTAAGACTTCTGTAAAACCATTGTGCACCTTTTAGAATATATGGAAGTCTACAGAAACAGTCTCAAAAGAATACTTGTATGGGGGCTAAGTCCTCAGAAATTTGTTATAATGTTGACTATGTATCAATGAATTTCTATAAATTGATGTCTGTTCAGAATATAAACTCTATAGAAAGTAAGAATTCTTAAAATGGCAACTCTGCTTCTGGAAATCAGCTGGGGAAAATTATTGCTGACAAATGTGTATTCTCCTGAAAATTTTACTGAATAATAATTAATTATTTATATTGGTTGTTTTTCTCTAATAACGATAGCTATGCTTTTAAATTGAAACCCACATGCATGTCTGTCTATTCATTAAAATAGAAAAGATATTTTGAAACTGAGTGTAAGCGTTGGTTTTCTTCAAGCTACTTAAATTTGGCAAAAGCTGATTTAAAATGTGAAAGGGAGTCACAAGATATATTCTTGTCAACTGATTTAACAGTTTGTTTTGACCATATTCAGATCATATTATTTAGCCAAATCTGTATTTCATTTATTTGAATTATGTAGTTATTGATTTACCCTCTAACCTCTAAGATTTTTTTACAAAGAAAATTAATTAAAAAATGATAGCCTATATTGGTTTTAGTATATGTTTGGAATAATATATTGTTGCCACTGATTGACTTTATACTCAGTTAAGGTATTGAAGTGATGAGAAAAAAAAAAATCTAAATGTTTACACTTCTGAATTGTTTCAAAAGTTCGTACATGTGCCCATGTATGAATCCCATTAATTTCTCATTCCATAACTATATTGTGTGATTTAGACTTTAGTAACACAAAAAATATACCATTGCATGCTCTGAAAAGTTATCTGAGATACCTTTAGAAGAAAAAAATTATTCACTAAAGATCAGCTTCTAGCCTAAGTAATATAGAGAAGAAACCTGGAACCTATATGAGACAAGGAATGTTGTGTGACATTCAAGAGGCATGTCAAAATGATCAAAAGTCAGAAGTCTCTCTCAGTCTTTTGCATAAATGTCATAAATTGCTGAAACATGATTTTTACTATTGTTTATTTTGATAACATAGTACTGGTGCATAGAGTAAGCTCTAAATTTATCCTGACTTTATAGTCCTAAACTGAGAATTACTTAGGGTAAATCTGAGCAGTAAAACTAACTGTAACTTGCATGTATAGTCAGTTGCTCAATTGTGTCTCTTTGTGGCCCAGTGGAATGTAGTTCGCCAGGCTCTTCTGTCCACGGGATTCTCCAGACAAGAATACTGGAGTGCATTGCCATTTCCTCCTCTAGGGGATCTTCCTGATTCAGGAATTGAACGTACATCTTTTGGGTGGGTTATTTATGAATCAGCCACCTGGGAATCCCAACTGTAATTTGAACCAAATTAATTTCTGCAAAGTACTTGATTAATTATATGTCTCCACCATTATCCTCCAATAATTCACCTTTATGTGGAACACAAGTTGATCTATATATGCAGGTAAGATTTAAATCAGATTTAACTTCCAGTTTTGGAAATAAACTGAAAATTATCTGGTTTTCAAACATGACACCTTTTCTGCAAAATTTCTGGAAAACACAACTTTGCAAAGATACTATTTCTAGCCTAGATCTTTTAGTTGGTGTGCATGCCAAATATCTTTACTAGAGCTACTGACAGAGAAAATCTTGAATATCATAGGTCCCCTACCCGGTATTATATTGCATTTTAAGTATAGTTTAATGTAACCTGTTCTGTAAATAGAAGTTAGCAGTGAATATAAATGAAAAGCTGAGGAAAATAATGTTAATAAAATGCATCGGAAAGGTCAAACATTAGTTATCTTAATTTGTTGATAATTTAGAATTTATGTGGCTAGTGGGAAAAAAATACAATTTATTCTGGTCTAGAGAGTGTTTTGCTGTTTTTCTGCTTTTGTTTAAAAGTAAAAAGATGAATAAATTAATTAAGCATTAAAAGACGCTCTGGGAGTTGGTGATGAACAGGGAAGCCTGGCGTGCTGCAGTCCATGGGGTCGCAAAGAGTCAGACATGCCTGAGAGACTAAAATGAACGGAAAAGAAGCTCTTATTTTTGATAGCAGAATCTGCTGACTGAACACTGGGAGAAAGCAAAAAGGCTTTGGAAGGATTTAATAATTCTTCAAGTGTTATATTACTATTGTACCCATATACTTGTTTAAAAGTAGTGGAAAATTTTCTTAATGATTTTTATAATTATTTTTGTTCTGGAAAGCATGGTTTACTGAATTAATTCACACCTAATACTGGGAATTGAAGCTAGTCTTTATTTACCAAAAACAAACAAACAAACAAACAAAAAAAAAACCAAGACTGAATTTGCAAAGTATTGTATGAGACATAAAATTATTTTATGAACTGTATATAATCCTTATTATTCATCACCTTTGTAAATAACATGTTTGAATCTTGATTAGAAAGTAAACAAAATTTGTTTTCCTAAAATTTTTATAAATTATCTTTTCTCTACTGGTCTGTTTCTAATTTCTTTAGGCATAATTGCTTATTTCATTATTATGAATTTAGCATTATGTACTGACATCATATTTTGCTGTACTACTAATTGTACTGTATATCCTGAAAAATGCAAACCTGTTTTATCATCATATACAACGTGATCCTATAATGTATGATCAATACTATATGATCTTGATATCTAAAAGATCTTTGAAGTAATATAATCATGTTTTTAGATGAATATCATAAATATTATTTATATATCATTTAAATAACTTTTACACAGTCACAAAAAGTGAAAGAACACAAACAACACGCAGAATTCCTTGCTCACACACAGCAGCGGCCATGCTAGTGAATATATATATACATATATACATATATATATATATGAAACAGGCACAGTAGAGACAGAACCAGCACATTCCTCAGAACAAACTTCTTTCTTCATTCATAACAATTTTTGTGTTTAAAAATCCTTTTTATCATGTTATTTTCTTCAACTATTGTATTTTTCATTTGCCAGAAAACCAACTTTAAGTGAGACCTTATTTCTGCTTATTACTTACAGTCTCCATTATATATTTAAGGCTATGCAACCCACATTTTTAATTCTTCTGATTTAAAAGTTTGTGTCTTTTAGCATATGTTGATTTCCTCTTACAATGGTTATATCCTTCGGTTACTTATTTGGCCAGTGTTCACCTGGGAATATCAACACCTAACATTTATGTTCAGAAAGACCTGAATATCAGGACCTACATGTTCAGTCATTCAATCATGTCCAAATCTTTGCAACCCTGTGAACTGTAGCTAGCCAGACTCCACTGTCCATGGAATTCTCCATGCAAGAACGCTGGAGTTGGTTGCCATTTCTTCCTCCAGGGAATCTTCCCAACCCAGGAATCAAACCCATGTCTCCTGTATCTCCTGTGCATTGGCAGGCAGATTCTTTACCACTGAGTCATCTGGAAAGTTCCACAGCAGGACTGAGGTGGTGCTTATTCTTAAGAGAATAAAGAGGTTTGGCTGAGGCAGACAATTTGTAGATTGACCCCTACACTGAGACAGTCATCCACACAAAGAATCACACAGTGTCTGTGGAGACAGCACAGTTCTTCACCAGTCCTGGTCACTCTCATTTATAATTAATCCATAAAAAAATACATTTTAAATACAAGAAAAGTTAATAGTATTTTTAAAAGCATTCTTACATACACAAAGGCACTGAATGGAAAGTACAGAAAGCACTCCTAGGCCCCACTGTCTCCACCCCAATTTCTTCTTTTGTTAGCATCTTGCATTAGTCTGGTATATCTAGCATTTGTTACAATTGATTAGACGACACTGAAACATCGCTATTAACTGAAGTCCATAGTTTACTATGGGTTGCTATTCTATGAGTTTGAGAAAGGAATAATGGCATGCATCCATTGGTAAAGAATTATTTAGGATAGTTTACCCTAAAATATATTATTGTTCTATCTTTTATTTTGTTCTCCCACCCTCAGTCTCTGGCAACTATTGTACTTTTTACTACATCCGTAGTTTTGTTTTTTCCCAAAATGTTATTTGTATAGTTGAGATCATGCAGTATGTGGTTTCTCAGGATTGACTCGTTTCACTTAACAATATACATCTAAGGTTCCTTCATATGTTGTAGTAGCTTGATGGCTCATTTCTTTTTATCACTGATAACTATTCTATTGCTTGGAGATATCTCAGTTAATTTACTCATTTACTTAAGGAAGGACATCTTTTGATGCTTCCAACTTTTCAAGGCACTGGAGTAAGCTTCATGCAGTGGGACAGAATGACCATATGGTAAAAGTATGTTTACTTTATAAGAAACTGCCAAAATATCTTGACAAGTGGCTATGCTTTTTTGCAATCAATGAGAGTTTCTTCTGCACCACATGCTTGCTCACACTTAGTTTTGTTAGAGCTTTGGATTTTAGCCATTCTAGTATGTGTGCAGTGATATCACATTATTCTAATTTGCATTTCTGTAATCATTCAAAAGACACTGTCAAGATAGAATGGCAGCAGCAGCTTGAAGAGACAGCAACAGCACAAGGATTGGCCTTGTGGAGATCAGGACAGAGGAAGGAGCAGGATAGTGAATATTACCCTGTGTTCCCAGCCTGGCAAGTTGGGAGGCTTTGAATCACTGCACTCCCCAATTTGGGCAGCCAGGCTGGACAGGTCTGGACAATAACACTGAGGAGCAGGGCAGGGAGGGAAGGTGGGAACCAGAGCTCAGTCAGCAGCAAGCCACACAGGTAGCAGATCAGCCCCAGGAAGGCCAGAAGGGGAGCCTTTAACTCCTGGCTGTCCTCCAACCTTGGCTCCAGCCTTCCTTGGACTCACTTCCCTGAGATCCCAGCAAAGACTTTTCCCTGGCCCTGAGCAGCCACTGAAGGTTTGCACACTCAACAAGGACCAGTAATGGGACAACTAGCATGCCAGGAATGCCATCAGTTTAAGTGAAGCAGCTGAAGGCTATGTCCCTCCTAGGCAGGGCTTGAAACAATGTAGTGAGAGAAAGGAATGGAAAGCAACTTCAGTATTCTTGCCTTGAGAACCCCATGAAAACAATGAAAAGGCAACAAGATATGGTACTGGAAGATGAGCCCCCAAAGTTGGTAGGTGATCAGTATGCTGCTGGGAAACAGTGGAGAAACAGCTCCATAAAGAAAGAAGAGGCTGGACTAATTTGGAAACATTGCTTAGTAGTGGATATGTCTGGTGGTAAAAGTAAAGTCCAGTGCTGTAAAGAAAAATATTGCACAGGAACCTGGAATATTAGGTCCATGAATTCAGATAAATTGAACCAGATCAAACAGCAGATGACAAGAGTGAAATCAACTTTTCAGGAATCAATGAAAAAAAAAAAAAAAAAGAATAGGTTTAGGCCAATTTAATTCAGATGACCATTATATCTACTACTATGGCAAGAATCCCTTAGAAGAAATGAAATAGCCCTCATAGTCAATAAAAGAACACAAAATGCAATTCTCAGATACAATCTCAAAAATGAAAGAATGATTTAAAATCAATTCCAAGACAAACAATTCAACATCACAGTAATCCAAGTCTATTCCACAAACATGAATGCCAAAAACACTGAAGTTGAACAGTTCTATAAAGACCTACAAGAACTTCCAGAACTAACATGGAAAAAAAAAGACATCCTTTCCATCATAGGGGACTGGAACATAAAAGTAGGAAGTCAAGAGATACCAGGAGTAATAGGTAAATTTGGCCTTGGAGTACAAAATGAGCAAGACAAAGAGTAACAGAGCTCTGCCAAGAGAATGCACTGCTTATAGGAAACACCCTCTTCCAATAACATAAGAGATGACTATACACATGAACATCACCAGATGGTCAACACCTAAATTGTATTGATTCAATTATTTGCAGCTAAATATGGAACTCTATACTGTCAGCAATAACACGACCTGGTGATGACTGTGGCTCAGAAATGTAGCGTTTTGCTACTTATTGCAAAATTCAGACTCAAGTTGAAGAAAGTATGGAAAACCACTAGGCCATTCAAGTATGACTTAATTCAAATCTATTATGATTATACAGTGGGGGTAACAGACTGAAGAGATTAGATCTGATAGATACAGTGTCTAATGAGCTATGGATAGAGGCTCATCACATTGTACAAGAGGTTGTGACCACAATCATCCCTGAGAAAAAGAAACACAAGAGGGCAAAGTGGCTGTCTGAGGAAGCCTTACAAATAGCTAAGAAAAAGTGAAGTGAAAGGTAAAGGGGGAAATGAAAGATATACATACCTGAGTGCAGAGTTCTACACAATAGGAAGGAGAGATAAGAAAACTCTTAAGTGAACAATGCAAAGACATACAGGAAAGCAATAGAATGGGAAGGACTAGAAATCTCTTCAAGCAAATTAGAGATACCATGAGATATTTCAGGCAAAGATGGGCAAATAAAGGAGAGAAATGTAAAGAAACTAACAGAAGCAGAAGATATTAAGAAGAGGTGGCAAGAATACACAGAACTGTAAAAAAAAAAAAATATTCTTAATGACTGGGATAATCATAATAGTGTGGTCACCTCAATTCAGTTCAGTTGCTCAGCCCTGTCTGAATCTTTGTGACCACATGAACTGCAGCATGCCAGGCCTTCCTGTCCATCAGCAACTGCCAGAGTCCACCCAAACCCATGTCCATTGATTTGGTGATGCCATCCAACTATCTCATCCTCTGATGTCACCTTCTCTTCCTACCCTCAATCTTTCCCAGCATCAGAGTCTTTTCAAATGAGTAAACTCTTTGCATCAGGTGGCCAAAGTATTGGAGTTTCAGCTTCAACATCAGTCCTTCCAATGAACACTCAGGATTGATTTTCTTTAGGATGGACTGGTTCAATCTCCTTGCAGTCCAAGGGATTCTCAAGAGTCCTCTCCAACTCCACAGTTCAAAAGCATCAATTTTTCAGTGGTCAGCTTTCTTTATAGTCCAACTGCACATCCATACATAACCACCGGAAAAACCATAGCCTTGACTAGATGAACCTTTGTTATGATTTGAAATAGCTCAATTGGAATTCCATCACATCCACTAGTTTTGTTTGCAGTGATGCTTCCTAAGATCCAATTGACTTTGCTTTCCAAGATGTCTGGCTCTAAGTGACTGATCACACCTTCATGTTTATCAGTGTCATGAAGATCTTTGTTGAATAGATCTTCTGTGTATTCTTGCCACCTCTTCTTAACATTTTCTGCTTCTGTTATGTCCATACCATTTCTCTCCTTTATTGTGCCCATCTTTGCATGAAATATTCCCTTGGTATCCCTAATTTTCTCTAAGAGATCTCTAGTCTTTGCCATTCTATCACTTTGCTCTATTTGTTTACATCAATCACTGAGAAAGGCTTTCTTATCTCTCCTTGCTGGTTTTTTTTTTTTTAACTCCTCATTCAAATGGATATATCTTCCTTTTCTTCTTTGCCTTTCACTTCTCTTCTAACCTCAGCTATTTGTAAGGCATCCTTTGACAACCATGTTGTCTTTTTGCATTTGTTTTTCTTGGAGATGGTCCTGATCACTGTGTACAATGTCACGTATCTCCATCCATAGTTTTTCAACCACTCTGTCTATCTGATCTAATCTCTTGAATCTTTTTGTCACTCCCACTGTATAATTGCAAGGGATTTGATTTAAGTTATACCTGAATGGCCTAGTGGTATTCCTTGCCTTTTTTTTTTTTTTTTTTAAAGTCTGAATTTAGCCACATGAAGTTCATGGTCTGAGCTACAGCCCGCTCTCTGTCTGGTTTTTGCTGACTGTATAGAGCTTCTCTATCTTTGGCTACAAACAATATAATCAATCCTATTTTTGTGTTGACTGTTTGGTGATGTCATATGTAGAGACTTCTCTTGTGTTGTTGGAAAAGTGTTTTCTATGACCAGTGCATTCTCTTGGCAAAACTCTGTTATCCTTTGTGCTGCTTCTTTTTGTACTCCAAGGCCAAATTTGTCTGTTACTCACCCCACTCCAGTACTCTTGCCTGGAAAATCCCATGGGCGGAGGAGCCTGGTAGGCTGCAGTCCATGGGGTCGTGAAGAGTTGGACACAACTGAGCGACTTGACTTTTACTTTTCACTTTCATGCATTGGAGAAGGAAATGGCAACCCACTCCAGTGTTCTTGCCTGGAGAATCCCAGGGACGGTGGAGCCTGGTGGGCTGCCGGCTATGGGGTCGCACAGAGTCTGACACGACTAAAGCTACTTAGCAGCAGCAGCTGCCAGGTATCTCTTAACTTCCTGCTTTTGCATTCCAGTCCCCTTTAATGAAGAGGATGTCTTTCTGATGTGTTAGTTCTAGAAGGTCTTGTAGGTGTTCATAAAACATTTTAACTTCAGGTTCTTCAGCTCTACTGATTGGGGCATAGACTTTGATTACTGTAATATTGAAATTTTTGCCTTGGAAAATAACAGAGATCATTGTCATTTTTGAGACTGGAAACAAGTACTGCATTCAGACTCTTTTTTTTTTATTTTTTTTTTGACCATGAGAGCTACTCCATTTCTTCTATGTGAGTCTTTCCCACAGTAGTAGATATAATGGTCATCAGAATAAATTCACCCATTCTGGTCCATTTTAGTAATTGATTCTTAAAATGCCAGTGTTCCCTCCTGCCATCTTCTGCTTGAGCACTCTTAATTTACCTTGATTCATAGACCTAAAATTTCATGCTCCTATGCAATATTGCTCCTTACAACATCATACTTTACATCCATTACCAGTCACATCCACCACTGAGAGGAATTTTTGCTTTGGCACCGTCTCTTCATTCTTTTTGGAGTTATTTCTCCACTGTTCTCCAGTAGCATATCAGGCAGCCATCAACCTGGTGCATTTACCTTTCAGTGTTACATATTTTTACCTTTTCATATTGTTCATGGGATTCACATGAAGTGTGAGCTTCCAGATGTTAAAGCTGGTTTTAGAAAAGGCAGAGGAACCAGATATCAAATTGCCAATATTCGTTGGATCATTGAAACAGCAAAAGAGTACAGAAAAACATATACTTCTGCTTTATTGACTGTGCCAAAGCCTTTGACTGTGTGAACCACCACAATTTGTGGAAAATTCTGAAAGAGATGGGAATACGAGACCACCTGACCTGCCTCTTGAGAAATATGCATGCAGATATGGAAGCAATAGTTAGAACTCAACATGGAACAACAGATTGGTTCTCGATGGCAAAAGGAGTACGTCAAGACTATATACTGTCACCCTGCTTCTTTAACTTATATGCAGAGTATATCATGAATGAAGATAATGGCAATCTCATTCAAAAGGTTCCATGCCTGCCCTGCTGCATTCAGTGCCCCCAACACTGCAGCAAGCCACTGTTGACACACACCTCTGCCAGAGACTCCTGGACATTCACAGTCAA
Organism: Oreotragus oreotragus; assembly: GCA_006410675.1. Classification (NCBI taxonomy): domain Eukaryota; kingdom Metazoa; phylum Chordata; class Mammalia; order Artiodactyla; family Bovidae; genus Oreotragus; species Oreotragus oreotragus. The sequence goes on along the minus strand of SJYX01003046.1, from coordinate 256,653 downwards.
TTCTGGGTCAGTGTCTTGTGGGGTCACTGCCCCTTTCCCCTGTGTCCTGGTACACTCAAGGTTTTGTTGTGCCTTCCAAGAGTCTGTTTCTCCAGTTCTGTGTACATTCTGTAATCAAATCCCAGTGCCTCCAAAGTCAAATTCTGAGAGTTCTCAGTCCCTTTGCCATATCCCCAGGTTGGAGAATCTGTTGTGGACTCTAGAATTCTCTTAACAGTGCGAGAATTTCTTTGGTATAATTATTCTGCAGTTTGTGGGCCATCTGGTTCGTGATTCTATGGTGGGATTAATTGCGGCCTCCTCTAAGAGGGCTTATGCCACAGGCTGTGTTACCAAGGTAGCTGCACCCAGAGCCTCTGTCCCTGCAGCAGACCACTTCTAACCTGTACCTCTGTAGGAGATTCAAGCACAATTCTGTTGCAGTCTCTGTGGGGTCTCTAAGTCCTGGTGTGCACAAGGTCTTGTTTGAACTCTCTGACCATCTCTGGCTCAATATGCCAGCAAATTTGGAAAACTCAGCAGTGGCCACAGGACTGGAAAAGATCAGTTTTCATTTCAATTCAAAAGAAAGGCAATGCAAAGAATGCTCAAACTACCGCACAATTACACTCATCTCACATGCTAGTAAAGTAATGCTCAAAATTTTCCAAGCCAGTCTTCAGCAATACGTGAACTGTGAACTCCCTGATGTTCAAGCTGGTTTTAGAAAAGGCAGAGGAACCAGAGATCAAATTGCCAACATCCGCTGGATCATGGAAAAAGCAAGAGAGTGCGAGAAAAACATCTATTTCTGCTTTATTGACTATGCCAAAGCCTTTGACTGTGTGGATCACAATAAACTGTGGAAAATTCTTAAAGAGATGGGAATACCAGACCACCTAACCTACCTCTTGAGAAATCTGTATGCAGGTCAGGAAGCAACAGTTAGAACTGGACATGGAACAACAGACAGGTTCCAAACAGGAAAAGGAGTACGTCAAGGCTTGATTTCTTTGGAAAGAATGATGCTAAAGCTGAAACTCCAGTACTTTGGCCACCTTATGAGAAGAGTTGACTCACTGGAAAAGACTCTGATGCTGGGAGGGATTGGGGGCAGGAGGAAAAGGGGACGACCGAGGATGAGATGGCTGGATGGCACCACGGACTCGACGGACGTGAGTCTGAGTGAACTCCGGGAGTTGGTGATGAACAGGAAGGCCTGGCGTGCTGCGATTCATGGGGTCGCAAAGAGTCAGACATGACTGAGCCACTGAATTGAACTGAACTGAGCATCTCTGATGGGTGATGGGTTTGATTTTAAACACTGTTTTGCCTCTCTTACCTTACTGCTAGGGCTTTTCCTTTGCCCTTGGTTGTGGCATATCTTTTTGTTGGGATCAAACGTTCCCTTGTTGATGGTTGTTCAGCAGAGAGTTATAATTTTGGAGTTCTTACACGTGAAGATAAGCACATGTCCTTCTACTCCACCGTCTTGAGAGCTATCAAGGTGTTCTCTATGGCATGCAGAGCCCCTGTCTTTGCAGATGAAGACAGAATGGGAAGGAGATTTTTCATGTGAATGTATTACCTGGGCCACTCATTAGACTACTCTGAACCACTTTCTGCTCTTGCTTTCCCTGAAGACACTTCATCTCTTAGATGTCACTTATTTCTTTTGGTTATTTAACTTTATGAAACTCAACATTCCAACATCATGTTCATGATCAAATAAGGGTCTTGGGCTGTTAAGTGGTTTAATGATCCAATAATTACTAAAATCATGTTATTATCTGGAAGCCAGAGTTCCACTTAATACAACAATGTGCCTTACCTATTTTAGTCATAATCTGCTCTATAATTAGACAGTACCTGAAATCTAGCAGAAATATATGTTTTTTTTCTGGAACTCTCTTGCTTTTTCAATGATCCAGCAGAGGTTGGAAATTTGATTTCTGGTTCCTCTGCCTTTTCTAAAACCAGCTTGAACATCTGGAAGTTCGTGGCTTTTAAATAGCTGAAGACTGGCTTGGAGAATTTTGAGCATAATTTTACTAGTGAGTGAGATGAGTGCAATTGTGCAGTAGTTTGACCATTCTTGCTTCCCTGGTGGCTCAGAGGTTAAAGCATCTGCCTGGAATGCTGGAGACCCGGGTTGGATTCTTGGGTCGGGAAGATCCCCTGGAGAAGGAAATGGCAACCCACTCTAGTACTCTTGCCTGGAGAATCCCATGGAGGGAGGAGCCTGGTAGGCTACAGTCCATGGGGTCACAAAGGGTCGGACACGACTGAGCGACTTCACTTCACTTCACTTCACTTGACCATTCTTTAGCATTGACTTTCTTTGGATTGGAATGAAAAGTGACCTTTCCCAGTCCTGTGGCTACTGCTGAGTTTTCCAAATTTGCTGGCATATTGAGTGAAGCACTTTCACAGCATCACCTTTCAGGATTTGAAACAGCTCAACTGGAATTCCACCATGAGCTTTGTTCATAGTGATGCTTTCTAAGACCCACTTGACTTTGCATTCCAAGATGTCTGGCTCTAGGTGAGAGATCACACCATTATGATGATCTGGGTCATGAAGATCTTTTTGGTACAATTCTTCTGTGTATTTTTGCCACCTCGTCTTAATATCTTCTGCTTCTCCTAGGTCCGTACGATTTCTGTCCTTTATCGAGTCCATCTTTGTATGAAATGTTTCCTTGGTATCTCTCATTTTCTTGAAGAGATCTCTAGTCTTTCCCATTCTGTTGGTTTACTCTATTTCTTTGCGTTGATCACTGAGGAATGCTTTTTTTCATCTCTCCTTGCTATTCTTCGGAATGCTGCATTCAAATGGAAATATCATTCCTTTTCTCCTTTGCTTCTCTCTTCTTTTCTTTTCACAGCTGTTTGTAAGGCCTCCTCAGACAGCCATTTTGCTTTTTGCATTTCTTTTCCATGGGTATCGTCTTAATCCCTACCTCCTGTACAGTGTCGCAAACCTCCATCCATAGTTCATCAGTCACTCTGTCTGTCAGATCTAGTCCCTTAAATCTATTTCTCACTTCCACTGTATAATCATAAGGGATTTGATTTAGGTCATATCTGAATGGTCTAGTGGTTTTCCCTGCTGCTGCCACTGCTGCTGCTAAGTCGCTTCAGTTGTGTCCAACTCTGTGCAAGCTCATAGACGGCAGCCCACCAGGCTCCACCGTCCCTGGAATTCTCCAGGCAAGAACACTGGAGTGGGTTGCCATTTTCTTCTCCAATGCATGAAAATGAAAAGTGAAAGTGAAGTCACTCAGCTGTGTCCAACTCTTTGCGACCCCATGGACTGCAGCCTAGAATACTGGAGTGGGGTGCCATCACCTTCTCTGGTGGTTTTCCCTACTTTCTTCAATTTAAGTCTGAATTTGGCAATAAGACATTCATGATCTGAGCCACAGTCTGCTAATGGTCTTGTTTTTTCTGAGTGTATAGAGCTTTTCCATCTTTGGCTTCAAATAATACAATCAATCTGATTTCTGTGTTGACCATATGGTGATGTCCATGTGTGTCCAGAAAAACAACTATTTCTCCTTTATTGACTATGCCAAAGTCTTTGATTGAGTGGATCACAAAAAACGGTGGAAAATTCTGAAACAGATGGGAATAGCAGACCATCTGACCTGCCTCTTGAGAAACCTGTATGCAGGTCAGGAAGCAACAGTTAGAACTGGACATGGAACAACAGACTGGTTCCGAATAGGAAAAGGCGTACGTCAAGGCTGTACATCGTCACCCTGTTTATTTAACTTATATGCAGAGTACATCATGAGAAATGCTGGGCTGGAACAAGCACAAGGAGGAATCAAGATTGCTGGGAGAAATATCAATAACCTCAGATATGCAGATGACACCATCCATATGACAGAAAGGGAAGAGGAACTAAGACGCTCTTGATGAAAGTGAAAGAGGAGAGCGAAAAAGTTGGCTTAAAGCTCAACATTCAGAAAACTAAGATCATGGCGTCTGGTCCCATCACTTCATGGGAAATAGATGGGAAAGCAGTGGAAACAGTGTCAGACTTTATTTTTTGTGCTCCAAAATCACTGCAGATGGTGACTGCAGCCATGAAAGTAAAATACACTTACTCTTTGGAAGAAAAGTTATGACCAACCTAGATAGCATATTGAAAAGCAGAGGCATTACTTTGCCAACAAGATTATCTAGTTAAGGCTATGGTTTTTCCAGTGGTCATGTATGGATGTGAGAGTTGGACAGTGAATAAAGCTGAGCACCCAAAAATTGATGCTTTTCAGCTGTGGTGTTGGAGAAGACTCTTTAAGAGTCCCTTGGCCTGCAAGGAGGTCCAACCAGTCCATCCTATAGGAGATCAGTCCTGGGTGTTCATTGGAAGAACTGATGCTGAAGCTGAAACTGAAACTCTGATATTTTGGCCACCTCATGGAAAGAGTTGAATCACTGGCAAAGACCCTAGTGCTCGGAAGGATTGGGGGCAGGAAGAGAAGGGGATGAAAGAGGTTGAGATGGCTGGACGGCATCACCAACTAGATGGACTTAGATTTGAGTAGACTCTGGGAGCTGATGATGGACAGAAAGGCCTGGCGTGCTGCTATTCATGGGGTTGCAAAGAGTCAGACACAACTGAGCGACTGAACTGAACTGAAATCTATCCAGGCTCCTAATGACAGGAATGTTCCACATGACTTTTTAGTCTAGTAAGTGAAGCTTGGGGAGAATTTTCAGGATGTCAGCCACTTTAGCTTGTGTTACCAACTAGACATTATGGCAAGTGGTACTTCTTTGCTATGTCTCAGAAGAAATGACCATTACTTAACTATTTATGTTTTGATTTGAAAATAAAGGTTAATGATGATGTCCTTGGTGATAGCTTAGAACAGTCTCACTTTAAACATCAGTCAACTGAGTTCAGTTGTTCAGTGGTGACCAACTCTTTGTGACCCCATGTACTGCACCGTGCCAGGCTTTCCTGTTCATCACCAGCTACCTGAGTTTACCCAAACTCATGTCCATTGAGTCGATGATGCCATCCAACCATCTCATCCTCTGTTGTCCTCTTCTCCCTCAGTCCTTAATCTTTCCCAGCATCAGGATCTTTTCAAATGAGTCAGTTATTCACAACAGGTGGCCAAAGTATTGAAGTTTCAGCTTCAGCACCAGTCTTTCCAATGAATTTTCAAGTCTGATTTCCTTTGGGGTGGACTGGTTGGATCTCCTTGCAGTCTAAGGGACTCTCAAAAGTCTTCTCCAACACCACAGTTCAAAAGCATCAATTCTTCAGCACTCAGCTTATTTTATAGTCCAATACTCACATCCATACATGACTACTGGAAAAACCATAGCTTTGTCTAGATGGACATTTGTTGGCAAAGTAATGTCTCTGCTTTTTAATATGCTGTCTAAGCTGGTCATAGCTTTTCTTCCAAGGGTAAGTGTCTTTTAATTCCATGGCTACAGTCTCCATCTGCAGTGATTTTGGAGGCCAAAAAAATAAAGTCTGCCACTGTTTCCCTATCTGTTTGCCATAAAGCAATGGAACCATATGCCATGATTTTAATTTTCTGAATGTTGAGTTTTAAGCTCTTTTTCACCCTCCTCTTTCACTTTCATCAAGAGGCTCTTTAGTTCTTCTTCAGCTTTCTGTCATCGGAGAAGGCAATGGCACCCNAAAGTCTGCCACTGTTTCCCTATCTGTTTGCCATAAAGCAATGGAACCATATGCCATGATTTTAATTTTCTGAATGTTGAGTTTTAAGCTCTTTTTCACCCTCCTCTTTCACTTTCATCAAGAGGCTCTTTAGTTCTTCTTCAGCTTTCTGTCATCGGAGAAGGCAATGGCACCCCACTCTAGTATTCTTGACTGGAAAATCCCATGAGTGGAGGAGCCTGGTAGGCTGCAGTCCATGGGGTCGCTAAGAGTCAGACATGACTGAGCGACTTCACTTTCACTTTTCACTTTCATGCATTGGAGAAGGAAATGGCAACCCACTCCAGTTTTCTTGCCTGGAGAATCCCAGGACAGGGGAGCCTGGTGGTCTGCCATCTATGGGGTCACACAGACTCAGACACGACTGATGTGACTTAGTAGAAGCAGCTTTCTGCCATAAGGGTGGTGTCATCTGCATATATAAGGTTATTAATATATTTCTCATGATTTTGATTCCAGCCCGTGTTTCATCCATCCCAGCATTTCTCATGAATGACTCTGCAAATAAGTTAAATAAGCAGTTTACATATACACAGTCTTAATTTTATATAATTACATAAAAACAGTTATAGTCAGCAAAGAACAGAATAGAATTTGTCTTCTAAATTTCACTGAACAGTCTTCCAGAAAGCAAGATACATATATAAATATATATATATATAATTGTATATGTATATATATGTATATAATTATGTATGCTGCATCACAGTGGAAAATCTTTGTGCAATGTTACAGATTGACACACATCTGTGGTTCAAACAGCACATCTTTTATAATGTAAATATGATACCCTATAGTTATTTCTAGAGTAATTCAAAACTCATCCTCTGAAACTTCATAAATCAAGGAAATAAGAAAAGCATCTCTGGTGAGAAAAACAGGTTTTCTAAAATTCCTTAAGCAGTGAATTTTCAAAAGTTTTGCTTAAAAAAAAAAAAAGAGTATGTCAATTGGCAACATCAACCCACATAGGAGCTTTCAAACACTCTTTTCCTAAGCCCAGGCAGATGGCTGACTTATACAATATTTGATTTTTAGTTTTTCAACACCCCACTTTGATATAGTGCCATTTGCATTTTTATAGACAATAGTAATCCTGCAGCAGGCTCTGTTCTGATAAGTTTTGCAAACTGATAATAGTAAAGGAAGTGTCGAACTTGAAACTGATAGAGATCTGTTGTTTGAAAACATCAGCACTACTGAGAGATTAGTCTCAAAGGAAACAAAGCAAAATAACTAGAAATTATATTTTATTATTTTCTATTTGTTTCAACTGTAGATATAACCTTTTGGTTTGCCCTTTCTCTATTTACTTGCAATGTTTTATGCTTTTGACAAGGATTCATAAAAAAAGTTCCCTATATAAACACACTAAAATAGATACTGGGAAATTTTAAGATAAATAATAATGCTTCTATATAATAAACTCTTTGGTCATAAATTTTAAATGCTAAGGGCAGGATTGTTCTTAACGATACGTGTGGACTAAAGGGAAAAAAAAAATGGAATGTGTAGAAGGCATGTATGAGAATGCCTTCAGTATAGTCAGTTCAGTTCAGTCAGTCAGTTCAGTTCAGTCACTCAGTCAGTTCAGTCAGTTCAGTTCAGTCACTCAGTCGAGTCTGATTCATTGCAGCCCCATGAATTACAGGATGCCAGACGTTCCTGCCCATCACCAACTCCCAGAGCTTCCTTAAACTCATGTCCCTCAAGTTGATGCTTCGTCCCCTATCATCCCCATCTCCTCCTGCCTTCAATCTTTCGCAGCATCAGAGTCTTTTCAAATGAGTCAGTTATTCACAGCAGGTGGCCAGAGTGTTGGAGCTTTAGCTTCAGCATCTGTCCTTCCAATGAATATTCAGGGTTGATTTCCTTTAAGATTGACTGATTTTTATCTCCTTGCAGTCCAAGGGACACTCAAGAGTCTTCTCCAACATCACAGTTCAAAAGCATCAGTTCTTTGGTGCTCAGCTTTATTTTATGGTCCAACTCTCACATCCATACATGACTACAGGAAAATACATATTTATGAATAGACTGACCTTTGTTGATAAAGTAATGTCTCTGATTTTTAATATGCTGTCTAGGTTGCTCATAGCTTTTCTTCCAAGAGACACACATCTTTTAATTTCATGGCTGCAGTCATGATCTGCAGTGATTTTAGAGCCTAAGTCTGTCACTGTTTCTATTGCTTACCCATTTATTTGTCAAGAAGTGATGGGATAGGATGCCAAGATCTTCATTCTTTGAATGTTGAGTTGAGTTTTAAGCCAGTTTTTTCACTCTTCTCTTTCACTTTAATCAAGAAGCTCTTTTATTCATCTTCACTTTCTGCCATAAGGTGCTGCCATCTGCATATCTGAGGTTATTGATATTTTTCCTGGCAATCTTGATTCCAGCTGTGATTCATCCAGCCTGGCATTTCACATGATATATCCTGCATATAAGTTAAATAAACAGAATGACAATATATAGCCTTGACATATTCCCTTCCCAGCTTGGAATTAGCCCATTGTTCCATGTCTGTCTCTAATTATTGCTTCTTTAATTATATACAGATTTCTGAGGAGGCTGGTAAGGTGATCTGGTATTTCTATCTAAGAATTGTCCAAGATTTGTCTAGATTCACACAGTTAAAGGCATTGTGTAGTCACTGAAGCAGATTTTTTTTTTTCCTGTAACTCTTGCTTTTTCTATGATCCAAGGGATGTTGGTAATGTGATCTCTGGTTCATCTGCCTTTTCTAAACCCAGTTTGAACATCTAGAAGTTCTCTATTCATGTACTGTTTAAGCCTAGCTTGGAGAACTTTGAGCATTACTTTGCTAGCCTGTGAGATGAGTGCTATTATCCAGTAGTTTGAATTTTGTTTGTGATTACTTTCTTTGGGACTGGAATGAAAATGACTTTTTCCAGTGTTGCAGCCATTGCTGAATTTTCCACCCTTGCTGGCATATTAAGTGCAGCACTTTCACAGTATGACCCTTGAGGATTTGAAATAACTTAGCTGGAATTCCATCCCCTCCATTAGCTTTGTTTGTAGTATTGCTTCCTAAGGACTACTTGACTTTGCACTCCAGGATGTCTGGCTCTAAGTGAATGAGCACATCATCGTGGTTATCTGGGTCATGAAGATCCTTTTCTATAGTTGTTCTGTGTATTCTGGCCACCTCATCTTGATATCTTATGCTTCGGTTTGGTCCATACTATTTCTACCCTTTATTTTGCTCATTTTGCATGAAATGTTCCCTTGATATATTTAATTTTCTTGAAGAGATCATTAGTCTTTCTCATTCTGTTTTTTAATTAATTAATTTTAGTTTACAATATTGTGTTGGTTTTTCCATATATTGACTTGACGTTCTATTGTTTTCATCTACTTCTTATCTCTCCTTGCTATTTGAACTTTACATTCACATGGGTCTATCTTTCCTCTCTTCCTTTGACTTTCACTTCTCTTCTTTTCTCAGTGATTTGTAAGGCCTTGTCAGTCAATCATTTTGCCTTTTCTGCACTCTTTTTTCTTGGGGTTAGTCCTGATCACTGCCTCCTGTACAATATCATGAACCTCCATCCATAGTTCCTTGGCACTCTATCTATATGATCTAACTCTTAAATCTATTTGTCACTTCAAATGCATAAATTCAAGGAATTTGATGTAGGTCATACCTGAATAGTCTAGTGAGTTTTCTATTTTCTTCAGTTTAAATCTGAAATTTGCCAATAAGAAGTTCATGATCTGAGTCACAGTCATCTCCTAGTCTTGTTTTTTTTGATTGTATAAAGCTCCTGCATCTTTGGCTGGAGGATTAACCTCCCCAAAAAAATGAATTTTGTTTTGTCCTAAAATCTTTTAGTTTATATTTAATCTTCTCCATGTCAGTTTTATTCATAAATTATTTTACATTTTTACCCCATTTTATGAAAAAGGAGTGCAGAAACTTAGGAAAGCTAATCATGTGCTTCAGGTGGGCTAATTCCTAAATGAAAGATTTGGGTTTGAAACAAGGTCTTTCTTACATCTTCTTGCTTCAGGATAATATTACTGAGATAAGTTTGCTAAAAATGGACTACGTGAATCATGTTGATGTAAGGGAAACCAGAGTCAGAAAATGATGTGTTGCCACTCTTGGTGTTGGAGAAATCTATCTTCACTGGAGAGGAGTGTCTCAGTAATACAGCACAATTTTTCAATGCTGATCATACTCATTTGTTCATTGCCTTGGACACCAGAGTTTCTGATTTGATTGTGAATGTCTTGGGCAGTCATGAGCTCTCAGCCCTATCACAGTCTGATGTCTTAACTAAGAGCTTCACTCACCTGCATCCTGGTTCATGACTGTGTCCAGGTGGCCAAAGCTACTCTCCCTTGTTCAAAGGCCATTTACTCCCCTAATAGATACAAAAAGTCCTTCCCAAGGGACAAAACACTAGTGTGTGAGAAAAAATTAAGCAGTTGTAAATACAATATTATTGTAGTACTACAGTTTAGCAACACATGGAAGAAGTAAAAGTAGGACCATGTATCAGGTAAAGTCAAGGAATCAGATGAAAAGTCATATTTAGCAGACCAGGATACATAGGACCAAAATTTAGTCTGAGACTTTATAGGGAAAGTCTCAAGTGAAGGTGAACAATTTGGAACTCTAATATTGGAAAGGCCACAGTAGGGCTGACAGAACTAAGGGCAGGACCATTATTAAGGCAATCATAGGAATTGCATTTTATACATGACAAACTGTGGTTCAAGAACAGAATTAAAGCCAGTGCAGTGGTCTAAGTCAAACATCAGGATGGGACCCCTGTTTTTAGGAAAATGGTGTACAGAGGTCAATGGAAAGCTAGTACTATAATTAACATGCTAAATTTTTTCAAAATGCTAAATAACTTCTTGCTGAGAAGATACATAAGGGAATTGATGTATGCTTTGCCTTATCCATGTGGGTCTAGGGATAAACTCAGAAAGAGATAAGGTTGTACTTTAATATTACATAATCCAATTACAAGCCTTCACAGTTATGACCATGGAGCTTTGTTAAACTTTTCCTTCTGTACTCCCTCCTTTTTCACCATAAAAAGAAGATCAATTATAAGGAAATATTTATTCAAGGAGATGATTTAGCCAATGACCTTCAGTTTCCTGAATCTCTACAATTAAGCCTCATTGAACCTTAGAAGCACAAGCAGGATTCTGAGGAATTGATTTGAGATTTGCAAGATATTCTTGAAGAAATGCAGTCCCCTTTTACAACTGGACTGGGAGCTAATGAAGCATGGGCCACAGGGAGATTGGCGGCTGTGGGCGAGCAAGGGCACACAGGGTGAGGGCTCTCATGTTCTACTTTTCTGATTTCTCAACTTCACTTCGAGTTTTTCCTATTACTTACAATTCTAAGCTGAAGCCAGCTATGGTCACTCAGGCTACCACCAGCTCACATGAGATACAACACAGGTCTTAACCTGGCAGGTCTCAACTGTGGCATGGTTCATGTGGCAATGCTCACATAACTGAAAACTGGTTAGTTTTGTGTAATATTGCTCATATATTTTTCTAAGAGCTACATTCCTACAGTTGTAAAACTTACCCTGGTTTTCATACTCAAATTGCTTGCCATAATAAATAGTATAGGGCAAAGTGTTTTATTCCCTTTTCCCCCACACTGTTATGATTTATATCTACTGGTAGTTGAACTTCTTTAATCATAGAATGCAATGAAATAGTCCCTTTAAAGGGTTTTCTATATTGTAAATATTTAAATATACATAATTCAGTATCTAAGTCTTTATTTGACTTTGAGTATGATGCATTCTTATATATTATAAATGGATCACCTTTTTGGAAACATTTTATTTTTTTAGGAAAGTTTTAGGTTCACAGAAAAATGGGGAAGGTGCAGCGATTTCTCATATACACTCTGACTTTACAAATGCAGAGTCTCCTCAATTAGCAACAATTCCAAGCAGAATAGTATATTTGTTGCAATTGATGACCCTACATTGGCTAGTTATAATCACTAAAAGTTCATAATTTTCCTTGCACTTCAGTCTTCATGTTTTACAGTCTAAGTGTTGGGCAAATGTATGTTGGTATGTATCTACCATTTCAGTACCATATACAGTATTTTTAATGCATTAAAAGTCCCTTTTTTTCCATCTATTCATCCCTCTCTTTCTCCTCAAGCACTGGAAACCACTTATTTTTCTACATCTTCCTTAGTTTTGACTTTCCTGAACATCATACACTTGAAATCACATATAACTTTTTCAGATTGGCTTTTTTCATCTTGCTTTTCTACAGTGACCATCATTTTGCATTTATCATAGCAATGAAATGAAGGTTCCTTTTTCTCAATATTCTCGCTAATATTTGCATTCTCAGCGCTTTGGATTTCAGCAATAATGCTAGGCAAATAAGGTATTTCATTGTCACTTTAATTTGTGCTTCCAGGTTGACATATGTTGTAGAGTATCTTTTCATTTTCTTATTTTCTATTTGTATAACTCTTTCATAAGGAGTCTGTTCATCTTTGGCTCATTTTTTAAATCATATTTTTAAAATGTTTGTATTGTGGTGTTTTAGAGTATACTTTGAGTAACAGTCTTTATCAGATACGTATTTTGCAAATACTTCTTCCTGATCTGTGCCTAATCCTCTCAGTCTCTTGTCAGTGTATTTTTCAGAGAAGAAAGTTTTAATTTTAATAAATTATAAATACCTATTACTTGTTTCTTTCATGAATGCTACACTTTGTATTGTATTTAAAAATTAATTGACAAGCTCAAGGTTATCTAGATTTTCTATTCTGTTATCTTCTGTGAGTTTTATAGTTTTCTGTTTTACATTTAGGTTTCTGACTAATTTTGAGTTAATTTTATAAAAGGTATAAGAACTATGCCAAGGATCATTTTTTTCATTGATTGATTTAAATTTATGCTTATAATACTTTATTATCTATTTTATTGATAAATATATTTTAATTTTAAGTCACTATTATTATCAATTTTATTTAATGCTGATTCACTACATATCAATCACTCTATTAGCTGACTTAAACTTTTTTTTTTAAACTTTACAATACTGTATTGGCTTTGCCATACATTGACATGAATCTGCCATGGGTGTACCTGAGTTGCCAATCCTGAACCCCTCTCCCACCACCCTCCCCATATAATCTCTCATTAAAATGATATCATCTCTCGTTAATAATTTANGTGGCCAGAGTGTTGGAGCTTTAGCTTCAGCATCTGTCCTTCCAATGAATATTCAGGGTTGATTTCCTTTAAGATTGACTGATTTTTATCTCCTTGCAGTCCAAGGGACACTCAAGAGTCTTCTCCAACATCACAGTTCAAAAGCATCAGTTCTTTGGTGCTCAGCTTTATTTTATGGTCCAACTCTCACATCCATACATGACTACAGGAAAATACATATTTATGAATAGACTGACCTTTGTTGATAAAGTAATGTCTCTGATTTTTAATATGCTGTCTAGGTTGCTCATAGCTTTTCTTCCAAGAGACACACATCTTTTAATTTCATGGCTGCAGTCATGATCTGCAGTGATTTTAGAGCCTAAGTCTGTCACTGTTTCTATTGCTTACCCATTTATTTGTCAAGAAGTGATGGGATAGGATGCCAAGATCTTCATTCTTTGAATGTTGAGTTGAGTTTTAAGCCAGTTTTTTCACTCTTCTCTTTCACTTTAATCAAGAAGCTCTTTTATTCATCTTCACTTTCTGCCATAAGGTGCTGCCATCTGCATATCTGAGGTTATTGATATTTTTCCTGGCAATATTGATTCCAGCTGTGATTCATCCAGCCTGGCATTTCACATGATATATCCTGCATATAAGTTAAATAAACAGAATGACAATATATAGCCTTGACATATTCCCTTCCCAGCTTGGAATTAGCCCATTGTTCCATGTCTGTCTCTAATTATTGCTTCTTTAATTATATACAGATTTCTGAGGAGGCTGGTAAGGTGATCTGGTATTTCTATCTAAGAATTGTCCAAGATTTGTCTAGATTCACACAGTTAAAGGCATTGTGTAGTCACTGAAGCAGATTTTTTTTTTTCCTGTAACTCTTGCTTTTTCTATGATCCAAGGGATGTTGGTAATGTGATCTCTGGTTCATCTGCCTTTTCTAAACCCAGTTTGAACATCTAGAAGTTCTCTATTCATGTACTGTTTAAGCCTAGCTTGGAGAACTTTGAGCATTACTTTGCTAGCCTGTGAGATGAGTGCTATTATCCAGTAGTTTGAATTTTGTTTGGGATTACTTTCTTTGGGACTGGAATGAAAATGACTTTTTCCAGTGTTGCAGCCATTGCTGAATTTTCCACCCTTGCTGGCATATTAAGTGCAGCACTTTCACAGTATGACCCTTGAGGATTTGAAATAACTTAGCTGGAATTCCATCCCCTCCATTAGCTTTGTTTGTAGTATTGCTTCCTAAGGACTACTTGACTTTGCACTCCAGGATGTCTGGCTCTAAGTGAATGAGCACATCATCGTGGTTATCTGGGTCATGAAGATCCTTTTCTATAGTTGTTCTGTGTATTCTGGCCACCTCATCTTGATATCTTATGCTTCGGTTTGGTCCATACTATTTCTACCCTTTATTTTGCTCATTTTGCATGAAATGTTCCCTTGATATATTTAATTTTCTTGAAGAGATCATTAGTCTTTCTCATTCTGTTTTTTAATTAATTAATTTTAGTTTACAATATTGTGTTGGTTTTTCCATATATTGACTTGACGTTCTATTGTTTTCATCTACTTCTTATCTCTCCTTGCTATTTGAACTTTACATTCACATGGGTCTATCTTTCCTCTCTTCCTTTGACTTTCACTTCTCTTCTTTTCTCAGTGATTTGTAAGGCCTCGTCAGTCAATCATTTTGCCTTTTCTGCACTCTTTTTTCTTGGGGTTAGTCCTGATCACTGCCTCCTGTACAATATCATGAACCTCCATCCATAGTTCCTTGGCACTCTATCTATATGATCTAACTCTTAAATCTATTTGTCACTTCAAATGCATAAATTCAAGGAATTTGATGTAGGTCATACCTGAATAGTCTAGTGAGTTTTCTATTTTCTTCAGTTTAAATCTGAAATTTGCCAATAAGAAGTTCATGATCTGAGTCACAGTCATCTCCTAGTCTTGTTTTTTTTGATTGTATAAAGCTCCTGCATCTTTGGCTGGAGGATTAACCTCCCCAAAAAAATGAATTTTGTTTTGTCCTAAAATCTTTTAGTTTATATTTAATCTTCTCCATGTCAGTTTTATTCATAAATTATTTTACATTTTTACCCCATTTTATGAAAAAGGAATGCAGAAACTTAGGAAAGCTAATCATGTGCTTCAGGTGGGCTAATTTCCTAAATGAAAGATTTGGGTTTGAAACAAGGTCTTTCTTACATCTTCTTGCTTCAGGATAATATTACTGAGATAAGTTTGCTAAAAATGGACTACGTGAATCATGTTGATGTAAGGGAAACCAGAGTCAGAAAATGATGTGTTGCCACTCTTGGTGTTGGAGAAATCTATCTTCACTGGAGAGGAGTGTCTCAGTAATACAGCACAATTTTTCAATGCTGATCATACTCATTTGTTCATTGCCTTGGACACCAGAGTTTCTGATTTGATTGTGAATGTCTTGGGCAGTCATGAGCTCTCAGCCCTATCACAGTCTGATGTCTTAACTAAGAGCTTCACTCACCTGCATCCTGGTTCATGACTGTGTCCAGGTGGCCAAAGCTACTCTCCCTTGTTCAAAGGCCATTTACTCCCCTAATAGATACAAAAAGTCCTTCCCAAGGGACAAAACACTAGTGTGTGAGAAAAAATTAAGCAGTTGTAAATACAATATTATTGTAGTACTACAGTTTAGCAACACATGGAAGAAGTAAAAGTAGGACCATGTATCAGGTAAAGTCAAGGAATCAGATGAAAAGTCATATTTAGCAGACCAGGATACATAGGACCAAAATTTAGTCTGAGACTTTATAGGGAAAGTCTCAAGTGAAGGTGAACAATTTGGAACTCTAATATTGGAAAGGCCACAGTAGGGCTGACAGAACTNAGCAACACATGGAAGAAGTAAAAGTAGGACCATGTATCAGGTAAAGTCAAGGAATCAGATGAAAAGTCATATTTAGCAGACCAGGATACATAGGACCAAAATTTAGTCTGAGACTTTATAGGGAAAGTCTCAAGTGAAGGTGAACAATTTGGAACTCTAATATTGGAAAGGCCACAGTAGGGCTGACAGAACTAAGGGCAGGACCATTATTAAGGCAATCATAGGAATTGCATTTTATACATGACAAACTGTGGTTCAAGAACAGAATTAAAGCCAGTGCAGTGGTCTAAGTCAAACATCAGGATGGGACCCCTGTTTTTAGGAAAATGGTGTACAGAGGTCAATGGAAAGCTAGTACTATAATTAACATGCTAAATTTTTTCAAAATGCTAAATAACTTCTTGCTGAGAAGATACATAAGGGAATTGATGTATGCTTTGCCTTATCCATGTGGGTCTAGGGATAAACTCAGAAAGAGATAAGGTTGTACTTTAATATTACATAATCCAATTACAGCAACACATGGAAGAAGTAAAAGTAGGACCATGTATCAGGTAAAGTCAAGGAATCAGATGAAAAGTCATTAAATATGCTAAATGCAGACCAGGATACATAGGACCAAAATTTAGTCTGAGACTTTATAGGGAAAGTCTCAAGTGAAGGTGAGCAATTTGGAACTCTAATATTGGAAAGGCCACAGTAGGGCTGACAGAACTAAGGGCAGGACCATGTTATTAAGGCAGTCATAGGAATTGCATTTTATACATGACAAATTGTGGTTCAAGAACAGAATTAAAGCCAGTGCAGTGGTCTAAGTCAAACATCAGGATGGGACCCCCCTGTTTTTAGGAAAATGGTGTACAGAGGTCAATGGAAAGCTAGTACTATAATTAACATGCTAATTTTTTCAAAATGCTAAATAACTTCATGCTGAGAAGATACATAAGGGAATTGATGTGTACTTATGCTTTGCCTTGTCCATGTGGGTCTAGGGATAAACTCAGAAAGAGATAAGGTTGTACTTTAATATTACATAATCCAATTACAAGCCTTCACAGTTATGACCATGGAGCTTTGTTAAACTTTTCCTTCTGTACTCCCTCCTTTTTCACCATAAAAAGAAGATCAATTATAAGGAAATATTTATTCAAGGAGATGATTTAGCCAATGACCTTCAGTTTCCTGAATCTCTACAATTAAGCCTCATTGAACCTTAGAAGCACAAGCAGGATTCTGAGGAATTGATTTGAGATTTGCAAGATATTCTTGAAGAAATGCAGTCCCCTTTTACAACTGGACTGGGAGCTAATGAAGCATGGGCCACAGGGAGATTGGCGGCTGTGGGCGAGCAAGGGCACACAGGGTGAGGGCTCTCATGTTCTACTTTTCTGATTTCTCAACTTCACTTCGAGTTTTTCCTATTACTTACAATTCTAAGCTGAAGCCAGCTATGGTCACTCAGGCTACCACCAGCTCACATGAGATACAACACAGGTCTTAACCTGGCAGGTCTCAACTGTGGCATGGTTCATGTGGCAATGCTCACATAACTGAAAACTGGTTAGTTTTGTGTAATATTGCTCATATATTTTTCTAAGAGCTACATTCCTACAGTTGTAAAACTTACCCTGGTTTTCATACTCAAATTGCTTGCCATAATAAATAGTATAGGGCAAAGTGTTTTATTCCCTTTTCCCCCACACTGTTATGATTTATATCTACTGGTAGTTGAACTTCTTTAATCATAGAATGCAATGAAATAGTCCCTTTAAAGGGTTTTCTATATTGTAAATATTTAAATATACATAATTCAGTATCTAAGTCTTTATTTGACTTTGAGTATGATGCATTCTTATATATTATAAATGGATCACCTTTTTGGAAACATTTTATTTTTTTAGGAAAGTTTTAGGTTCACAGAAAAATGGGGAAGGTGCAGCGATTTCTCATATACACTCTGACTTTACAAATGCAGAGTCTCCTCAATTAGCAACAATTCCAAGCAGAATAGTATATTTGTTGCAATTGATGACCCTACATTGGCTAGTTATAATCACTAAAAGTTCATAATTTTCCTTGCACTTCAGTCTTCATGTTTTACAGTCTAAGTGTTGGGCAAATGTATGTTGGTATGTATCTACCATTTCAGTACCATATACAGTATTTTTAATGCATTAAAAGTCCCTTTTTTTCCATCTATTCATCCCTCTCTTTCTCCTCAAGCACTGGAAACCACTTATTTTTCTACATCTTCCTTAGTTTTGACTTTCCTGAACATCATACACTTGAAATCACATATAACTTTTTCAGATTGGCTTTTTTCATCTTGCTTTTCTACAGTGACCATCATTTTGCATTTATCATAGCAATGAAATGAAGGTTCCTTTTTCTCAATATTCTCGCTAATATTTGCATTCTCAGCGCTTTGGATTTCAGCAATAATGCTAGGCAAATAAGGTATTTCATTGTCACTTTAATTTGTGCTTCCAGGTTGACATATGTTGTAGAGTATCTTTTCATTTTCTTATTTTCTATTTGTATAACTCTTTCATAAGGAGTCTGTTCATCTTTGGCTCATTTTTTAAATCATATTTTTAAAATGTTTGTATTGTGGTGTTTTAGAGTATACTTTGAGTAACAGTCTTTATCAGATACGTATTTTGCAAATACTTCTTCCTGATCTGTGCCTAATCCTCTCAGTCTCTTGTCAGTGTATTTTTCAGAGAAGAAAGTTTTAATTTTAATAAATTATAAATACCTATTACTTGTTTCTTTCATGAATGCTACACTTTGTATTGTATTTAAAAATTAATTGACAAGCTCAAGGTTATCTAGATTTTCTATTCTGTTATCTTCTGTGAGTTTTATAGTTTTCTGTTTTACATTTAGGTTTCTGACTAATTTTGAGTTAATTTTATAAAAGGTATAAGAACTATGCCAAGGATCATTTTTTTCATTGATTGATTTAAATTTATGCTTATAATACTTTATTATCTATTTTATTGATAAATATATTTTAATTTTAAGTCACTATTATTATCAATTTTATTTAATGCTGATTCACTACATATCAATCACTCTATTAGCTGACTTAAACTTTTTTTTTTAAACTTTACAATACTGTATTGGCTTTGCCATACATTGACATGAATCTGCCATGGGTGTACCTGAGTTGCCAATCCTGAACCCCTCTCCCACCACCCTCCCCATATAATCTCTCATTAAAATGATATCATCTCTCGTTAATAATTTAATAATATATATATATAATTTTATATATTTAATAAAGGAGAATAATTCCTTTAAAAATGTGTGATAATTTTTGTCCATATCAACATGAATTGGCTATAAGCATACATGTATCCCCTTTCTCCTAAACACCCTTCCCCTTTGCCTTCACACCCTATCCCTCTATGTTGTTAGAGAGCACTGGCTTTGGTTTCCCTATGTCACACATCAAATTCCCATTTTTACATGTGGTAATATATATGTTTCAATGTTATTCTCTCAAATCATCCCACCCTCACCTTCTCCTACTGAATCCAAAAGCCTATTCTTTATGTCTACGTCTCTTTTGCTGCCCTGCATGTATTATTGTCAGTACTATCTTTCTATATTCCATAGATATGTGTTAATATACCACATTTGTCTTTCACTTTCTGACTTACTTTACTCTGTATAATAGACCCCCAGGTTCATACACCTCATTAAAACTGACTCAAATATATTCCTTTTTATAGCTGAGCAATATTCTATTTTGTATATGTACCACTTTCCTTATCCATTCATCTGCCAATGGATATCTAGGTTGTTTCCATGTTCTGCTTATAGTAATTATTGCTGTAATAAATATTGGGGTCCATGTGTCTTTTTCAATTCCTGTTTCCTTAGGGCCATATACACAGTAGTGGAATTACTAGGTCATAAGGTAGTTTTATTTCTATTTTGTTTAACAAATCTCCA
>SJYX01003046.1:196207-216206 GCA_006410675.1 Oreotragus oreotragus | reverse complement strand
AATGCACCAGCCCCAAGCATCCCGTATTGAACCTGGACTGGCGATTCGTTTCTTATATGATATTATACATGCTTCAGTGTCTCTTTTAAAAAATAGCAACCTAATTTATTTACACTATTAAATTAAAAGACACTTGCTCCTTGGAAGGAAAGCTATGAAAAACCTAGACAGCATATTAAAAAGCAGAGACATTGCTTTGCTGATGAAGTTTCATATAGCCAAAGCTGTGTTTTTCCAAGTACTCATGTATGAATGTGAGAGTTGGATCATAAAGAAAACTGAAAGCCAAAGAACAGATACTTTTGAATTGTACTGCTGAAGAAGACTCTTAAGAAGTCCTTGAACTACAAGGAGATCAAACCAGTCAATCCTAAAGGAAATCAACACTGAAAATTCCCTGGAGTACTCATGCTGAAGCTGAAGCTCCAAAACTTTCATCACCTGATGGGAACAGCTAATTCATTGGTAAAGACCCCAATGCTGGCAAAGATTGAAGGCAAGAGAGGAAGAGGGTGACAGAGGATGAGATGGTTATATAGTATCACCAACTCAATGGACACGAATTTGGGCAAACTCCAGGAGATAGTGAAGGACAGGGAAGTCTGGCATGCTGAAGTTTATGAGGTCACAAAGATTTGAACACGACTTACCTAACAAACAACAATTTCTTTACAGATTATTTTTATTTGGTTTTTATCTACATCCACTTTGCATATGAAATATGTTTATATGATTATTTCAAGAGCAACTCAAAGGAAAATATCAATCAGGTCTGGTCTTAAATAATATCACCAACTCTATTGCATGTTTCCCTAATCCTTGCTGCTGGGGATTTATTTATGAAACAATAAATATCACATAACACCAAAAAGACCAAGTTACAAGCAGTGACTCTTGTCATCTAAGCTTCAAACTTCATGTCAAGGAATCTAAGGACAAAAGTATAGAAAATCAGTTTCTTAGCAAGAATAAACACATGTATTTATAAACATACAAGGCAGAGACTTACACTTTAAGACTACACAGTCATGCTAAAATTAGTTCATCTTTACTCCAATATTTTTAATTCCTTAAACTGGCTTTGCTCTCTTTGACCTCCCACTTGGATCCACACACTTTTCTGCCAACTATAGCTGGTACCTCCCACTCTTCCTTCCTGACACAGCTTTCTATTTCTTTCAAGAAGTTTTTCTGAAACTATTCAAAACAGTCTGGATATAATTTTTAGGTGATCCTGTCCTTTTGCCTTAGCATTTATCACACTATTTTTGATCACCTGATTAGTCATGTAATATGTCTATTTGTCATCTCTAGACTAGCTACAACACAGGTAGGCTAACTATGGAGGCCAAACCCATACAGACACTTTTTTTTTTTTTTTTGGTATTGCTCACAAACTAAGGGAAGTTGTTACAAAATTTTTTAAAAAATAAAAACAAAATTTATAAAATCATATTTCATGGTACATGATAATTATATGAACTTAAAATGTCAGTGTCTATGAACAGCTATATAGGAGTACAACCATGCTCATTCATTTACATATTGGCCCAGGCTATGTGTGAGAAAGAATGGCAGAACTCAGTGAAACAGAGACCATCTACAGAGTTAAGATATGTACAATCAGACTCACTATAGAAAATGTTTCTAATAGCTGTCTCCCAGTGTTAATCTACAATCATATCTCAAATCATAACAGCTTTCTCAACTACTGTTTTCATTCAATACCCAGGATAGTGAGAATGTCGTTATTTTTCTGCTCATTATCATGGGAAGTCAGATATCACTGCCTCCCTCTCTAAAGCCTCAGTTCAGTTCAGTCACTCAGTCGTATCCGACTCTTTGCGACCCCATGAATTGCAGCATGCCAAATCTCCCTGTCCATCACCAACTCCCAGAGTTCACTCAAACTTACATCCATCGAGTCAGTGATGCCATCCAGCCATCTCATCCTCTGTTGCCCCGTTTTCCTCCTGCCCCCAATCCCTCCCAGCATCAGAGTCTTTTCCAATGATTCAACTCTTAATGTTCCAAAAGCAATGTCCTAAATGATCATCACTGTGGCCAATATCATTGAAACCAACTGGTATGGGAAAGGGGACAATACCATAAGTGAGCTGACACCTTGGCCACCTCTTAGAAAGACCCTAANATCTCATCCTCTGTTGCCCCGTTTTCCTCCTGCCCCCAATCCCTCCCAGCATCAGAGTCTTTTCCAATGATTCAACTCTTAATGTTCCAAAAGCAATGTCCTAAATGATCATCACTGTGGCCAATATCATTGAAACCAACTGGTATGGGAAAGGGGACAATACCATAAGTGAGCTGACACCTTGGCCACCTCTTAGAAAGACCCTAAAAAGCATAAGAAAAATAAATAATTCAGCCTTGAAATAATACCTATCCTGTTAACAGATAGATCTTTCATCTTGAGTATGACAATAAAGTAATGCAAGCTCTTATTTCTCTCTAGCAGAATTAGGCCTATTTGGCTGTAATAGTGAGTTTCTGGCACTGGCCTGGGGTACAGTAAACAAGCTATCAAATGATTCAAGGAAGCAGCTCGACAAACTTAGTAGAGTCCAGCTAAGCTGGTCTGGTATTCCCAACTTTTTAAGAATTTCTCCACAGTTTGTTGTGATTCACACAGTATGTGATGATAAAAAAACGAAATGATTGTCTGAGGAGACCTTACAAATAGCTGAAAAAAAGAAGCAAAAGGCAAAGGAGAAAATGAAAGATAAACCCATGTGAATGCAGAGTACCAAAGAATACCAAGGAGAGATAAGAAATAAATGAAAACAATAGAATGAGAAAGAAAATTAGATATACCAAGAGCATATTTCATGGAAAGATGGGCACAATAAAGGGCAGGAATAGTACAGACCTAACAGAAGCAGAAGATATTAAGATGAGGTGAGAAAAAGATCTTCCTGACCCAGATATCCAGGATAATGTGATCACTCACCTACAGCCAGACATCCTGAAATTCAAAGTCAAGTGTGTCTTTCTTTTTGACTTCTTCTTCTGGGTCCCCCATGAATCAAATGTTGGAGTGCTTAATTTTGTCCTGGAGGTCTCCGAGATTGTCCTCATATCTTTTAATTCATTTTTCTTTTTTCTTCTCTGATTTATTTATTTCTACCATTCTAGTTCACTAATCCTATCTTCTGCCTCCATTATTCTACTATTTGTTGCCTCCAGAGTATTTTTTATCTCATTTATTGCATTATTCATTATATATTGACTCTTTTTTATTTCATCTAGTTCCTTGTTAAACTTTTCTTGCATCTTCTCAATCCTTGTCTCCAGGCTATTTATCTGTGATTCAATTTTGTTTTCAAGATTTTGGGTCATTTTCACTATCATCATTTGGAATTCTTTATCAGGTAGATTCCCTATCACTTCCTCTTTTGTTTGGTTTGGTGAGCATTTATCCTGTTCCTTTACCTTCTGGGTATTCCTCTGTCTCTTCATCTTGTTTATATTGCTGAGTTTGGGGTGGCCTTTCTGTATTCTGGAAGTTTATGGAGTTCTCTTTATTGTGGAGTTTCCTCACTGTGGATGGGGTTGTACAGGTGGCTTGTCAAGGTTTCTTGGTTAGGGAAGCTTCTGTCGGTGTTCTGGTGGTTGGAGCTGGATTTCTCTCTAGAGTGAAATGAAGTGTCCAGTAATGACTTATGAGATGTCAATGGGTTTGGAGTAACTTTGAGCAGACTGTATATTGAAGCTCAGGGGTGTGTTCCTGTGTTTCTGGAGAATTTGTGTGGTTTGTCTTGCTTTGGAACTTGTTTGCCCTTGGGTGGTGCTTGGTTTCAGTGTAGGTATGGAGGCGTTTGATGAGCTCCTGTCTAAACTGGATGTCAGGAGTTCTCTGGTGTTCTCAGGATTTCAACTTAAGCCTCTTGCTTCTGGTTTTCAGTCTTATTTTTACAGTAGTCTCAAGACTTCTTCTATACTCACCTTTGATAAAACATTTAGTTTAACGATTAAAAGTTTCTCCACAGTGAAGGACACCCAGAGAGGTTCACAGAGTTACATGGAGAAGAGAAGAGGGAGGAGGGAGTTAGAGGTGACCTGAATGAAATGAGGTGGAATCAAAAGAGAAGAGAGCAAGCTAGCTAGTAATCACTTCCT
The DNA here is from genome assembly GCA_006410675.1 of Oreotragus oreotragus. NCBI lineage: Eukaryota > Metazoa > Chordata > Mammalia > Artiodactyla > Bovidae > Oreotragus > Oreotragus oreotragus. The sequence continues at coordinate 212,069 of SJYX01003046.1, read as the reverse complement.
CATGTGCACTCCACAGTCTGCACCACTCAGAGATGTTCATGAACTTATACAGAGAAGAGAAGAGGGAGGAAGGAGACAGAAGTGTCCAGGAGGATAAAAGGAGGGAATCAAAAGGAGAGAGACAGATACAACCAGTAATCCATTACCTAAGTGTTATAAACCGTCTGGAACACAAAGAGATTCACAGAGTTGGGTAGAGAAGAGAAGGGGGAGGGAGGAGACAGGGGCGACCTGGTGGAGAAAAAGTAGAGTCCAAAGGGGGAGAGAGCAGTCAAGCCAGTAATCTTGCTCCCAAATAAAAATGGGTACTGAAGATTGAGATTTTAAGGATACAAAGTTGATAACAAATACCAAAAAGCAAAGATTAAAAATCTAGAGTAGACGTTGGATTTTCAAAAATACAATAGTAAAGAACAGGAGAAAAAAAAAGAAAAAAATGTAACAAAAATTTTATTACATATATATATACACATATATACTGTCTCTTATACACATCTANAGATTAAAAATCTAGAGTAGACGTTGGATTTTCAAAAATACAATAGTAAAGAACAGGAGAAGAAAAAAGAAAAAAAATGTAACAAAAATTTTATTACATATATATGTACATATATATGTGGTTTGCTTTAAAAAATAGGGTCTTTTTTTGCAAATTAATAGTAGGTTATAAAAGTGAAAATTAAAGGATTAATAGAGGACTTAAAATTTAAAAAAAAAAGAAAGAAAAAAATGATCATACAAATAGTAAAAATATATCTAGGACTTTCTGTGGTGTTGTTGTGGGCAATGTGGGCTCAATTCATTTTCTGATAGTTCCTTGGCCCAGCTTATATTTCTCAAGATCTATAGGCCCCTTCCTATGTAGTCTGTACTAACTACAGGGTTTTAATCTATTGCACCTGTCAATTCCAAGGCGGTTCCCTCTGTTTTAGCTTCTTCTGTTTGCTGGTCTCTTCAGTGTCTGATTTCCACCCTGACACAAGGAGGCTGTGGTGGACACTTTTTTTAGGCTCACCCATTCAGTCGCACTGTGGGGAGGGAGAGACGCTGCAAACAGATAACACTGGCATGTGCTCACAGTGTCTCAGCCACACTGGGCCTGCCCCCACTCACGGTGCATGTGCCCTCCCTGCCCACAATGCTCAGGCTCTAGATTGCTCCACTGGGAAGAGTCCGAGGACTGCCCTGGGCTGCCTGCACCTCGCAGGTCTAAACAGCTCAGGTTCAAGCACTCAGTGCTCACAGTGCTCAGCCACACTGGGCCTGCCCCCACTCACGGTGCATGTGCCCTCCCTGCCCACAATGCTCAGGCTCTAGATTGCTCCACTGGGAAGAGTCCGAGGACTGCCCTGGGCTGCCTGCACCTCGCAGGTCTAAACAGCTCAGGTTCAAGCACTCGGGTAGTCCTCAGAGGTGCAGACTCCATTGGGCCTGAGTTTTGTGCCCTTTAACAGACCCATCACAAGCACAGAAATTGAAACTGTACTCAGAAATCTTCCAGCAAATAAAAGCCCAGGTCCAGATGGCTTCACAGCTAAATTCAAACAAAAATTTAGAGAAGAGCTAACACCTGTCCTACTCAAACTCTTCCAGAAAATTGCAGAGGAAGATAAACTTTCAAACACATTCTATGAGGCCACCATCACCCTAATACCGAAACCTGACAAAGATGTCACAAAATAAGAAAACTACAGACCAACATCACTGATGAACATAGATGCAAAAATCCTTAAAATCTTAGCAATCAGAATCCAACAACACATCAAAAAGATCATACACAATGATCAAGTGGGCTTTATCCCAGGGATGCAATAATTCTTCAATATCCACAAAGCAATCAATGTAACACACCACATTAACAAATTGAAAAATAAAGGCTATATGATTATCTTAATAGAGGCAGAGAAAGCCTTTGATAAAATTCAACATCCATTTATGATAAAAACTCTCCAGAAAGCAGGAATAGAAGGAACATACTTCAACATAATAAAAGCTATATATGACAAACCCACAGCAAACATTATCCTCAATGGTGAAAAACTGAAAGCATTTCCCCTAAGTCAGGAAAAAGACAAGGGTGCCCACTCTCACCACTACTATTCAACATAATTTTGGAAGTTTTGACCACAGCAATCAGAGCAGAAAAATAAATAAAAAGAATCAAAACTGGAAAAGAAGAAGTAAACCTCTCACTGTTTGCAGATGACATGATCCTCTACATAGAAAACCCTAAAGACTCCACCAGAAAATTACTAGAGCTAATCAATGAATATAGTAAAGTTGCAGGATATAAAATCAACACACAGAAATCCCTTGCATTCCTATACACTAATAATGAGAAAGTAGAAAACGAAATTAAGGAAACAATTCCATTCACCATTGCAACGAAAAGAATAAAATACTTAGGAATATATCTACCTAAAGAAACTAAAGACTTATATATAGAAAACTATAAAACACTGATGAAAGAAATCAAAGAGGACACTAATAGATGGAGAAATATACCATGTTCATGGATTGGAAGAATCAATATAGTGAAAATGAATATATTACCCAAAGCAATCTACAGATTCAATGCAATCCCTATCAAGCTACCAGCGGTATTTTTCACAGAACTAGAACAAATAATTTCAAGATTTGTATGGAAATACAAAAAACCTCGAATAGCCAAAGCAATTTTGAGAAAGAAGAATGGAACTGGAGGAATCAACTTACCTGACTTCAGGCTCTACTACAAAGCCACAGTCATCAAGACAGTGTGGTACTGGCACAAAGACAGAAATATAGATCAATGGAACAAAATAGAAAGCCCAGAGATAAATCCACACACATATGGACACCTTATCTTTGACAAAGGAGGCAAGAATATACAATGGAGTAAAGACAATCTCTTTAACAAGTGGTGCTGGGAAAACTGGTCAACCACTTGTAAAAGAATGAAACTAGATCACTTTCTAACACCACACACAAAAATAAACTCAAAATGGATTAAAGATCTAAATGTAAGACCAGAAACTATAAAACTCCTAGAGGAGAACATAGGCAAAACACTCTCCGACATAAATCACAGCAGGATCCTCAATGATCCGCCTCCCAGAATACTGGAAATAAAAGCAAATATAAACAAATGGGATCTAATTAAAATTAAAAGCTTCTGCACAACAAAGGAAACTATAAGCAAGGTGAAAAGACAGCCTTCTGAATGGGAGAAAATAATAGCAAATGAAGCAACTGACAAACAACTAATCTCAAAAATATACAAGCAACTTATACAGCTCAATTCCAGAAAAATAAATGACCCAATCAAAAAATGGGCCAAAGAACTAAATAGACATTTCTCCAAAGAAGACATACGGATGGCTAACAAACACATGAAAAGATGTTCAACATCACTCATTATCTGGAGAAGGAAATGGCAACCCACTCCAGTATTCTTGCCTAGAGAATCCCATGGACAGAGGAGCCTGGTTGGCTACAGTCCATGGGGTCACAAAGAGTCAGAGAAATACAAATCAAAACCACAGTAAGGTACCATTTCATGCCAGTCAGAATGGCTGCTATCCAAAAGTCTACAAGCAATAAATGCTGGAGAGGGTGTGGAAAAAAAGAACCCTCTTACACTGCTGGTGGGAATGCAAACTAGTACAGCCACTATGGAGAACAGTGTGGAGAGTCCTTAAAAACCTGGTACTAGAACTGCCTTATGACCCAGCAATCCCACTGCTGGGCATATGCACCGAGGAAACCAGAATTGAAAGAGACACGTGTACCCCAATGTTCATCACAGCACTGTTTATAATATCCAGGACATGGAAGCAACCTAGATGTCCATCAGCAGAGAAATGGATAATAAAGCTGTGGTTATACACAGTGGAGTATTATGCAACCACTAAAAAGAACACATTTGATTCCATTCTAATGAGGTGGATGAAGCTGGAGCCTATTATACAGAGTGAAGTAAGCCAGAAAGAAAAACACCAATACAGTATACTAATGCATATATATGGAATTTAGAAAGATGATAACGATAAACCCATATGTGATATAGCAAAAGAGATACAGATGTATAGAATAGTTTTTTGGACTCCGTTGGAGAGGGAGAGGGTTGGATGATTTGGGAGAATGGCATTGAAACATGTATAATATCATATATGAAATGAATCACCAGTACAGGTTCAATGCAGGATACAGGATGCTTGGGGCTGGTGCACTGGGATGACCCAGAGAGATGGTAGGGGGAGGGAGGTGGGAAGGGGGTTCAGAATGGGGAACTCGTGTACACCCATGGTGGATTCATGTTGATGCATGGGAAAACCAATACAATATTGTAAAGTAAAAAAAAAATGATAATAATAAAAAATGATAAAAGGTTAAAAATAAATTATATAAGCAATTTAAATAATTAAAACTTTAAATAAAAATCAATAATTTTACGTAAAAAAACAAGGTCAGTGGGCCTTCACAAGCATCACTAAAAACAAAGCTAGTGGATGTGATTGAATTCCAGCTGAGTTATTTCAAATCCTCAAAAGTGATGCTATGAAAGTACTGCATTCAATATTTCAGAAAATTTAGAAAACTCAACAGTGGCCACAGGACTGGAAAAGATCACTTTTCACTCCAACCCCAAAGTAAGACAATTTCAAATGATATTCAAACCACCATGCAATTGAACTCATCTCACATGCTAACTAAGTGTGGTGAAAATTCTCCAAGCTAGGCTTCAACAGTACATGAACTGAGAACTTCCAGATGTTCAAGCTGGTTTTAGAAAAGGCAGAGGAACCAGAGATCATGTAGCCAACATCCAGCGTATCATAGAGAAAGCAAGAGAGTTCCAGAGAAACTTCTACTTCATTGACTATGCTAACTTTTGANAACAGTACATGAACTGAGAACTTCCAGATGTTCAAGCTGGTTTTAGAAAAGGCAGAGGAACCAGAGATCATGTAGCCAACATCCAGCGTATCATAGAGAAAGCAAGAGAGTTCCAGAGAAACTTCTACTTCATTGACTATGCTAACTTTTGACTCTGTGGATCACAATAAACTGTGGAAAATACTTAAAGAGATGATAATATCATACCACCTTATCTGCTTCTTGAGAAAACTATATGCAGGTCAGGAAACAACAGTTGGAAGCAGGCATGGAACCATGGACTGGTTCTAAATTGGGAAAGGAGTACTTCAAGGCTATATATTGTCACCTTGTTTATTTAACTTATATACAGGATACATCATGCAAAATGTTAGACTGGATAAACATGAACTGGAATAAGGTTGCCAGGAGAAATATCAATAACCTCAGATATGCAGATGACAGTACCCTTATGGCAAAAGCGAAGATGAACTAAAAAATCTTGATGAAGGTTAAAAAGGAAAGTGAAAAAGCTGACTCAAAACTCAACATTCAAGAAGCAAAAATCATGGCATCAGGTCCCATCACTTCATAGCAAATAGGTGAGGAAACAACATAAATAGTAACGGACTTTTTTTCTTGGGTTCCAAAATCACTGCAGATCATGACTGCAGCCATGAAATTAAAAGACCCTTGTTCTTTGAAAGAAATGCTATGACACACCTAGACAGCATTTTAAAAAGCAAAAGCATTCCTTTACAGAAAAAGATTGGTATAATGAAAGCAATTTTTTTCCAGTAATTATGTATGAATATGAGTGTTGGACCATAAAGAAAACTGAGCACCAAAGAATTGGTAATTTTGAACCGTGATGTTGGAGAAGACTCTTGAGAGTCCCTTGGCCTGCGAGGAAATCAAGCCAGTCAATCTTAAATGAAATAAGTCATGCACATTCATCGGAAGGACAGATGCTAAAGCTGAATTCTAATACTTTGGCCACCTGATGCAAAGAACTGACTCATTGGAAAAGATCCTGATGCTGGGAAAAATTGAAGGCTGGAGGAGAAGGGGATGGCAGAGAATGAGATGGTTGTATGGCATCACTGACTCCATGGACATGAGTTTGAACCAGCTCCAGGAGTTGGTGATTGACAGAGAAGCCTGACAGTCCACATGCAGTCCACAGGGTCACAAAGAGTCAGACATGATTGTGCAACTGAACTAAACTGAGTTCAGTTTAAGGCAAATGGCAAGCACCTTTTCCTGGCATCATCAAGACTTACAGTGTTCTGCTGCCATCAGTGTTACTAGCCAAGCTCAAAGAAAGAGAAAATAGAATGGGTGGTCTCTATTAGCTGGAAGGGAGAAGAATAAGGGAGATTGCTGTTCAACAGAGAATAGATATTTATCAATATTATAAGATGAATAGGTTCTACAGATCTGTACAACATTGTGCTTCTAGATAACAGTGCTGTATTGCATATTTAAAATTTTATTAAAACGGAACTTCTCAACTGAAGTGTTTTTACAGCAAATCAAAAAAAAATAAAATTGTTATTTTAATAATACTTCACAAACATGAATAATGGCAGGGAAGAAGATGAAATCATAAACAGTAGGTCCTTTGTAGGTAAGGGGTGATCTGGTAGTCAGCGCTTTGTTCATTAAGATAATTTATGGGAAGTTAGCTTTCCTCAAGCTCCAAGACACCTCAGAGAGAAAGTTTTACTCCTGAACCTTTATAGCTTAAGGGCATATTTTATGGTTACATGTTCATTTAAAGACGTTTTAATTAATTTATAAAAGAGCTACCTTGAAGTTATAATAAAACTTTATAATATGATGTAGGACATATTTAAGGAAAATGGTGATGCCTTTAGAAAGAATTCCTCACCAACAAATTTCTGCAAAAACCAGAAAGGTAACTGACCTTTTAAAAGAAGTGTGGACTATCAGATTCTAAGACGCCTCTTTATGAGAGACCCAACACGGGTTTTAGCAAGGACAGCAGCACTGAGGAAGCTCAGCGCTGCTCAAAAGTGCTTCTGTAAAACATACTTAATGGAGAAAATAATTGCAAATGCTATGACTGATAAAGGATCAAATTCTAAAATATATAAACTGTGCTTACAACTTGACATTAAAAAACACACACACACACACACAAACGAATTTAAAAATGAGCAGAATAAGTAAATCAATATTTTTCCAAAGAAGACAGACAGATGGCCAACAGGCACATGAAAAGATATTCAACATCACTGATCCTTAGGGAAATGTAAATCAAAACCACAATGAGATATTGCTTGGCACCTGTCAGAATGGCTACCGTCACAAAGACCAGAAATTATAAATGCTGATGAGAATGTAGTGAAAAGAAACACTCCACCATTTCCACTCCTGGGTATTTATCTAAAGAAAGCAAAAACAATGATTTGAAAAGATACATGCACTCCAATATTCACAGTAACATTCTTTATAATTTCTAAGATATGGAAGCAACTGATGTGCACATAAACAGATGAATCAATAAAGATGCTGTATATAGATATACACTGGGATATTATTTGGCCATTAAAACGGAAGTTCACCATTTGCAACAACATGGATGGACTTGGGTGGGGTATTATTTTTAGTGAAGCAAATAAGACAGAGAAAGACAAATACTATATGATATCCCTTATATCTGGAATCTAAAAAATATAAAAGCTAATGAATACAACAAAAATGAAGCAGACTCATAGAGAAGAAACTAGTGATTACTGCTGAGGAGATGGGGAGAGGGCATGATAGGGGAAGGGGATTAATAGATACAAACTACTGTGTATAAAATAAATAAGCTAATAAAGTCATATTCTACAGCACAGGGAACACAGACAATATTTTATAATAGCTATAAATGGAGCTGTTCTGTTGCTAGGTTGTGTCTGACACTTTTGTCACCCAATGGGCTGCAGACCACCAGGCTCCTCTGTCCATGGAATTTTCCAGGCAAGAATGCTGGAATAGATTGCCATGCCCTCCTCCAAGGAGATCTTCCTGACCCAGGTATCTAACCCACATCTTCTGCATTGCAGGCAGATTCTTTACCACTGAGCCAGGGAAAACCCTATAAATGGACTATAATCCTTTAAAAATGTGAACCACTATGCTATATACCTGAAACATGCAATATTATATCAACTGTACATCAATGAAAGAAAATAATAAAATTAAATAAAAATTATCACAAAAGTAAATAAAGAAAAGTATCATAGCCTACCATCAGCTCTGCTTCAAGCGTGCTAAGACACTCATAAAACAAAATTTAATGTCCACATTCCTCTCATTTCTTGTGGGTATCCCTTTTGCTAAATATATACATGAAGGCATTGTTATAAAACATTATGACCATCATCTTTTTTATATATTATATTTTTAAAAATATTTTTTTTCTAAAATTATCACATTTTACTTATTTTTAATTAATTTGTTTTAATTGGAGAATTATTTCTTTACAATATTGTGGTGGTTCTTGCCATACATTGACATGAATCAACTACCGGTGCACATGTGTCTCATCATTCTGAACTACCCTTCTACCTCCCACTCTACCCCATCCCCCTGAGTTGTCCCAGAGCACTGGCTTTGAGTGCCTTGTTTCATGCATCAAACTTGCACTGGTCATCTATTTCACATATGGTAATATACATTTCAATGCTATTCCCTCAAATCATCCCACCCTTCCTTCTCCCACATAGTCCAAAAGTCTGTTGTTTTCCTTTGTGTCTTTTTGCTGCATTGCATAAAGGATCATCGTTTGGTTCAGTTCAGAGGCTCAATCCGACTCTTTCTGACCCCATGGAGTGCAGCATACGAGTCTTCCCTGTCCATTGCCAACCACCAGAGCTTGCTCATATTCATGTCTATCTAGTCAGTGATGTCATCCAACCACCTCATCCTCTGTCATCCTCTTCTCCTCCTGCCTTCAATCTTTCCCAGCATCAAGGTCTTTTCCTGGGAGTCAGTTCTTCACATCATGTGGCCAAAGTATTGGAGTTTCAGCTTCACCATCAGTCCTTCCAAATAATATTCACAACTTATTTTCCTTTTAGGATTGACTGACTTGATCTCCTTGAAGTCCAAGAGACTCACAAGAGTCTTCTCCAACACCACAGTTCAAAAGAATCAATTGTTTGGTGCTCAACTTTATTCTTCGACTCTCACATCCATATATGACTACTGAAAAAAAAAAAAACATAGCTTTGACTATACACACCTTTTTCATCTGAGTGATATCTCTGATTTTTAAAATGTTATTTAAGTCTGTCATAGCTTTTCTTCCAAAGAGCAAGCATAATTTAATATCATGGCTACAGTCATGATCTGCATTGATCTTGGAGCCCAAGAAAATAAAATCTGTTACTATTTCCATTGTTTCCCATCTATTTGCCATGAAGTGAAGGAACTGAAGAATCATTGTTACCATCGTCCTTTATTCCATATATATATATGGAATAATTATATATATATGTTAATATACTGTATTGGTGTTTCTCTTTCTAACTTAATGCACACTGTATAATAGGCTCCAGTTACATCCACCTCATTAGGACTGATTCAAATGTGTTCTTTTTTATAGCTGAGTAATATTCCATAGTGTATATAAGCACAACTTCCTTATCCATTTGTCTTCCAGTGACCACCAAAGTTGCTTCCATGTTCTATCTATTGTAAACTGTGCTACAATGAACATTGTGGCACTTGTGTCTCTTTCACTTTTGGTTTCCTCAGTATGCATGCCCAACAGTGGGGTTGCTGGGTCATATGGCAGTTCTATTTCCAGTTTTTAAAGGAATCCATACACTGTTCTCCATAGTGGCTGTGTCAGTTTGCATTCCCACCAGCAATGAAAGAGGTTCCCTTTTCTCCACATCCTCTCAACATTTATTGTTTGTAGATTTTTGACGATAGCCATCTGACCAGAGTGAGATGATACCTCATTGTGGTTTTGACTTGCATTCTCTAACAATGAGTGAGGTTGGACATCTTTTCATATCTTTTCATGTGTTTATTAGCCACCAGGAAGTCTTCTTTGGAGAAATGTCTGTTTAATCCTTTGATCCATTTTTTGAGGGGGTTATTCTTTTTTTTTTTTTTTTTTCTGCTATTGGGTTGCATGAGCTGCTTGTATTTTTTGGAGATTAATTCTTTGTCAGTTATTTTGTTTGCTATTATTTTCTCCCATTCTGAAGGCTGCCTTTTTGCCTGGCTTATAGTTTCCTTCATTGTGCAGAAGCTTTTAAGTTTAATAAAGTCCAATTTGTTCATTTTTGTTTTTATTTCCATTACTCTGAGAGGTGGGTCATAGAGAATCTTGATGTGATTTATGCATGAGAGTGTTCTGCCTAGGTTTTCCTCTAAGAGTTTTATAGACTCTGGCCTTACATTTAAAGCTGTAATGCATTTTGAGTTTATTTTGAGTATGGTGTTATAAAGTGTTCTAATTTCATCCTTTTGCATGTGTTTGATAAGTTTCCCCAGCATCACTTGATAAAAAGATTGTCTTTTCTCCATTGTATGCTTTGCCTCCTTTGTCAAAGATAATGTGTCATTGGTGTATGATTTTATCTCTGGTCTTTCCATTTTGTTCCACTCCTCTGTATTTCTGTCTTTGTGCCTGTACCATACTTTCTTGATGACTGCTGCTTTGTAGTATAGTCTGAAGTCTGGGAGGTTGATTCCTACAGGTCCATTCTTCTTTCTCAAGATTGCTTTGGCTATTCGAGATTTTATTTGTTTCAATATAAATTCTGAAATTATTTGTCCTAGTTCTGTGAAAAACACTGTCTGTTATCTTGATAGGGATTGCATTGAATCTATAGATTGCTTTGGGTAGGGTATTCATTTTCAGTATATTGATTCTTCCAGTCCACAAACATGGTATGTTTCTCCATCTAATTGTGTCATCTTTTATTTTTTTAATCAGTGTTTTATAGTTTTCTATATATAGGTCTTCTGTTTCTGTAAGTAGATTTATTCCTAAATATTTTATTATTTTCATTGCAATGCTGAATGGGACTGTTTCCTTAATTTCTTTTCCTGTTTTTTTCACATTGTCAGTGTATAAGAATGCAAAGGATTTCGTGTATTAATTTTATATACTGGAACATTTCTATGTTCATTGATTAGCTGTAGCAACTTTCTGGTGATATCTATAAGGTTTTTTATATGGAGGATCTATAATGAATCTATTTCTTGAATAAATTTCTATATAGAGAATCTATATTGACTCTATTTCTCACTTCCACTGTATAATCATAAGGGATTTGATTTAGGTCATATCTAAATGGTCTAGTGGTTGTCTCTACTTTTTTCAATTTATGTCTGAATTTGACAATAAGTTCACGATCTGAGTCACAGTCAGATCCTGGTCTTGTTTTTCCTGACTGTTTAGAGCTTCTCCATTTTGGCTGCAAAGAGTATAATCAATCTGATTTCAGTGTTGACCATCTGGTGATGTCCATGTGCAAAGTCTTCTCTTGTGTTGTTGGAAGAGGGTGTTTGCAACGACCAATGCATTCTCTTGGCAAAACTCTGCTAGCCTTTGACCTGCTTTTATACTCCAAGGCCAAATTTTCCTGTTACTACAGGTGTTTCTTGACTTCCTATTTTTTCATTCCAGTCCCCCATAATGAAAAGCACAGCGTGGAATCAAGATTGATCAATAACTTCAGATATACAGATGACACCACCCTTATGGCAGAAATCAAAGAACAACTAAAGAGCCCCTTGATGACACTGAAACAGGAGGGTGAAAAAGTTGGCTTAAAACTCAATATTCAGAAAACTAAGATCATGGCATCTGGTCCAATCACTTCATGGCAAATAGACAGGGAAATAGTGGAACCAGTGACAGATTTTATTTTGGGGAGCTCCTAAATCACTGCAGATGGTGATTGCAGCCATGAAATTAAAAGACGTGCAGTCCTTGGAACAAAAGTTATAACCAACCAAGATAGCATATAAAAAAGCAGAGACATTACTTTGCCAAAAAAGACCCATCTTGTCAAAACTGTGGGGTTTTTTTTTTCCCAGTAGTCATATATGGATGTGAGAGTTGGGCTATCAAGAAAGCTGAGCACCAAAGAATTGATGCTTTTGAACTATGATGCTGGAGAAGACTGTTGAGAGTCCCTTGGACTGTAAGGAGATCCAACCAGGCCATCCTAAAGGAAATCAGTCCTGAATATTCATTGGAAGGACTGGTGCTGAAGCTGAAACTCCAATACTTTGGCCACCTGATGCAAAGGAATGACTCATTTGAAAAGACCCTGATACTGGGAAAGATTGAAGGTGGGAGGAGAAGGGAACGACCGAAGATGAGATGGTTGGATGGCATCACCGACTCAATGGACATGAGTTTGAGTAAACTCCAGGAGTTCATGATGGATAGGGAGGCCCTGGTTTGCTGCAGTTCAAGGGTCAGCAAAAATTTGGACACAACTGAGTGACTGAGCTGAACTGGTATGGAGGATCATGTTATCTGCAAGCAGTGAGAGTATTACTTCTTTTTCAATCTGTATACCTTTTTTGTATTGTGCTTCTTTGATTGCCCTGGCTAGGACTTCCAAAAACTATTTTGAATAACACTGGTGAGAGAGGGCACCCTGTCTTGTTCCTGATTGTTCCTGATTTTAGAGGAAATGATTTCAAGTTTTTGCCATTGAGGATAGTGTTTACTGTGGGTTTCTCATATATTGCTTTAAGTATGCTGAGGTATGTTTCTTTTATGTGTGCTTTCTGGAGAGTTTTTATTAGAAATGAGTGCTGCATTTTGCCAAAGGCTTTCCTTGCATCTATTGAGATAAATATATGGTTTTTATCTTTCAATTTGTTATTATGGTGTATCAGTTCAGTTAAGTCACTCAGTTGTGTCCGACTCTTTGCAACCCCATGAATTACAGCACACCAGGCCTCCCTGTCCATCACCAACTCCAAGAGTTCACTCAGATTCATGTCCATCGAGTCAGTGATGCCATCCAGCCATCTCGTATAACATTGATTAATTTGTGAATATTGAAAAATCCTTGCATCCCTGGTATAAAGCCCACGTGGTCATGATGTATGCTCTTTTTAATATGTTGGATTACGTTTGCTAGAATTTTGNGTCCATCACCAACTCCAAGAGTTCACTCAGATTCATGTCCATCGAGTCAGTGATGCCATCCAGCCATCTCGTATAACATTGATTAATTTGTGAATATTGAAAAATCCTTGCATCCCTGGTATAAAGCCCACGTGGTCATGATGTATGCTCTTTTTAATATGTTGGATTACGTTTGCTAGAATTTTGCTGCAAACTTTTGAATCTATGTTCATCAGTGATATTGGCCTGTATTTTTCTCTTTCTTTTTTTTTGCATCTTTGTTTGATTTTAGTATTAGGATGATGGTGGCCTCATAGAATGAGTTAGGAAGGTTACCTTTCTCTGCAATTTTCTGGAAGTGTTTGAGTGTGATAGGTGCTTGCTTTTCTGTAAATTTTCAGTGGAATTCATCTGTAAAGACATCTGGTCCTTTTGTTTGATGGAAGATTCTTGATTACAGTTTCAATTTCTCTGCTTGTAATGTGTTTGTAAATATTTCTTTCTGGTTAAGTTTTGGAAGGTAATATTTTTCTGAGAATTTGTCCTTTTCTTCTAAGTTGTCAATTTTATTGGCATAAAATTGCTCATAGTAGTCTCTTATGATGTTTTGTATTTCTGTGTTGTCTGTTGTGATTTCTCCATTTTGATTTCTAATTGTATTGAATTGATACTTCTCCCTTTCTTTCTTGATGAGTCTTGCTAATGGCCTATTTTATTTATCTTTTCAAACAATGAGCTTTTAGTTTTGTTGCTCTCTTTTGTTTCTTTTTAAATTATTTCTGCTCTCCTTTTTATGATTTCTTTCCTTCTACTAACTTTGGGGTTCTTCTATTCTTTTTTTCCCAGTTGCTTTAGGTATAAAGTTATGTTGTTTCTTTGATGTTTATCGTGTGTCTTGCATTACTATAAACCTCTCTCTTAGCACTACTTTTACTGAATCCCATAGGTTTGGAGTTGTGTTTTAATTTTCATTTGTTGCTATGCATATTTTTATTTCCTTTTTTATTTCTTCTGTGATCTGTTGTTATTCAGGGGCACATTAACTAACCTCCATACGTTTATGTTCTTTATAACTTTTATTTTTTCTTCCTGTAGTTGACATATAATCTTACCACATTGTGGTCAGAATAGATGCTTGAAATTATTTATTTATTTACTATTTAACTTACCAAGGCTAGATTTATGTCCTAGGATGTGATCCATGCTGGAGAATGTACTGTGTGCACTTGAGAAAAAAGAGAAATCCACTGTTTTAGGGTGAAATTCCTTGTGGATATCAATTAGGTCTAACTGGCTCATTCTACACTTTAAAGTTTGTGTTTTCCTTGTTAATTTTCTGTTTGGTTGATCTACCCATAGGTGTGATTGGGGAATTAAAGTCCCCCACTATTATTGTGTTACTGTTAATTTCATCTTTCATACTTGTTACCATTTGCCTCATGTTTTGAGGTGTTCCTATGTTGGGTGCATATATAGTTATAATTGTTATATCTCTTTCTTGTATTGATCCTTTGATCATTATGTAGAGTCCTCCTTTTTCTCTTATCACTATCTTTAATTCAAAGTCTATTATATCTGTTATGAGTATTGGTACTCCTGCTGTCTCTTGGTCACCATTTGCATGAAATATCTTTCTCCAGTCACACACTTTAAGTCTGTATGTGTCCCTAGGTTTGAGGTGGATCTCTTGTAGACAGCACATATAGGGGTCTTGTTTTTGTATCCATTTGGCCAGTCTTTGTCTTTTGGTTGGAGCTTGTAACCCATTTACATTTAAGGTAATTATTGAAGAGTATGATCCCGTTACTAATTATCTTGTTGTTTTGGGTTCATTTTTATAAACATTTTCTGTGTTTCCTCTCTAGAGAAGATCCTTTCAGTTCAGTTCAGTCGCTCAGTCATGTCCAACTTTTTGCGACCCCATGAATGGCAGCATGCCAGGCCTCCATGTCCATCACCAACACCGGGAGTTCACTCAGATTCATGTCCATCGGGTCAGTGATGCCATCCAGCCATATCATCCTCTGTCATCCCCTTCTCTTCCTACCCCCAAACCCCCACCAGCATCAGAGTCTTTTCCAATGAGTTAACTCTTTGCATGAGGTGGCCAGAGTACTAGAGTGTCAGCTTTAGTATCACTCCTTCCAAAGAAATCCCAGGGCTGATCTCCTTCAGAACAGACTGGTTGGATCTCCTTGCAGTCCAAGGGACTCTCAAGAGTCTTCTCCAACGCCACAGTTCAAATGCATCGATTCTTCGGTACTCAGCCTTCTTCATAGTCCAAATTTCACATCCATACATGACTATTGGAAAAACCATGGCCTTGACTAGACGGACCTTTGTTGTCAAAGTAATGTCTCTGCTTTTGAATATACTATCTAGGTTGGTCATAACTTTTCTTCCAAGGAGTAAGCGTCTTTTAATTTCATGGGTGCAGTCACCATCTGCAGTGATTTTGGAGTCTAAGAAAATAAAGTCTGACAATGTTTCCACTGTTTCCCCATCTATTTCCCATGAAGTGATGGGACCGGATGCCATGATCTTCGTTTTCTGAATGTTGAGCTTTAAGCCAACTTTTTCACTCTCCTCTTCCACTTTCATCAAGAGGATTTTTAGCTCCTCTTCACTTTCTTCCATAAGGATGGTGTCATCTGCATATCTGAGGTTATTGATGTTTCTCCTGGCAATATTGATTCCAGCTTGTGCTTCTTCCATTCCAGCGTTTCTCATGATGTACTCTGCATATAAGTTAAATAAGCAGGGTGAAAATATATAGCCTTGACGTACTCCTTTTACTATTTGGAAACAGTCTGTTGTTCCATGTCCAGTTCTAACTGTTGCTTCCTGACCTGCATACAGATTTCTCAAGAGGCAGGT
>SJYX01003046.1:159784-170706 GCA_006410675.1 Oreotragus oreotragus | reverse complement strand
AGTGAAGTAAGCCAGAAAGAAAAACACCAATACATATATATGAAATTTAGAAAGATGGTAATGATAACCCTGTAGGTGAGACAGCAAAAGAGACACAGATGTATAGAGCAGTCTTTTGGACTCTGTGGGAGAGAGAGAGGGTGGGATGATTTGGGAGAATGGCAGTGAAATGTGTAATATCATATATGAAATGAATCGCCAGTCCAGGTTCGATGCATCATACTGGATGCTTGAGGCTGGTGCACTGAGACGACCCAGAGGGATGGTATGGGGAGGGAAGAAGGAGGGGAGTTAAGGATGGAAAACACATGGACACCCATGGTAGATTCATGTTGATATATGGCAAAACCAATACAATATTGTAGAGTAATTAACCTCCAATTAAAATAAATAAATTTATATTAAAAAAAGAAAAAATAGTTCATTTTCTGTTCAGATGAATTTTATCTCAATTAAAAAAATTAAAACACTATTGCTTAATCAAATAAATTCATTGTTTTGCTTTGCACATCTTAAATTTCTATTCTCCTACTAACATCATAAATAGTTGATGTGGCATATTTTGACATATATTTACCTAATTGTTATATCCCTATTTTCCCATTACTTTACTATTACCATGCATTTTATTCTTGCAGAACAATCATTGTAACACTTAAAGATTTTTTCCTAAGGTTTAGGAAAACTAAGATTATCTTTGAGAGATAATATGTAAGAAAGAAAGGATGAAACAATAATTTTCTTTTAAAACTTTGCAAGTCTATTATTAAATATGATGAGTAGATATCATCTTCGCATAAGGACAGGGAAAGGCAGTAGAATGATGCATGGCCTTCTGTTTCCTCTTATGTTGTGTGTAAGAATATGATTTTGTAGGAAAAAAAACAGATGTTTTCTAATATCTATTATGAATTTTTATAGCAAAATTATCTATTTCCAATAATTTGATAATATCGAACTGAAAAGTCTTTCTGAAAATACTGTTTAAGAGCCTCTAATATCAGTGTATAGTCAAATATACTTTTTAAATAATTCAGATGACTAAAATAATCATCTATTCTTTCTTTCTCTTATTGCTGCTGTTATTGTTTAGTCATATCTGACTCTTTGTGGCCCCATGGACTGTAGCCTGCTAGGCACCTCTGTCCGTGGGATTTTCCAAACAAAAATACTGGAGTGGGTTGTCATTTCATTAGTCAGCTTTCCCACCCAGGAATCAAACCCATGTCTCCTTCTTGTCAGGTGATTCTTTACCACTGAGCCACTTGAGAAGCCACAATTCTTTCTTTATTCTTCTTTTAATTTATAATAAATATGTTTTCCAAGATAAAAATTTCTGGATCATATTTTTTTTCTTCCTCAAAGAACTGGTTTTTACTCATTTATATTTAAAACTAGTATAATATTAGTCTTCATATTTAGTGTTCGTCATTCAGCCATATCCAAGTCTTTGCAACTCCATGAACTTTAGTCCACCAGGGTCCTCTGTTCATCAAATTCTCCAGAAAAAAATACTGGAGTGGATAGCTATTCCCTTCTTCAGGAGACCTTTCTGACCTTTGTTTTGACTGTGAGCAATTTTAAGATCTATCTTAATAAACATCGAAAATAGCCCACATTAAGTAGGTAATACAATGTCTTGATTGTGTCACATATATGTAGTCTTGGAAGATCTGATAAACGATGAGAAGTACAAAATGAATGGCAGGTGTTCCTCACTCCAAGTCATAGACAACTTGGGATTTAAATCTTTTTTAACTGGAAAATTCAGTTTATGAATTAATGTGTGTGACTCTGATGTTTTCAACTCATTTTCTGCTTTCTTTGCCAACTAGAAAAAAAACAATTCGATAGTGTTGCCAGATGACATGCTTAAGATTTTGTTGTTTTTGAAGCTCATTAAAGGGTAAAATGTCTGTTTTATTTTTCTAAATGTTAGAAAATAAGATTCTTCATAACAGTTCATTTTGATCAAAGATAAGCAATATTTCTCATCAGTATTTTCAGTCTATAAAGACATAAATATATATCAACACGTACTAACAGAATTGTCTGTGCACTATAAAATTGTCTTAGAGTGGAAATAGAAAATGATTTAATAGTATTTGTATCTGTTAGCATGATGTAACAATAAGCAAAATATGATATCAACTACAGGGATATGAACAATGATATGATAACAAAATGTGATATCAACTATAGGGAGCAATATTTTTGTTATTTTCTGTTCTTTTTTTCAGTTTATATTGTGCCTTGTTTACTTTGTTTTAAAATGAGAATGATTCTTCACTTATTTCCTGATTCTATAGTATTTGTATCTGTTAGCATGATGTAACAGTAAGCAAAATATGATATCAACTACAGGGATATGAACAATGATATGATAACAAAATGTGATATCAACTATAGGGAGCAATATTTTTGTTATTTTCTGTTCTTTTTTTCAGTTTATATTGTGCCTTGTTTACTTTGTTTTAAAATGAGAATGATTCTTCACTTATTTCCTGATTCTTCTTTATGATGATTCTAAACCTTTCAGCCTTTATATTGTAGACAGAATCTGCAGATCAAATTTCCAGAGTAAAAAATCAAGTAAATTCTCTAGAAAAATTATTACTTAAACAATGACCAATTAACACTAATGTTTTCCACAAATATTCCAATCCATATACCTTGTGATCTCATGAGACTAAAATAACAATTCCATTGAAAAACAGGATAAAAACAGATAATTTGATATAGAGAACATACTAAAATATCAGTAGTTAAGAATGTTATGGACTATTTGGAAAAGTATTGAAGTTCCACAGCAACTTTATCAAAATCTATAATACACAGGAATAAATTTATGTGAAAGATTTTTGCTTACATAATTTTACCAATTATGCAGTTTGGTCAAAAGTAATCAAATTTCTTAAATTTAATCAAATCAAATTTAATCACAAATTTAAAAAGCACTTGTGTTGAACCTGCCGCATTTCATTTTTAGTCAATTGTGGTTTTGTAGATTTCATACTCAACTTGGAGTATGGGAAGCTTTGACAGAACTGGAGAACTCCATGAATGTGATCCACCTCCTTGTCCGTGAATGAATTTATTTTCTCTGAGGTCATGTAACTTTCAAAAGGAGGTTTTGAGGGAGAGGTAACTAGTTGATAACTCACTGATGTTTTCCTAGTCTTGAGGGATGCCTTTTGCATCACACACTTAAANTGAGAGTCCCTTGGACTGCAAGGAGATACAACCAGTCCATTCTGAAGGAGATCAACCCTGGGATTTCTTTGGAAGGAATGATGCTAAAGCTGAAACTCCAGTACTTTGGCCACCTCATGCGAAGAGTTGACTCATTGGAAAAGACTCTGATGCTGGGAGGGATTGGGGGCAGGAGGAGAAGGGGACGACCGAGGATGAGATGGCTGGATGGCATCATGGACTCAATGAATGTGAGTCTGAGTGAACTCCGGGAGATGGTGATATACAGGGAGGCCTGGCATGCTGAGATCCATGGGGTCGTCAAGAGTTGGACACGACTGAGCGACTGAAGTGAACTGAACTGAACTATATAGTTTTCATTAGTCATAAAATGAGACTAAAAAGCATTACTTCTCATTTTATTTTTTTTCATAATATCAACATTGCTTATATTTTTCCACTACAAAATAGATTATAGAGCTTTAAAAGAGTTAGTCTAGGATCCAAACATTTGTGATAAACTACAGTTTGGAACTTTTGAGAATTTGAGGGATGGTGATATACATTTTAAGGACTTTTTGTACATAGTAACTGTTTAATACTATTTAGGACAGTAATCGGACTTCCCTGGTGGCTCAGAGGTTAAAGCGTCTGCTTCCAATGCGGGAGACCTGGGTTCGATCCCTGGGTCAGGAAGATCCCCTGGAGAAGGAAATGGCAACCCACCCCAGTATTCTTGCTTGGAGAATCCCATGGACTGAGGAGCTTGGTGGGCTGCAGTCCACAGGGTCACAAAGAGTTGGACACGACTGAGTGACTTTACTTACTTACTTAGGACAGTAATCAAGGCATTATGTTAGAAAGCAAAGTTGCAGATCCTTCTGGGTGTTGAAAAGTAGTGATTCTTCATGGAAACTTCTGGCAAGCAGCAATAGACTCAACTAGTATACAAAGAAAACCTCTTTGAATACCTTGGTAGATCAGCAATCTGGCAGCTATTATCAGTTTTTAGGATACCTAGCTAGCGTGAAAAAGGACCATAGAAAGGTGGAACTGATGATCCTATTTGAAGGACAGCAATGGAGACTCAGACAAAGAAAAGAGACCTGTGAACACAGTAGGAGAAAGAGAGGGTGGGACAAAGAGAGAGAGTAACATTGAAACATATTGCTGTTGTTCAGCCACTCAGTCATGTCCGACTCTTTGACAACCCGTAGATTGCAGCATGCTAGGTTTCCCTGTCCTTCACCATCTCCCAGAGCTTGCTCAAACTAGTGTCCATTGAGTCAGTGATGCCATCCAACCATCTCACCCACTGCTCTCCACTTCTCCTTCTGTCTTCAATCTTCTCCAGAATCAGACGGCCAAATTAGAGCTTCAGCATCAGATCTTCCAATGAATATTCAGGATTGACTTCCTTTCGAATGGACGGGGTTTGATCTCCTTGCAGTCCAAGGGACTCTCAAGAGTCTTCTCCGACACCACAGTTCAACAGCATCAATTCTTNCACTTCTCCTTCTGTCTTCAATCTTCTCCAGAATCAGACGGCCAAATTAGAGCTTCAGCATCAGATCTTCCAATGAATATTCAGGATTGACTTCCTTTCGAATGGACGGGGTTTGATCTCCTTGCAGTCCAAGGGACTCTCAAGAGTCTTCTCCGACACCACAGTTCAACAGCATCAATTCTTCAGCACTCAGTGTTCTTTGTGGTCCAACTCTCACATCCCTACCTGATTACTGGAAAAACCATAGCTTTGACTATATGAACATTGGCAAGCAAAGTAATGTCTCTGCTTTTTAATATGCTGTCCAGCTTTGTTATAACTTTTCTTCCCAAGAGCAAGCATCTTCTAATTTCATGGCTCCAGTCACCATATGCGGTGATTTTGGAGTACAAGAAAATAAAGTCTGTCACTGTTTCCACTGTTTCCCCATCAATTTGCCATGAAATAATGAGACTGGATGTCATAATCTTAGTTTTTGGAATGTTTAGTTTAAAGCCGGCTTTTTCACTCTCCTCTTTCACTTTCATCAGAAGACTCTTTATTTCCTGTTTGCTTTCTGCCATAAGGGTAATGTCATCTCCATATCTGAGATTATTGACATTTCAACTGTCAATCTTGATTCTAGTTTGTGATTCATCCAGCCCAGTATTTTGCATCATGTACTCTGCATATAAGTTACATCAGCAGGGTGACAAAAAAAAAAAAAACCCTGATGTGCTTCTTTCCCAACTTGGAACCAGTCTATTGTTCCATTTCAGTTAAAACTGCTGTTTCATGACCTTCATAAAGATTTCTAAGGATGTAAGTCAGGTGGTCTGGTATTCCAATCTCTTAAAGAATTTTCCAGTTTGCTGTGATCCACACAGTCAAAGGCTTTAGTGTAGTCAAAAGAAGCAGAAGTAGATGTTTTTTCTGGAACTCTCTGGCTTTTTCCATGATCCAACAGATGTTGACAGTTTGATCTCTAGTTCTTCGGCCTTTCATAAATCCAGTTTGAACATCTGGAATTTCATGGTTCACATACTGTTGAAGCCTGGCTTGGAGAATTTTGAGCATTTCTTTGCTAGTGTGTGAGATGAGTGCAATTGTGCGGTAGTGTGAGCATTCTTTTGCATTGTATTTCTTTGTGATTGGAATGAAAACACATTTTCCAGTCCCATGACATCTGCTGTGTTTTCCAAATTTGCTGGCATATTTAGTGCTGCACTTTCACAGCATCATCTCTTACAATTGAAATAGACCTGCTGGAATTCCATCATCTCCACTAGCTTTGTTCAAGTGAGTCTTCCTAAGGCCCACTTGACTTTGCACACCAGGATGTCTGGTTCTATTTGAGTGATAAAACCTTTGTGATTATTTGGGTCATTAAGATCTTTTTGTATAATTCTTCTGTGTATTTTTGCTACCTCTTCATCATCTCTTCTGTTAGGTCCATGCCATTCCTGTCCTTTATTGTACCCATCTTTGCATGAAATGTTCCCTTGGTGTTTAAAATTTTCTTGAAGTGATCTCTAGTCTTTCCTATTCTATTTCTTTCCTCTATTTCTTTGCATTGTTCACTTAGGAAAGCTTTCTTATCTCTCCTTGCTTTTCATTGGAACTTTGCATTCAGATGTGCGTAACTTTCCTTTCATCCTCTGCCTTTTGTTCCTCTTTGCTTAGCTCTTTGTAAGGATCTTCCCAAGCCAGGCTTCACCAATAGGTGAACTATGAACTTCCAGATGTTAAAGCTGGTTTTAGAAAAGGCAGAGGAACAAGAGATCAAATTGCCAACATCCGCTGGATCATCAAAAAAGCAAGAGAGTTCCAGAAAAACATCTATTTCTGCTTTATTGACTATGCCAAAGCCTCTGACTATGTGGATCACAATAAGCTGTGGAAAATTTTGAAAGTGATGGGAATACCAGACCACATAACCTGCCACTTGAGAAATCTGTATGCAGATCAGGAAGCAACAATTAGAACTAGACATGGAAAAGCAGACTGATACCAAATAGGAAAAGGAGTACATCAAGGCTGTATATTGTCACCCTGCTTATTTAACTTCTATGCAGAGTACATCATGAGAAACGCTGGACTGGAAGAAACACAAGCTGGAATCAAGACTGCCAGGAGAAATATCAATAACTTCAGATATGCAGATGACACCACCCTTATGGCAGAAAGTGAAGAGGAGCTAAAAATCCTCTTGATGAAAGTTAAAGTGAAAAGTGAAAAAGTTGGCTTAAAGCTCAACATTTAGAAAATGAAGATCATGGCATCCAGTCACATCACTCCATGGGAAATAGATGGGGAAACAGTGAAAACAGGCTCCAAAGTCTCTGCAGATGGTGACTGCAGCCATGAAATAAAAACACACTTACTCCTTGCAAGAAAAGTTATTACCAACCTAGACAGCATATTAAAAAGCAGAGACACTACTTTGCCAACAGAGGTCCATCTAGTCAAGGCTATCGTTTTTCCAGTAGTCATGTATGGATATGAGAGTTGTTCTATAAAGAAGGCTGAGCACCGAATAATTGACGTTTTTGAAGTGTAGTATTAGAGAGGACTCTTGAGAGTCTGTTGGACTTCAAGGAGATACAACCAGTCCATTCTGAAGGAAATCAGTCTTGAGTATTCATTGAAAGGACGAATGTTGAGGCTGAAACGCCAATACTTTGGCCACCTGATACGAAGAGCTGACTCACTTGAAAAGAGCCTGATGCTGGGAAATATTGAAGGCAGGAGGAGAAGGGGACAACAGACGATGAAATGGTTGGATGGCATCACAGACTCAATGGACATGAGTTTGAGTAAACTCTGAGAGTTGGTCATGGACAGGGAGGTCTGGTGTGCTGCAGTCCATGGGGCTGCAAAGAGTCAGACGCGACTGAGCAACTGAACTGAAGTGAACTGAAGGGTCCCTCAGAAAATCATTTTGCCTTTCTACATTTATTTTTCTTGGAGATGGTTTTGATCTCTGCCTCCTGTGCAGTGTTACTTACCTCCTTCCATAGGTCTTTAGATATTCTATCAGACTAATCCTTTGAATCTATTTGTCACTTCTACTGTATATCCATAAGGGATTTGATTTAGGTCATACCTGAATGGCCTAATGGTTTTCCATACTTACCTCAATTTAAGTTTGAATTTGCAATAAGTTGTTCATGATCTGAGTTCCAGTCTTCTCTGGTTCTTGTTTTTACTGACTGTGTAAAGCTTCTCCATCTCTGACTGGAAAGTATATAATAATCTGATTTCATTATTTACCATCTAATCATGTCCATTTAGAATCATCTTTTGTTTTGTTGGAAGAGGGTGTTTGCTATGAAAAGTGCATTCTCTTGGCAAATATCTGTTAGCCTTTGCCCTGTTTCAGTTTGTACTCCGAGTCCAAATTTACCTGTTACTCCAATTGTCTCTTGACTTCTGACTTCCCAGTTTTGCATTTCAGTCCCCTATGATGAAAAGGATATCTTTTTCAGTTGATAGTTCTAGAAGCTCTTGTAGGTCATCATAGAACCATTAAACTTCAGCTTCTTCAGCATTAGTGGTTGGAGCATAGACTTGGATCAATGTGCTCTTGAATAATTTTCCTTGGAGACAAACTGAGATTATTCTGTTGTTTTTGAGACTGCATCCAAGTACTGCATTCCAGACTCTTGTTGATTGTGAGGGCTATGCCATGTCTCCTAAGGGATTCTTGTCCACAGTAATAGATATAGTGGCCATCTGAATTAAATTCACCCATTCCCATCCATCTTAGTTCACTGATTCCTGAAATGTTCACTCTTGCCATCTCCTGTTTGACTATTTCCAATTTGTCTTTATTCATGGAAGTAACATTGCAGGTTCCTATGCAGTGTTGTTCTTTACATCATCAGACTACTTTCACCAGACACATCCACAGCTGGGCATTTTTCCACTTTGGCTCAGCCTCTTCCTTCCTTTTGGAGCTATTTCTCCTCTTTTCTCCATTAGCATATTGGGCACCTACCAACTGGGAGACTTCATCTTTCAGTGTCATATATTTTTGCCTCTTCAAACTGTTCATGAGGTTCTCAAGGCAATAAGGCTGAAGTGGGTTGCCATTCCCATCCCAATGTTCCACGTTTTGTCAGAACTCTACACTATGACCTGTCTTTCTTTCATGGCCCAAAATGGCATGACTCATAATTGAAATGAGTTAGACAAGTTTGTGATCCATGTGATCAGTTGTTCTGTAATTGTTGTTTTCTTTGTTCGTCCTCTGACAGGGGAGGATAAAAGGCTTGCCAAAGCTTCCTGATGGGAGGGATTGTCTGTGGGGAAAACTGGGTCTTACTCTGGTGGGCAAGGCCATGCTCAGTAGATATTTAATCCAATTTTCTATTGATACCTTAGGCCAAACTCTGAGGTTAATCTCTGATGGGTATCAGGTTTGATTTTGAAAGCAATTGCACCCCTTGTACCATCTTGTTGAGGTTTCTCCTTTGCCCTTGGATGTGGGGTATACATTACCAGATATTAAATAAATAGCCACTGGAAATTTACTGTATAACACTGGGACCTCAACCTGGTGCTCTGTGATTATCTAAAGTGGGGAATGGGCTGGGAGATGGGGGGAGGATTCAAGAGAGAGGGGTCACATGTATACCTGTGGCTGATTCATGTTGATGTATGGCAGAAACCAACACAATATTGTAAAGCAATTAAACTCCAAATTAAAAAAATAAATAACAAAACAAAAAATGAATAAAAAAGGAAAACATGAAATTTTCTCTCAAAAGATAATAGCTGTAGTAAAATTAAAACAAAATTTAAAAATTAAAACCAAGAAATTAAAATTCAAACCAGGAAGAAAAAATGTCTAGCCAGATCTT
Organism: Oreotragus oreotragus; assembly: GCA_006410675.1. Taxonomy (NCBI): domain Eukaryota; kingdom Metazoa; phylum Chordata; class Mammalia; order Artiodactyla; family Bovidae; genus Oreotragus; species Oreotragus oreotragus. Next base: position 161,163 of record SJYX01003046.1, on the reverse strand, counting down.
TCAGGTAATAATACATTTTTGTATTAGCACCACATGCATTATTATATGTTTTCATGATAAGTATGTTCATTTTTGACCTTTATAGGAAAATCTATATCTCAGCCCATAAAGTGTCTATCTGCTTTGGTTGAAATATGTGAACAGTTGCTCTTATGTTTGACCTTTCTTTCTCTCTTGTTTATATTTTAAATTTCTGTATTAAAAGTTCCTCTAAATAGTATCAAAGCATGGTTTTTATTTTTGTAATTTGAGTTAATAGCTTTAGCTTTCAAAGACCACACATTGATTATTAAAAGGCTATTGGGATTTTACTGAAGTGATTGCTGTATAACTTGAATAATGAGACAGACTATTTGGTTATTTGTAGCTATAGTAGGCCATCATTTCAAAGTGAAAATGCAAGCCACTGATTCAACAGTAGGGGAAATAAAATTGTTTTTAAACTGAACATAATAAAACAATATTCCTTTTCCCCTACCCTAGGTCTCTCTCTAAATTTGTCACAATGTTTTTCACTTGCTAGTATTATTGTTTAAAATAAAGAAAATTTAATATTTTCCACATGTTAGCATGAATTTTACTATTGATTTTTATATAGTACAATGTTGATTTTAAATATATATATATTATCACATTTCAGAATCACCAAGCCTTCTCAGTAAATATTTCATTCTTACCAGAATAGTAGAAAGGCTATACAAGTAATTATACTGTTTAGTTCATGTCTTGATCATATGTCCATGCTACCAATGTCTCTATTTTGGCATAATGAGTTCAGAAAGGAATAAAAATGGAACGATGACTTTTGGCATAGATGGTTGGCTAATATAGGGAAGTAACACAGATAAGAAAGGATGTGGCAGAGGTCCTTGATGATGCATGTTTCTTAAATCATCAAGGTGTCCTTCCTGAATGTACAGCAAGATTGGTTCAGATGCAAAGTGTGTCCTCCTGAGGTTGTCATGATCCTAGCACAGTTAACTCAGTGGAGATATAAGGGTTTTGAGCCTTGTTGAACTTCTACACATTGTAGATCTGCAAAGATTGTACAGTCACAGGGACCTGGGCGTGCTATATGCAAATGGAGTGGTCTGGCACATGGGCATACAGCACTGTCTTGTCAAACCTTAGACAAAACACAAATTCTAAGATATTAATAAAACCATCAATAATTCCAAGAGGGCAACAGTAGAAAATTAAGCCAAGTTCTGGACATGTTTTTCCCATGATTACTATATTATAAATAAAATAAATTTTTCCCTCTACTAGATCAAAGAATGATTGCTACTTTGTTTAAAATTGACTGTTGAGTAATTTTATACATTATACTTTACCCATTAAAATTTGACCTTAAACCAAAGTAGAATACATCGAACCTG
>SJYX01003046.1:140725-159736 GCA_006410675.1 Oreotragus oreotragus | reverse complement strand
ATATGTTTTCATGATAAGTATGTTCATTTTTGACCTTTATAGGAAAATCTATATCTCAGCCCATAAAGTGTCTATCTGCTTTGGTTGAAATATGTGAACAGTTGCTCTTATGTTTGACCTTTCTTTCTCTCTTGTTTATATTTTAAATTTCTGTATTAAAAGTTCCTCTAAATAGTATCAAAGCATGGTTTTTATTTTTGTAATTTGAGTTAATAGCTTTAGCTTTCAAAGACCACACATTGATTATTAAAAGGCTATTGGGATTTTACTGAAGTGATTGCTGTATAACTTGAATAATGAGACAGACTATTTGGTTATTTGTAGCTATAGTAGGCCATCATTTCAAAGTGAAAATGCAAGCCACTGATTCAACAGTAGGGGAAATAAAATTGTTTTTAAACTGAACGTAATAAAACAATATTCCTTTTCCCCTACCCTAGGTCTCTCTCTAAATTTGTCACAATGTTTTTCACTTGCTAGTATTATTGTTTAAAATAAAGAAAATTTAATATTTTCCACATGTTAGCATGAATTTTACTATTGATTTTTATATAGTACAATGTTGATTTTAAATATATATATATTATCACATTTCAGAATCACCAAGCCTTCTCAGTAAATATTTCATTCTTACCAGAATAGTAGAAAGGCTATACAAGTAATTATACTGTTTAGTTCATGTCTTGATCATATGTCCATGCTACCAATGTCTCTATTTTGGCATAATGAGGTCAGAAAGGAATAAAAATGGAACGATGACTTTTGGCATAGATGGTTGGCTAATATAGGGAAGTAACACAGATAAGAAAGGATGTGGCAGAGGTCCTTGATGATGCATGTTTCTTAAATCATCAAGGTGTCCTTCCTGAATGTACAGCAAGATTGGTTCAGATGCAAAGTGTGTCCTCCCGAGGTTGTCATGATCCTAGCACAGTTAACTCAGTGGAGATATAAGGGTTTTGAGCCTTGTTGAACTTCTACACATTGTAGATCTGCAAAGATTGTACAGTCACAGGGACCTGGGCGTGCTATATGCAAATGGAGTGGTCTGGCACATGGGCATACAGCACTGTCTTGTCAAACCTTAGACAAAACACAAATTCTAAGATATTAATAAAACCATCAATAATTCCAAGAGGGCAACAGTAGAAAATTAAGCCAAGTTCTGGACATGTTTTTCCCATGATTACTATATTATAAATAAAATAAATTTTTCCCTCTACTAGATCAAAGAATGATTGCTACTTTGTTTAAAATTGACTGTTGAGTAATTTTATACATTATACTTTACCCATTAAAATTTGACCTTAAACCAAAGTAGAATACATCGAACCTGNAGTTCTGGACATGTTTTTCCCATGATTATTATATTATAAATAAAATAAATTTTTCCCTCTACTAGATCAAAGAATGATTGCTACTTTGTTTAAAATTGACTGTTGAGTAATTTTATACATTATACTTTACCCATTAAAATTTGACCTTAAACCAAAGTAGAATACATCGAACCTGAACTGGCAATTTGTTTCATATACGATATTATACATGTTTCAATGTCATTCTCCCAAATCACCTGACCCTCTCCCTCTCCCACAGAGTCCAAAAGACTGTTCTACATATCTATGTCTCTTTTGTTGTCTCGCATACAGGGTTATCATTACCATCTTTCTAAATTCCATATATATGCATTACTATACTGTATTGGTGTTTTCCTTTCTGGCTTACTTCACTCTGTATAATCGGCTCCAGTTTCATCCACCTCTTTAGAACTGATTCAAATGTATTCTTTTTAATGGCTGAGTAATATTCCATTGTGTATATGTACCACAGCTTTCTTATCCATACATCTGCTGATGGACATCTAGGTTGCTTCCGTGTCCCGGATATTATAAACAGTACTGTGATGAACATTGGGGTACACGTTTCTTTTTCAATTCTGGTTTCCTCAGTGTGTATGCCCAGCAGTGGGATTCCTGGGCCATAAAGCAGTTCTATTTCCAGTTTTTTAAAGAAGCTCCACACTGTTCTCCATGGTGGCTGTACTAGTTTGCATTCCCACCAACAGTGTAAGAGGGCTCCATTTTCTCCACACCCTCTTAAGCATTTATTGCTTATAGACTTTTGGGTTATAGCCATTCTGACTGGCGTGAAATGGTACCTCATTGTGCTTTTGATTTGCATTGGGCTGGTGCACTGAGATGACCCAGAGGGATGGTATGGGGAGGGAGGAGGGAGGAGGGTTCAGATTGGGGAACACGTGTATACCTGTGGCAGATTCATGTTGATGTATGGAAAACCAATACAACATTGTAAAGTAACTAGCCTCCAATTAAAATAAATACATTTATATATTTTTTTAAAAAAGTAGAATACAGAGTGAAAAATCTCAAAAGTATTGAATTAGGAAGAGAAGAATACTGATATCAACAATTTCTATTATGCTATTTTGGTAAAGCAATGAATTATATTTTTATGATGTTTTAAAATTTATAATTCCAGAAGATTGTTGTATCACTCTAGATTAATTTAAAATACCTACCATAATGATCCATTCTGATTAATGTTAATAAATTGTCATATGCTCCATTCACTTAGATTCAAAGTGATGAATAAAAATAAAACATTATTACATTTTCCCTTCCCAACTTGAGATAGCATACAAAGGAAAATATTTTCACAAATATGAGAAATACCAGACAATAAAACATCACGGTTTAGTCCCTAAGTCGTGTCTGACTCTTGTGACCCCATGGAATATAGCCTGCCAAGCTCCTCTCTCCGTGGGATTCTCCAGGCAAGAATACTGGAGTAGGTTGGCATTTTCTTCTCCTTGTTTCCAGACCCAGGAAACAAACTCAAGTTTCTTGCATTTCAGGAAGATTCTTTACCAACTGAGCTACAAGGAAAGCCCATAAAACATCATAAGGTAATATAAAATGTTGAATTGTGCCCCACAGTTTCCCAGAAAAGGACAATCCAAGATCATCATAAAATTTCCACTTATAGGATTAATCAGAAACTGATTTTACGTTCCTTTGTGTTACCCCTTCACTCTTGTCAGTGCTTCCCTGGTGGCTCAGACAGTAAAAAGCCTGCCTGTAATGCAGGGCTTCCAGGTTCAGTTCCTGGGTCTCGAAGATGTCCTTGGAGAAGGACATGAGCACTCACTCTAGTATTTTTGCCTGAACAATTCCATGAACAGAGGAGCCTGGGGGGTTACAAAACTGTAGCCCATTTTCAGAGGCATTTACTGTGAATATTCATTAATCAGTAGGATAAACTGACAGAAGAAAAACATTGCAATTATATGAGAAAAACTTGAAAACTCCAGTAACTAATTTTTGAACATACAGTTAAATATGAATACTAAATATAATTCATCTTTTATAACCACAAGACCAAGCGAGAAGTTTGATCATAGCTGAAACATAAAACTCTCATCAAGCCTTAAAACAATCTAATTATAACCTTCTAAGACTTTGCCTCATGAAACATGATTCTTCTGTATTTCTTAACTTCCATCCTAATATGGAATAAGAAGTTTTATCCTTGTGTGATCTATCAATGTAAATTACATATGTTACAAAAATGATACCTGCAACTTCATAATAGCCAAAAAAAAAAAATTATTGTACTCTATCCAAAATCACTACAAACGATTATTGCAACCATGAAATTAAAAGACACTTACTCTTTGGAAGTTATGACCAGCCTAGACAGCATATTAAAAAAACAGAGACATTACTTTGCCAACAATGGTCCCTCTAGTCAAGATTATGGTTTTTCCAGTAGTCATAAATGGATGTGAGAGTTGGATTATACAAAAAGCTACAATGTCAGACTATATTTTTGGGCTCCAAAATCACTGCGGATGGTGACTGCAGCCATGAAATTAAAAGACGCTTACTCCTTGGAAGAAAAGTTATGACCAACCTAGATAGCATATTGANCTAGTTTTCTGTGAGTATGGTTTCATTATGTCTCCTATCTGATGCCCTCTTGTAACACCTACCATCTTAATTGGTTTCTCTTACCTTGGATGTGGGGTATCTCTTCATGGCTGCTCCAGCAAAGTGCAGCTGCTGCTCCTTACCTTGGACGAAGGGTATCTCCTCACTGCCGCCCTTCCTGACCTTCAACATGGGATAGTTCCTCTAGGCCCTCCTGTTCCAATGCATCCACCGCTCCTTGGCCGCCGCCCCTGGCCTCGGGCATGGGGTGGTTCCTCCAGACCATCGCCCCTGATCTCGGACGCGACATTGCTCCTCCTGGCCGCTGCCCCTGATCTCAGATGTGGAGTGGCTCCTCTCAGCCGTTTCTGCACCGTCGCAGCCTGGCACTCTCGGCTGTTGCCCCTGACCTCCGACATGGGTTGGCTCCTCTCGGCTGCACTGAGTGCACCAGCAGTCACAGCCTTACCTACACCTTTTTCCCCATTTTTATTTTTATTGTTCTAAGATATACATATGGAGAAGGCAATGGCACCCCACTCCAGTACTCTCGCCTGGAAAATCCCATGGATGCAGGAGCCTGTTGGGCTGCAGTCCATGGGGNTTTGGGATTTCTATACATAAGATCATATTATCTATGAACAAAGATTACTTCTTCCTTTCCAGTTTGGATGGATTTAATTTATATTTTTACCTGCTCTGGCTACGACTTCCAGCACTATGTTTAATAGAAGTGAAAAACAGACATCTTGCTTTGCTCTTAATTTAGAGGAAAGCTTTCAGTCCTTCATTCAGTATAATGTACATCATGAGCTTTCCATAGTCAGCTACTATGTTGAGATAATTTCCGTTCCTAGTTGGTTGAGACCTTTTATTATGAAACTATATATATATATTTTCAAATGCTTTCCCTGTTTCAATTGAGATAATCCTGTGTGTTTTATTTTGTATTTTAATATACTGGGTCACACTAATCAATTCTTGCATGTTGAACCATCTTTACATTCCAGGAATACATTTAACTTGGTTATGACATATAATAATTTTAATATGTTGCTGAAGTTGGTTTGTTACTGTTTTCTTGAGGATGTTGCATAAGTATTCAGATGGGGTATCCATCTATAGTTGTTTTTTTACTGAAATGTGTTTGCTTGGCTTTGGTTTCGAGGTAATATCAGAGCACAGAATTACAGAATTCTTCATTTGTTTTTGGTAAAAATGTTTGAGATAGATTGGTTAGAATTTTCTCTAAATGTTTATGAGAGTTAATTGGTAGAATCATCAAAACTAGGGCTTTTTTTTTTTTTAGGGGATTTTTAAAGTTACCAATTCAATATCTTTACTATAGGTGTAGTCATATTTTCTGTTTCTTCATGGTTAAGTCTTAGTAGGTTTTGTGTTTCCAGAAATTTGTCCATTATATGTAGGTTATCCATTTTGTTAGTATACGATTGATCACAGTAGTCTATTACCAGTTCAGTTCATTCACTCAATCATGTCTGACTCTGCGACCCCATGGACTGCAGGCCTCCCTGTCCATCACCAACTGCCGGAATTTACTCAAACTCATGTCCGTTGTCAGTGATCCCATCCAACCATCTCATCCTCTGTCGTCCCCTTGTCCTCCTGCCTTCAATCTTTCCCAGCATCAAGGTCTTTTCCAATGAGTCAATTCTTCACATCAGATGGCAAAAGTATTGGAGTTTTAGCTTCAACATCCGTCCTTCCAATGAACACCCAGGACTGATCTCCATTAAGATGGACTGGTTGGATCTCCTTGCAGTCCAAGGGACTCTCAATAGTCTTCTCCAACCCCATAGTTCAAAACCACAAATTCTTTGGCTCTCAGCTTTCTTCACAGTCCAACAATCGCATCCATACATGACTACTGGATAAACTATAGCTTTGACTAGATGGACCTTCATTGGCAAAGTAATGTCTCTGCTTTTTAATATGCTGTTTAGGTTGGTCATAACTTTCCTTCCAAGGAATATGTGTCTTTTGATTTCATGGCTGCAGTCACCATCTGCAGTGATTTTGGAGCCCCCAAAAATAAAGTCTGTCACTGTTTCCACTGCTTCCCTATCTATTTGCCATGAAGTGATGAGACAGGATGCCATGATCTTAGTTTTCTGAATGTTGAGTTTTAAGTCAAAATTTTCACTCTCCTCTTTTACTTTCATCAAGAGGCCCTTTAATTATTCACTTTCTGCCATAAGGGTGGTGTCAACTGCATATCTGAGGTTATTGATTTTCACCGGGCATTCTTGATTCCAGTTTGTGCTTCATCCATGATGTACTCTGAATATAAATTAAATAAGCAAGGTGGCAATATACAGCCTTGACGTACTCCTTTTCCTATTTGGAACCAGTCTATTGCTCCATGTCCAGTTCTAACTGTTGCTTCCTGACCTGCATACAGGTTTCTCAAGAGGCAGGTCAGGTGGTCTGGTATTCCCATCTCTTTTAGAATTTTCCAGTTTAATGTGATCCACACAGTCAAAGGCTTTGACATAGTCAATAAAGTAGAAGTTTTTCTTGAAATCTTTTGTTTTTTTTTGATGATCCAGCATATGCTGGCAATTTGACCTCTGGTTCCTCTGCCTTTTCTAAATCCAGCTTTAATATCTGGAAGTTCACAGTTCATGTACTGTTGAAGCCTGGCTTGGAGAATTTTGAGTATTTCTTTACTAGTGTGTGAGATGAGTGCAATCGTGTAGTTGTTTGAGCATTATTTGGCATTGCCTATTATAGTGCATAAGTCTATTATAATCCTTCTTATTTCATAGATTTGATAATAAAGATCTCATTTTTATTTCTGATTTTAGTAATTTGAGTCTATTTTTTCTTAGTCCAGCTAGCTAGAGATTTCTCAATCCTCTGCTAGTCTTAGGTTTGGTTTATTTTCTCTTTCTAGTTCTTGAAATTGTAAAGTGCACTTGCAATTTCTTCATTAGTCCACTGGTGGCTTAAGAGTCTGTTCTTTAAGCTCCAAAACTGTGTGTATTTTCCAATTTTCCTTCTGTTACTGATTTTTAACTTCATGTCCCTGTGGTCAGATAAGACACTTTGTATAGCACTTATATGTTTAAACCCATTGACTTTTAATTTGTCTTAAAATATATGGCCTGTCTTGAAGAATGACCCATGTGCTCTTGAGAAAAATATGTACCCAGCTGTGGTTGGGTAAAATGATCACCATATGCCTGTTAGATATAGTTGCTTATTTTTGTTGTTCAACCTCACTCACTCTGTCATTAAACTGATACTTTAATCTTTGCTTACAAGAATGCTGAGGCTTCCTTTTCCACCCTAATAAATACTTATGTAGTTGAGAACTCTAACATATTTAGAAAGGGAGCAAGTATCACCAATATAAATGATAAGTGACAAATTTACAGTTTAATGATAGGCTGATGAAAGAAAGTTGAGATGCATGAGAAAAATCATAATCTGCTGGATGGCCTATGGTTTCTATGTATGCAAATAAGTGAAACAAATTTAAAACCTAATAAATGTTTAAGTGCCAGAATTTTGTGCTTTTAATAAAACAATAAAACTGGGAGAAATAGTATCCATAAAATGTATAATTATGCAGTGCAAAAATATGTGTGTGTTTAAGAACAAATGCAGTATTTCTTATATGTATTTAATATGAGAGACCTAGTCTTCTAAGCTGCATATAAATATCTTGATTAAAAGCAACCCTAAAATTATTTTTTTAATTATTCAGATAAGAATTAAACAAACAAAACTCAACATATTTATTTAATGTTATTTTTTTAATATCCTTAACCCTTTGGAGAGAATTTAAGTAACACCAGCATGCATCCCATCTCTTTGTGCTTACTTGCCTTTAGGTGACAGATTCCTTTGCTTTTGCTGGAAAATAAGATTAGTGCAAATTATGCATGCTCAGTTGCATTTCTACTCTCTTTGAGGTTCTCTAAGTGCACGCTATTCATTGTTTATGAAATATTTCCTTTGTAAAGCTGTTTTTAAAGCCTGAAATGGAACATGATGCTTCTGTGGAACCCTCTCTTATGGATTTTGCTTTTCCTTCTAGAGGGATTCTATTTTAAATATTAATGTATTTCTGCTGAGATATATTCCACACTGTTCTTTAAATTTCAATACATCAACATCACTCATGTGAAACAAACATTTGCTTGACTGAACAGAAACACAGCAAAATAATTTTGCTGTGGTTGAATTAGTCAAGGCTGTATTCTTACATTTATCATAGAATAAAAGTGTCCTTCCTAGGGCATGTCCAACCTGTATCTGTTCTTCCCCTAATTCAGCATTTTCATACAAATACAGCATGGCTGAACTTAAAATAGTTTATAATAGCCAGGACATGGAAGCAACCTAGATGTACATCAGCAGATGAATGGATAAGAAAGCTGTGATACATATACAGAATGGAGTATTACTCAGCCATGAAAAAGAATACATTTGAATCAGTTCTCATGAGGTGGATGAAACTGGAGCCAATTATACAGAAAGCCAGAAAGAAAAACACCGATAAAGTATACTAACACATATATATGAAATTTAGAAAGATGGTAACGATAACCCTGTAGGCGAGACAGCAAAAGAGACACAGATGTATAGAACAATCTTTTGGACTCTGTGGGAGAGGGAGAGGTTGGGATGATGAGGGAGAATGGCATTGAAACATGTATAATATCATATAAGAAATGAATCGCCAGTCTAGGTTCAATGCAGTATACAGGNTTTAGAAAGGTGGTAACGATAACCCTATAGGCGAGACAGCAAAAGAGACACAGATGTATAGAACAATCTTTTGGACTCTGTGGGAGAGGGAGAGGTTGGGATGATGAGGGAGAATGGCATTGAAACATGTATAATATCATATAAGAAATGAATCACCAGTCTAGGTTCAATGCAGTATACAGGATGCTTGGTGTTGGTGCATTGGGATAACCCAGAGAGATGGTATGGGGAGGGAGGTGAGGGGGGGTTCAGGATTGGGAAGATGTGTACACCCATGGTGGATACGTGTTGATGTATGGCAAAACCAATACAGTACTGTGAAGTAAAAAAATAAATATAAAAAAAAAAAACTGCACACACACACACAAAATAGTTGTCTAATATCTATCTATAATTAGGTATGAGTCAAAAGCATGTATAGTTAAATAAGTTACACAGACCATGTTTGCATATTTGAAAGATTAAGGAATGCTATTTGATTCAATAAATATTTATGAACTCTAATGCTAGGGACTATGTGAAATACTAGGAATTCAAGGAATTAAATATGTGAAATACTTTTAATTCAATTATTTTTATGCCTTCCATAGGCTCATTCATAAGGAATCAGATAAATTGTTAGTAGACGTTCATCACACATCAAAGCAACCAAATAATTTGTAAATAATTAAATTTGCCTGGTAAAGGATGGGAAAAATTGATTTAGGGTGAGGTTCAAAAAAAGGGGTGAGATTTGAATTGAGCCCTAGAAGATTAGTTGTATTTTGTCTGGCAGAGAAAAAGATGGAAAATAACTTATAAAGAAGGAGTAGAATGAGAGAAAGTCTTGGAAATTGCCAAGTCAAAATATACATTAAAAATGTAAGAGGCATCCCAAAACTGTAAAATGAAGTATTGATGTCAAATGGAATTAGTTGAAATGGTTCAGTTTACATTACATCATGATACAGGAATTAAATGTTGTAGGCATTAGAGAGTATTGTAGCATTGGAGAGTCAATTCAAGTGTATAAGCAAGGTGGCATCATGATTAATTTCATGTTTTATTTCCTCATATTGTTTTAATCACTTCCTTACTTTCTCTTCAAGTTTTTATAAGCCTTCCCAGAGGAAAAAGATGTGAAGTAAAATCTGGTGCCTGCTAACAATGATGGGGCCAGAAGAGAGTGCAGAGGAAGAGTAAAAAGACCACTCAGTTCACACAAAGAGATAGTATCAGAAGCACCATTTGTTAAAATGTGATAACAGTCAGTTTTTAAAAGCAATATTTGAATTTGACAATTAAGGTACTTGTTGTTAGGTAAAATCTAATATGCTGCTAAGATATCAAACTGCAGATATAGAACTGTTAACTGAAAACTCACTTCTGTATTCTGGGGAATGGAGTCCTAGGCAAAGATGCAACCTTTAAACTTTCCTTCCTAGAGCTAACAAAGAATAACTTGAGAACAAATGATATTGCAGGGCAAAAATATAAAGAAAGAAGACATGCAAAAAGAAACTTTGGCAAATATAGTCAGTATTCTACCACAGTAAGAGTCTGCGAAAGAGAGGAAAACTAGGAAAACCTACAAGAGTATCCTGTAGAAAAAGTCAAAGGGAGAAAAGTCTTAAGAGGCAGAGATGGTTATGAGAAAGATGCTTTTCAAAGACCAGAAAATGTTAATAAGGTTGCAGTTGAAGTGTGTTGTTAATGAAATGTAGCTTTAGTGGACTGGTGAAGGTAACATTCAGATTGAATGGAAACAAAATTTAATGGCATGTGTGTGGACAATCAGGGCTGGAAGTGATGGTGAGTAGTGTCAATGGTAAGGAGAACCTCTCTTCCAGATTCCTAAGTGGCTGTTGTATAAAGTGGTCATTTTCCCAGTCTAACAATGGAAATTCAAGTAAGAACATCTGGATTGACAAAGAGAAGACATATAAAACTCTTAAAATATATATATTTTTAACCCTCAGGATATAAATCAATGAGTAGTATAATATCAAAAAGGGAAATTTTTTATAAGTAAAATCTTATATATTTTTATCATCCTGATCACTTATATGAGAAATTCCTCATGTAATATTAATATTGNGTTTTAATCACTTCCTTACTTTCTCTTCAAGTTTTTATATTCCTCCCCAGAGGAAAAAGATGTGAAGTAAAATCTGGTGCCTGCTAACAATGATGGGGCCAGAAGAGAGTGCAGAGGAAGAGTAAAAAGACCACTCGGTTCACACAAAGAGATAGTATCAAAAGCACCATTTGTTAAAATGTGATAACAGTCAGTTTTTAAAAGCAATATTTGAATTTGACAATTAAGGTACTTGTTGTTAGGTAAAATCTAATATGCTGCTAAGATATCAAACTGCAGATATAGAACTGTTAACTGAAAACTCACTTCTGTATTCTGGGGAATGGAGTCCTAGGCAAAGATGCAACCTTTAAACTTTCCTTCCTAGAGCTAACAAAGAATAACTTGAGAACAAATGATATTGCAGGGCAAAAATATAAAGAAAGAAGACATGCAAAAAGAAACTTTGGCAAATATAGTCAGTATTCTACCACAGTAAGAGTCTGCGAAAGAGAGGAAAACTAGGAAAACCTACAAGAGTATCCTGTAGAAAAAGTCAAAGGGAGAAAAGTCTTAAGAGGCAGAGATGGTTATGAGAAAGATGCTTTTCAAAGACCAGAAAATGTTAATAAGGTTGCAGTTGAAGTGTGTTGTTAATGAAATGTAGCTTTAGTGGACTGGTGAAGGTAACATTCAGATTGAATGGAAACAAAATTTAATGGCATGTGTGTGGACAATCAGGGCTGGAAGTGATGGTGAGTAGTGTCAATGGTAAGGAGAACCTCTCTTCCAGATTCCTAAGTGGCTGTTGTATAAAGTGGTCATTTTCCCAGTCTAACAATGGAAATTCAAGTAAGAACATCTGGATTGACAAAGAGAAGACATATAAAACTCTTAAAATATATATATTTTTAACCCTCAGGATATAAATCAATGAGTAGTATAATATCAAAAAGGGAAATTTTTTATAAGTAAAATCTTATATATTTTTATCATCCTGATCACTTATATGAGAAATTCCTCATGTAATATTAATATTGAAATTATTTTTTTTCAAATTGGGATAAAGAAACATAAAAATCATTATAACTTAGAGTTACTTTTAAAAATGTATTTGTCACAAGGAATGAGTCAGATTTACTATTATATTTATTAAAAGGGCAAGAACATGAGAATTATTTGATTCTTTTTTCAAATTTATTTATTTTTTCTCTCTAGGAAGATGAGATCAGAATCTATAATGATTCATACTGTTATTTCTTTGAGTAAGTCAGAAATAAATAAGTCAATGAGATATAAAGCTGTGGGGGATTGGACCTTCTTCTGATAGATGAGACAGAGTAGGGCTGATGGAAAATTGTAGGGAGACAACAAGATGCCTGATGGCTTCTCCTTGATGTGAGGGACAGCATTAATCAGAGGACAACACTTGATTACCCAGCTCTACCACAGTGACATTCCACTTGGATATAAGCTACTGTAGAAGAGGCCTTAACGTCAGTAAAATCTTAGTCTAACAGGGAACTGACTGAACGCAACTCACTTATTGTAAGCCATTTTAGAAAGGATCTTACCTGTATAATTTTCTCATGTGGGACCACGAAAATGAGAGAGAAGAAGCTTATCAAGCTAATATATTATCCTACATTTGTTATTATTTTTAAATTTTTATTTATTTTTAATTGAAGGGTAATTGCTTTAAAGAATTTTGTTGTTTTCTGCCAAACATCAACATGAATCTTATTATATCCAATAAATATATTGTTTTCTTTTTTGTATTTTTGGTTTGGTGGTGGGTTTTACCCTATTTTATTTTAGTTATACATCAGTGTTAACATTATTAATTTTGTCAGCTTATTTGAGTGTACTACAAAAGATTTTATGATAAGTTGTTTCTCAATAATTATCAAAGAAAATTTGAAGCATCACTTAAAAATATTTCTACTTAAAAGTATTCTATTGTGTATAATATTTATGTTCATTTCAATTTAACTTTTGTAAAATGGCCTCATGTCTTAAGTGATTGTCAGATAATATAAAAATAAGATTTATATGTTAAATTTATTGTGAATGTTTCTAATATATAGCTAAATAATTTGTAGTTTCCCCATTAATTATTAATACTTTGTGCTAGCATATAAAGTTTCAAAAGAAATCTGATTTTAAGATATGGACTATGTTTAGCTGAAGAATAGGATTGTATGTCTTATCCTTTTTTATTACCACATCGACTTCGGTGGTTTAAAGTGATATATGAAACATATATTAGACCTTGTCTGTAAAATAAGAAAGCTGACATATTTCCACTTACACCCTGGACATTCTGCTTAAAATTAAAAATCTGCAGTTATGATAGAAGATCAAAAGCAATCTAAATTCTCCTTTACCAGAAATGCTAGTGTTTAAGGGAACAGAAACACTGTGCTAGTGTTTAAGGAAACAGAAATGGTCAAAACCATGAAGGCTCTGAGAGGCTGACAGACAAAAGAAATAGAGCACAAAATCCTGAAGGAATCCTAAGATTAGAGAACTGGTTTCTGCCTAAGTTCAACTCCATTCTCCTAAATCAGTTCCTCAAGTTCACTGTTAAAACAGCACTAAATACATCCTGAAGCGAGGCTCTTTGCATTAAACATTTAGAACAAAAAATAGCAAGAACACTTAGAGTGCCAAATAAATCCTCAGTGATTGATTCCTAAGTAGATGGGGGCTGAGAGAGGCAGAACCACCATCAGGTGATAAAGAAGTGGAATGTCACTGCAGCAGGACAGAGCTAGAGTGAGCAAGATTCTTGACCATGAACCCAGTGCAGTGATTGGAATGAAATGTTAAGTCTCATCAGGGCCAGAGAGCTCACAAGGCAAGGCTATGACAAAATCTGTAAAAGGTTCACAAGTGGTCATCTAGCATTTCCTCAGAGTACAGAAGGGATAGTGAGCCAGCCCCATATCCAACATCTATGCTCAGACAAGCATAAAGCATCTCATGATGCAAGGACATCTTCTAGGAGGAAGGCTGTTGATTTATAGGAAATTGGAAATTATATTAGACATAAAGGATAATGATACATAGATCAAAGATGCACCATCAACATATGGAAGAGTTCTTGCATTAGCAAATAAAAGGGGTCGATAATGTGAAGAGAGCACACATCAGATTTACTAGAGTCTTTACTGCTCTGTGATTTGTGAATTGTACAGATAGCAGTGATATTGGATAATATTCACAAATATGATGCAATAAAGATTATTAAAGCTTCTAGCAATGCCACTTTTAGCTTCACCTATTAACCTAGAATAACTCTAGACACTTTGTATTTGACAAAGATACACAGACATTCTTAATTTTTACAGATGGCCACACTAGTTTGATTCTACACTTGGGTTTCTTATGGGAGAGTTTTAATATTTGGCTTATTTTTCTGTTTTGAATGCAGATGTGCCTGAAAAGAGTAATGAGTGAATGAGATTTAGCAAGTATGGCTCACAAGTCAGATGTCAAGGACATTATGGCACCAGGCCTGATTGATCAGTTTCTTCTGGGGAAAGAGATTTCTCTTTTGAAATCATCAATTATGAACCGCTTACATTTTACCTTTTCCAAATTTTAATATAAGGAATATCTGCTACAAATATATTGATCTAAAAAGTATTTAAAATGTGAAGGACATATATGTTTTCAATGTAAAATTGAGATTTTTGTCCCTGTGATAACAGTTCAGAATCTAACACTAGATGAATAATATCAATTACTGAAGTGAAATGGGGAATCTGTTATTCAATTCATTTCATCACTTTTCACATTTGCTTAAAATAACAGCAATCACAGTTGGTTTAAATGGCCAAAGAAAGACTAATTTAAATATGTGCCCAAAAGAGCTGCTAAAATATTGAAGTTAGTCTATTTCCTAGGGTCATTTTGGGAAGCAGTATTATTGAAATTTTCTTTCTCTTCCTGGATATGAGAAAATTTGGTTTTCCATTAAGAGATATTATATTATATGGTCTGCATATGTGTATGCTCAGTCACTTCAGTTGTATCCAACTCTTTGAGACCCTATAGACTGTATCCCACCAGATTACTCTATCCATAGGATAAGAATACTGGAGTGGATTGTCATGCTCTCCTCCAAGGGATCTTCCCAACCCGGGGACAGAACATGTCTTCTGCAGCCTGTGTCTTATAGGCAGATTCTTTACTGCGGAGCCATCAGGGTATCCCATATTGTATACTCTACATGTATTTAAATCTAGCCTTGTCATCTTCAAAATGATAACTTTGAATACATTCAGAATTGCAAGCTTCTGTTTAGTTTTGCGAATTACTGAAAATAATTTTGTGTGTGTGATTGTGATAGAATGTTGCCCTCATTCAGTTTTTACTTGCTTTATCCCTGCTGTGCCTCTTTCTTTCATCAAACCTGCTAACACTCCTGTCTGTCTTTCATACTCTGCTGAGTTTGACTGTGAGGAATTAACTATGCATCAATTTAGCACACATTCAATTATATTTTATCATCTGTGCATCCTGTGATTCTGATTTGTGAACTGTCAGATTTATCCCCTTTCTCATCAAAGTATCTTTTGACTTCACTATATACAGTCCAATCATCTGTCCCAGGGACAATCCTAATATATGCTACCTGTTTTAGATCGTCTCCATTGTTGAAGATGATGAACCCAAGGTTTTATTTCCTTTCCTATCTAAAGCAGATCTTTTTTCCCTTCCACCAAAAACTGAAATCTTCAACTCCATTTCTATTCAACTATACTGTTTATTATGTTGAGACACTTATAACTCTTTTGAAAATATTTTAGGTTCTCCCAGCTGCTGCTGCTGCTGCTAAGTCGATTCATTTGTGTACGACTCTGTGCAACAGCATAGATGGTAGCCCACCAGGCTTTCCCATCCCTGGGATTTTCCAGGCAAGAATACTGGAGTGGGTTGCCATTTCCTTCTCCAATGCATGAAAGTGAAAAGTCAAAGTGAAGTTGCTCAGTCTTGTCCGACTCTTAGCGACCTCATGGACTGTAGCCTACCAGGCTCTTGTGCCCATGGGATTTTCCAGGCAAGAGTATTGGAGTGGGGTGCCCTTACCTTCTCCAAGGTTCTCACTAAGTCTGTGATTTACTTTATGTGTGCAACATGCGTTACTCTGAAAACTGTGTGACATTTGATTAAACTGTATTTATTGGGTGTTAGACTCTGGGAAATATCTTCATCAAATCAATTTTGCTCCGAATCTTACCTCATTTCAACTTATAAACAAATGTAAGCCTTAGATACAATAGAACCAAAATGCAAACAAGCAACTAGAAAACTAAATGAAGATTGAGATCACTGCACAAACTTATTAAAAAAAAAATGGTGTTAGACTCTGGGAAATATCTTCATCAAATCAATTTTGCTCCGAATCTTACCTCATTTCAACTTATAAACAAATGTAAGCCTTAGATACAATAGAACCAAAATGCAAACAAGCAACTAGAAAACTAAATGAAGATTGAGATCACTGCACAAACTTATTAAAAAAAAAATTAGGTGAGGTGAAGGTGAAGTTGCTCAGTTGTGTCCGATTCTTTGCGACCCCATGGACTGTAACCTACTAGGTTTCTCCATCCAAGGGATTCTCCAGGCAAGTTCCAGGCAAGAATACGGGAGTGGATTGCCATTTCCTTCTCCAGGGGATCTTCCTGACCCAGGGATTGAACCTGGGTCTCCTGCATTGGAGGAAGATGCTTTAACCTCTGAGCCACTAGGGAAGTCCTTTAAAAGCTACTCTCTTTTAAGATTACCAAATTAATCTTCTTTCATAAATAGGAAAATTTTTGGAGCATGGTTTATAATTTTCCCTCATTTTCATAAAGATTATGGGTCAAGTAGAATGAATTCATTTGAAAGAAGGTCATTGCTCCCTGGGAACATAAGCCCTGTGAAGCTTCCCTGTGTGTGTAGACTGTCTAGTCTGCCAGGGCATCAATCAGCATTGGTCAAAGGATAAAATGAACATTCTCAGAGAATGTCTCATTTGCTGCTCTGAGACTTACCCCTCTTCCTCTTTAATCTAGAAATCCAAATCAAGATTTGATCCCTCATGTCCTTATTTGTTTAGATGTTACCTTTCCAGCAAGAACTTTTGTGAGCACCCATTTAAAAGTGCAGCTTTTCCTGGAATCCATCTTACCCTAGAACCTCCCCCTGTCTTCCCTCATTCTCCTTTAACATTTATAGTTATGATGCTGCTGCTGCTGCTAAGTCGCTTCAGGCATGCCCGACTCTGTGCGACCCCATAGACGGCAGCCCACCAGGCTCCCCCCCCCCTGGGTTTCTCCAGAAAAGAACACTGGCATGAAGTACAAAGAGAAAGTGAAGTCGCTCAGTCGTGTCCAACTCTTAGCGACCCCATGGACTGCAGCATACCAGGATCCTCTTCCCAAGGGATTTTCCAGGCAAGAGTACTGGAGTGGGGTGCCATTGCTTTCTACTATAGTTATGATAGATTTTACTTATTTGATTGTCCGGCTACCCTACAGAAATATAAGCTCCATAAGAACATATGCTTGCATCTGTTTTGTCCTTGTTACTGTCTGTGGTACTAAATCAACTATGCTGAGGGCAGTACCTGCCACTCCATAGGCAATTGATAAGTAGTGTAAAATGAAAGGATAAATTGGAATATTTGGATTACAGAATATTAGAATAATTTATTACATGTTCTTTAGTTTGCAGAATGTGCTCTAAAAATGTGCTTAATGATATGGAATAAGCTCTCCATATATTATTTATGTGCTCACAAATTATATACAAGTCTTTATACATTTAGGCACTTTACACATTTAGAAAATATAATTTGGTTTAAAATGATATTCTTTCTTGTCCAATGACAACGTGCTCTCCTATTAGTAAAAACTATAAATGCTTAATAAAAGTTATAATAATAATCATAATACCTGCATTAGTTTCCTATTGTTGCCATAATAAAGTTCCACAAGCTTTAAAATATCCCAAACATATTATGCCATGACTCAGAAGAAAGGAAGCTAGTTTGGATTCTTTGTTCAGCTTTTTACAAGTTCATGATCATAATATCAGCTGACTAGGACGTGTGACCAGCAGCCTCTTCCAGTTTATCAACAGAATCCAATTTCTTGCAGTTTTCTGGATGAGCTTTCTACTTCCCTGCTGGCTGTTAGTCTGGGGCCTCCGTTAAAGCTTCCTTCATCCCATTTCACATCCCCAATCTATCTTCCAGTCATCAAGGATGTGCCAGGTCCTTCTCTTGAATTTCTCTGGATTCTCCCACTGCATCTCTCAGGCTCCAGTCTAAGGAAGGTCTTTTCTTTTAAGGGTTCCCATGGTTACGCTTGACCTATCTGGATAATCCAGGGTACTCTCCCAATTTGAAGGTACAAGAGTTAATTATCAATATATCTTCAAAGTCCATTTTTCCACATAGCAAAAGATATTCCAGGGAAAGTATGTGGACATCTTTGAAGGTTATTCCACCTCCTACAGCATGCAATAGGCATTAAGGGCTACGATGCACCATGGTCTGTGCTGAAGGCTCAGTACACATCCTTTTCTTTAATTCTTAAATAACCCTGTGAGATGGATACTTCTCATTTTCCTTCTTACAGAGAAGAAGCAGCAGTATTGGAGAGGTTTATGTTAACTAGAAAAGTTCAGGCTAGAGTCAATTCTACTGTGAGACATATATCTTCCTAAAAAGCACTACATCAGGCAAAATCACACAATAAAAACCACCGGTCTGATGTGAAAGGTGTGGCAAAGGGTGCAATATTCAACAGCATAGCATGGAAACATGTTAAAAAAGACAAACTGATAAATGTGGTAGTACAGTGACAGGCATATTAAATGATTAATTATATACATGATTAGTGTATAAAGTTTCATAAAATACGATCTTGACCATGAAAAAGGGCCTACGTTTGCTCTTGGAATTGGACATTGAAAGAGTTCTTGAGAAGCACTGGCAGAAGTGTTACCTGATATCAGATAGATGATTGTGACTCAGAGATGCTTGGGCGAACTGAGATCTAGGAAGATGTTTGAGAGGGGTGTATGTGGGTCTCGGTTCTGCTCAGTGCAGTTTTTTGCATTCACCTAAGGAGTACATCAACGCTGTATATTGTCATCCTGCTTATTTAACTTATATGCAGAGTACATCATGAGAAATGCTGGACTGGAAGAAACACAAGAGGGAATCAAGATTGCCGGGAGAAATATCAATAACCTCAGATATGC